>KE372664.1:1370707-1387836 GCA_000418225.1 Zizania latifolia
AACCGTCTGGTTGAGCGTGTGGATATACCATACCCCACCGACAGTCTGGACTTGGGAGCTCTCAATGCCTGAGTCCAGCAATTGACGCGCAGTTGGCCGAGTCTGAGGCCGCTCGGATGAAGACGGAGAGGGAGATCGAGACCCTCCGAAGACAATTGGACCTCCAGTCTTTTGGTAATTTTCTCACAGCTTCTTTTGAATTGTGTAAAAATTGCTGAATGGCCATTCTGACTGTCTTTGTATGTAGATCACTAGACTGTGGAGGCACAACTGGAGATGGTGACCTCCTTGGCGGAGCGCTCAGTCCAATCGGCAGAGTTGGCCCTGGCCAAGGCTAATGAAGCCAAGGAGAGTGTGGCGAAAGCTGAGCCGAGGCCATCGACATTAAGAAAAAGATGTTCGAAGCCGAAGCTGCCATCGTCATCGTGTAGAAGAAGGCCGACGAAGCAGTCAGTGAGTACAAAATTACGGTCAACCGATATGTACTTCAATCGTCTTTGTTTGGGATTTGTGCTGAGGTTCTTGTTGTTTTTGTAGAACTGCATCAGCGGAAGAACGCTCAATTTGCTGACCTAGAGGTGCGCTTGAGTAGCACTCAGACACATCTCGACCACTGTCGGGTTGGTGCGAAGGTGCTGGTGAAGATGATTGATAATGAGCCCGCCAGCGCCGAGTGGTCGATGGAGCAGTTTTTGGAGCGGCTTCATGGGTCGGTGATAAGTCTGTGGGGCCAAGCCCAGGACTTAATACAGTCGGTGGCCACACAAGTGCTCGGGGTTATTCGAGCGTTGTACCCATCTACGTGGATGGATCGCATCCAAGAAGGGTGGCTGACGACTGGTGAAGAGTTCGACATGGAGCGCATCTACTCGAAAGTGGAGGAGATGGCTACCATGCTCATCCAGGACTTAGAAGCTTATCCTGAAAATCCTGTCGAGTAGTATAAATATGTTGAAAGAAAGTCAAATGTAAATATGATACCTTTATCTTTCAATGAAATGTTATTTGGAGTTGAAATTGTACTGTGTCCAACCGCCTTCATTTTATTTCTGAGTAATTGGTATAGCCTTAGTTCACAGCATAGGGAAACTGAGCCGCATATGCGCGTATTGAACGACTGGCTTCACAAGTTGTCGAAAAAAACAATAGAAGAGGTCGGGCAACCAGTATGGTGATAAAATTTTGGCGAGCCCCCGAGCGTGTAACTAACATATCAGCAACACCTCCCCATTCAAGCAGAATGAATACCAACCCGGGGTGACTGCTCGAAGCTATGTCTGACCGGTCGCCAGAGCTAGAGAAGGTCATAGACTCTGGGGTGGAGTGATAGAAAATTTAAGCACTCGGGGTCGGGCGGGAAAAATCATGTTGGAGAAAAAACTGAAGAAGGAACATTATTATTATTAATCCAAGATAAAAGTACGTAGCTTGTAACATCATGGGTAAAAGCGGCGAAGATGCTCGATGCTCCAAGAATTAGGAACACGCTGGCCGTCTTCACGTGTCAGCCGATAGGAGCCTGGTCGGGTCACTTCTGCTATGATGAATGGACCTTCCCATAGAGCAGAGAGCTTGTGGACGCCGACTGTCGACTGTACTCGGTGGAGGACCAGGTCACCGACTTGAAATGACCGACCGCGTACGTTGCGATCATGGTATCGGCGTAGTACTTGTTGGTACCGATCGAACTGAATTATAGCAGTCAGTCGAGCTTCTTTAAGGCTGTCGATGTCCTCTTCTCTTGTTTGTTCGGTGACACCCTCTTCATAATATTTGATTCTTAGGGATTCATGGAGCATATCCACCGGTAAAATGGCTTTTGACCCGTATACTAGGAAAAATGGAGTTCGACCGGTGGCTTGGCTGGGCTGAGTGTGGAGTCCCCAAAGAATAGCTGATAGTTCCTTCATCCACCGTCCACCATATTTATTGAGAGAGTCAAAAACTCTGGCCTTCAAACCTTGAAGTATCATGCCATTGGCTCATTTACATTGGTCATTTGCCCTTAGATGTGCCACGGATGCATATTTGACTTCAATGCACCAATCCTCGCAGAATTCCCAGAAGTCGTTAGCGGTGAACTGAGTCCTAAGATCAGTAGCGATTTGATTGGGGACTCCATACCAATAAATTATGCCCTGGATGAATTCTGTGGCTTTTTTGACGGTGCTGATCTTTAGTGGCATGACTTCAATCCACTTCATGAACTTGTCAATGGCGATGAAGAGACGATCATATCCCTGAGGAGCCTTCTAGAATGGGCCAACCATGTCAAGCCCCTAGCACGCAAACGGCCACGAAGGTGAGATGGTTTGGAGAGCTTGAGCAGCGAGATGATGCTGCTTGGTGAAAAATTGGCATCCTTGGTAGCTTCTGACTAGCAGCTTAGCATCTTCGTTGGCGGTCAGCCGATAAAAGCCCAACCGGAAGGCCTTGCCTACCAGTGTGTGAGCGCCAGCGTGATTTCCGTACATTCCTGAGTACACTTCTTTCAATATGTCCGACCCCTCAGAACGGTTGACGTATTTCATGAGCACTCAGGTTGAAGCAGCCCTCTTGTATAACTCTGACCCTACAACTACATACTGCTTGCTCCTTTGGGTGAGACGGATAGCTGAATTCTTGTCTTCGAGAGCTTTAGCGGTGAGGATGAAGTCGATGAGAGGTTGGCATTAATCTTCAGCATCGTCGGTGATTACTAAGATAGAAGGGGCTTCCTTGTTATCCAAGGGTTATACTTCTTTAGTCTAGACCGATGGCTTTTGGGTCTCTTGGAGAAAAATGCCGCTCGGCACCGAGGCTCGGGATGATCCCAACTTGGTAAGGAGGTCGGCGGCTGAGTTCTCGTCCCTAGGGACATGATGGAACTCAAGGCCGTAAAATTTGCCTTCTAGCTTTCGGACCTCCTTGTAATACGCGTCTATTTTCTCATTGGCACAGGACCAGTCTTTATTTACTTGACTGATAACCAATTTGAAATCTCCATACACTATTAGGCGCTTGATCCCAAGGAAAATGGCGATTCATAGGCCGTTGACGAGTGCTTCATACTCGATTGCATTATTGGATGCCATAAATAATACCTAAAGAGCATATTTTAGTCTTTCACTTTGGGGAGAAATCAAGAGAATCCCAGCGACTGCTCCGTCAATGCTGAGGGAGCCATCGAAATACATGACCCAGTGCTCTTGGGTCTCAGCAGTCGGCGGAAGTTGAATTTCCATCTACTCGGCGATGAAGTCGGCGAGAGCTTGAAACTTGATGGCTGTTTGGGGCTTGAAATCGAGTGTATATTCACCCAACTCGATGGCCCATTTAACAATCCGACCTGTAACGTTCCGAATCCGAAGGTTGTCGCTAAGTGGGTATTCGGTGATGACGTCCACCGAGTGTACCTGGAAATAATACTTGAGCTCCCGGGCGGTGATGAGTATGACGTATAGGAGCTTCTGGACTTGAGGGTATCGCATTTTGGATGGTCTGAGTACCTCAGATATAAAATATACCGGTCGTTGGACCGGATAGGCGTGACCCTCCTCTGAGCATTCGGTAATCACGACGGTACTGACCACGTGGGTCGTGGCAGAGATATAGAGTAGTAATGTCTCTCCGGGGGTTGGCGCGACCAGGACTGGCGGCGTGGAGAGGAATTTCTTGAGGTCAGCGAACGCCTGATTGGCCTCCGGAGTCCATGTGAAGTTACCCTCTTTTTTCAGCAGCTTGAAGAACGACATCCCCCGTTCGCCGAGTGGGGAGATGAAGCGCTCGAGTGCAGTCATGCAACCCGTGAGGCGCTGAATGTTCTTGACGCTGGTCGGCTTGGCCATGTTTATAATCGCCGAGATCTTGTCTGAGTTGGCCTCAATTCCTTGACTGCTGACAATGAAACCGAGCAGCATTCCGGTCAGCACCCCGAACACACATTTCTTAGGGTTGAGCCACCAGTTGAATTTGTGGAGGTTGTCAATAGTCTCCTGCATGTCGGGAATAAGATCTTCCGTGCGCTTGGATTTGATGATGACATCATCCACATAAGCCTCCACATTGCACCCAATCTGGTCGGTGAGGCAACATTGAATGGCTCGCTGATATGTAGCCTCAGTATTCTTGAGCCCAAAGGGCATTGATGTATAGAAGTAGGCACCGAATAGAGTGATGAATGACGTCTTCTCTTGATCTTCCTTCTTCAAGTTGATCTGGTGATATCCCGAATAACAGTCTAGGAAGCTGAGGAGGGAACTGCCGGCGATATAATCGATCACTTGGTCAATGCACGGCGGTAGGAAGGGATCTTTTGGGCATCGCTTGTTGAGATCTGTATAGTCAATGCACATTCTCTATTCTCTATTTTTCTTTTTTACAAGGACTGTGTTTGCAACCCAGTCGGGATGATACATCTCCTAGATAAACCCAGCTGCTAGCAGGCGGGTGACTTCCTCCTTGATGGTCTCTTTACGCTCTTGGATGAATCGACGCATCTTTTGTTTGACCGGCTTAGCGGTCAGAAAGACATGGAGTTCATGCTCGATCAGCTCCCTTGGTATGCCCGGTATGTCAGAGGGTTGCCAGGTAAATATGTCGGTGTTGGTATAGAGAAAGCTGACGAGCGCGCTTTTCTATTTAGGATCCAGCGCTGTCTCGATCAGCGCCGTCTTGGAGCGGTCGGCGTCTGAAAGCTGAATAGCCTTGTACTTAGCTGGCAAGGGTGCTAGGCCCGATGTCGATGGCGTGGCGGTCAGGATCTCCACATCATGGATCGGCGTAGTCTTGGTCGCTTGGACGGTCTACTCCATCCGGACGGAGATGTCGACCGCTTCCCCCAAGGTGAGGCTGTCTTGCTCACACGCGTGAGAGGTGGTGACGTCCCTCTTTACTAAAAAAGCCTCTTCTGGTCCGGGGACCTTGAGGACCAGATATGTATAGTGGGGCACCGCCACGAACTTGGCAAGGGATGACCGTCCGAGCATGACGTGGTAGGCTGTCTCGAAGTTGGCGACATAGAATTTGACATGCTCGGTCCTATAGTTGTCCAGAGAGCCAAATGTCACCGTAGGGTGAGCGTGCCGAGCAGAATGGAGACCTTCCCCTTGACAATCCCGTAGAAAGATGTGTCCGTCTTCTGTAGCGTCGACATGTCGATGCTAAGCACCGATAGGGTCCCCTTGAATAGGACATCAAGGCCGCTGCCACCATCAATTAGCATCCTCTTTAGGCGCACCTTGAGAATTACTGGGTCAACCACTAGTGCGAACCGTCTCAGCTTGGGAACGTCCGTCCACTGGTCGTCTCGACTAAAAGTGATCGGGACTTTCGACCACCACAGGCGCTCGGTCGCCTTGTCGCTGATGGCGTTGACGCGATGGGCAAGCAGCTTCTGCTGGCGCTTAGACTCTGCAACGATTGCCCCACCAAAGATCATGGAGACCGTTCGAGCGGGCTCCTAGAAGTCATTTTTTGCTGGGGGGTCAGCATCTTTGTCCTCCCAGCGGGACTTCTTCTTTTTGTCATCCCGGCGACGCTTGTCTTGCCGGGGAATTTCTTCCGCCTCTTTGACAATTTGGTTCTGTAGCTGGCAGCATCGACGGGTGGTGTGGCTGCTGTTTGGATGGAAGATGCAGGGCTTGTCCAGCATCTCCTGCATCATCGAGTGCCTTCGACCTCGGGATTTGGGCTTCTCCTCTGTGACCATAACATGTTCCGATTTCCTCTTCTGATTCTTGGATCAGGAGGACTTGGGTTTGTCACGGTTGTCGTGCCTAGGCGATTGGCGACGATCATCCGAGCACTTCTTGTCCTTGCGGAACTCTCGAGTGGTCGGGTGCATCTGCTCCCACTCGGTGTCCTCGGCGTTAGCGTACTGCTCAGCAATGGTGATCATCTTGCCCGGAGTCGCTGGCTCGTTCATCATCAGGTGGTGAAATAATTTCGATAGCTTTCTCAATCCATCCTAGAAGATGGAGATGATGTCGGCGTTAGAGATGCTAGCGATGGTGTTCCGGCACTCGGAGAAGTGACGAATATAATCGCGGAGAGACTCATTGCTCTTCTGGCGTATTTGGCGTAGGTCATGCCGTGATACCGGCCTTTGCCACATCCCTTGATAATTAGCGATGAAGACATCGCACAGCTGGTCCCAGGAGTCGATGGAGTTCTCCGAGAGCCTAGCCAGCCAACTGATGGCGGCTGGCGCGAGCATGACGGGAAGGTAATTGGCCATCACATTGTGGTCCCCGTTCACTGCTCGGATAGCTATATAGTATAGTTGTAGCCACTGGAAGGGGTCGGTCTTGCCGTCGTAAGGCTCAATCTCTAACGAGCGAAAGCCCCTCGGCCATACCACTCAGCAGAGTCGCTCGATGAAGGCCAGGAAGCCATTGTGGTGAGAGTCAAAGTCCTCTTGCCGGCTAACTCCCGGCGTGCCATTGCTCTGGTCAAACTATTCATGGCGACGAAGCTCGCCACGCTCATGGTCTTTGTAGCGACGAGAAATGGTGTTACGTGCATCGTGCACTTGGTTAAGAATCTCTCGGGCATCACCCGAGTAGGAGCTCCCATGGCGCTCGCTCTGTCGGGAGTGCCGTGACCGACTGGACGGTCGTGGAGTGGTGTCATGGTTAGGAGATTGTGACCGTGTAGGTGGTGCCAACTCAACGAGCTGGGCAGCAGCAGCCTGTGTCATCGCTCGAGTCCTCTAGAGCTCGGGTGTGTCGGGGAGGGCGGACAGTGCCCTCTCAATGGCGACGAGATTCGCCATGGGCGTGCGGTACACGACGTAACCTTCAAAGTCCACCGTGAACGCTTCTTGCGTGTCCTATCATGAGGTTCCGGCTATTTGAGCCCTTCCTCGGTGAAGGTGATGATGGAGCCGACGGGAACCCTGGTGTTAACCTTGCACACAACAGCCATTGAATCCGAATTTAGAAATCTCACAGAATTATCCCCTACCTGGCACGCCAACTGTCGCTGCGTAAGTACGACAGCCCTCTTGGGGTTACCCACAGAGGTGCTTTGTGTAGGTGTAAGGGAATGTTTGCGGTCGAAATTCAATGGTTGCCTCTAAGAATACAAGACACAAGGATTTAGACATGTTCGGATCTCTCGGAGGATAATAACCCTAGTCCTGTGTATGTGGGAATATGAGCTTAAGAGCTTGAGATGGCCTTAAGCGTGTCAAAATGTATGTTAGAGTCTAAAAAACGTGCTTGTAAGAGGTTCTCCCAAGCCCTTTATATATTGCAGGGATTGGTGGATTACCGTTTAGGCTTCATGCGCCCTATTAAGTCCCTTTACAACAGTTAAAACGGTCGGGACGTGGGCTATTAACCCTGGCATTATTCGCTGTCTTGATTGAACGGTTACACGCCTAGACTTTATTGTCATTGATGGGGTGGTCTAGCTGTTCACTTTGACTATTTGAGTGCCTGCGGTCGGGCCATCCTCTTGAGTGTGGGACTCGGGAGCCTTTCAGACTCCCGACCACTTCTTTGGCTCTTGGATGATCTGACCCCTTCTCGGTCATCTTTAATGCCTCATCTCCCGACCCCTCTTTCCATTTGATCATCATAAATGCCCTCGGGAAGTACCCCGGGTCATATCCCCGATAGGTTTGAACATACTCTCAGACACAAACGCTTAGATTTAGGGCTAGTTTGGTGCAATCACATATCCACATGTTTTTTCTTCGTAGCAGAAAAAAGAGATAGTTTTCTCTCACGAGAAGGTATAACAATATTGCATTTCATAAAACCATCAAGAGGAAAGTGGAAAGAAATACCATCAAGATTATGAAAATGTAACTTATTCATAAATCTAAAAGGTTGGGTTGTTCAATATATGTTGTGTTAAATAATATTTTACTCAAAACATGCAGACTTATATTCTAAATGTGATTATTGCTCTTTCTAATTTAAGTTGCAATGAATAACATTTTCCTCAAAACCTGTGAGACTATTTATATTGTAAATTTACAACTTTTGGATTTATGTTGATGTTAGTGGGTTTATGGTATTATGAGATGCAATTGCTATATTACGTCATATTTTTTTTTTAAAAAATCGCATGGTGTATTGAGTTTATGGTGTTATAAAATTTTAGAGTGTAGAGTAGGAATTCTCAAGAAAAAATCCTGGAGTCACCACTGTCTCTATATCAAAATAATGTTTGGCATGTTATCTTTTTTTAACTTCTATAAACATTATAATAAAAAATTTAGACAGCTGGCATATGAAATATATCAGGATAATGTATTTAAACATTATTATGTTGCCTTTTTTTCTCTAATTGCCTTTATGAGCATGTCCAAAAGATATCCAATGTAACTATATATTCTTATTTTTAGAGATTCTGAATCTAAAATTTCTCTCTAATAACTACAACTCTCATATATAGTTATATATTTTTGAGATATTCCAAACCCCCCTTCCTATGTTTAGTTAGCGATTTTTATTCTTATATGCTCCGATCTCACTTATCGATGATATAAGAAAGAAAAGAAAGGAAGAGACATGACCACTGGAATCACTGACATTGATACAATCGTAAAATATAGAAAATAGAGTATTGTGAGTCTAGGAGGAGAGTAAAGAGATTCAGAGAGTAAATTTTATTGGGAAGACTATGATATTAGAAATAGGTTTGAAGATATTCTAAGACACAAACCCTCAGATTTAGGGCTAGTTTGGTGCAATCACATATTCACATGTGTTGGCGTAATAGAATTTACGCCTACAAGTTTGTTTATCCTCGAAAGGCTATTGATTGCGAAGTGATTTTATACTGATTTAGGCCTCCGACTGTCGGATAATAACCTTACATCTAGTGAGTAATATTAATTTGGATTACAACACTTGGTCCTTTTACAGTAGAAAAGGCCGGTATTTATAGACAAAGTACAATAGAACAATACTAATTTACCCTCTAGCTACAACCAACTTTGCCTGTAATACACAGTACAAGTACGAGTAGGGGTAAAGTAGTACAAAATTAATTGTAGTGGTGTAAAGTGTACATCTTGCCAAAAACGATGGGTGCCCCTAGTATCGTGGTTATGCCTCCGAAGTGGTATTTAATCCTTCGAGCTGGTATTGCCGAAGGCTTCACTCCGGAAGGCTTCGGGAAAGCTGACTCCGAAAATCATAGAGCCTTCGTGAGGTTACCTTGGGCTTCGAACATCTTTGAGGGCTTCGGAAGATGAAGCCTCTAGCACATCGAAGGGGTTATAGGCTCAAGAATCAACCCTTAATATCTTCTTTAAATATGGCTGAAGATAATTCCTCCAACAGTACCCCTTCGCATTTATCGCTTCTTTTTAGAAGAGGTGGATGCACCTTAGGCTTCGACCATACTCCAAATTTAACACTTCGATTCTTGACCCGCAGGTTAAGATTTCTACACACAATAATAACAAAAAGCATTTAATGCGCCCGTGAGCCTCGATAAGACATGTGCTCGAGAGCCCAAACGACGCCGACAACAGTCAATTCTACGGAGCCGAACCATCGCAACGTCATTTCGAGGTAAACGTTTTTTGCCTTGGCCCCACGCGTTAGCGACTGTGCGGGGGCAAAACGCGGACGGTAATTTTTGTACTAGGGGTTGCGCTCGATAGCTTTTACCGCCTATATAGGCCTTCTTGTGCCCACAGCTCCACTTCACGCCTTCAAGCCTTCAACCCTTTACTTTTGGTTTACTAGCGCCCTTAGCCATCTTAAAATACAGACTTTGGTGTCCGTAGCCACTCCGAGCAAAGCCCTTCGTCAGTCTCCGAAATGACAAAGAAGACTTCATCGAAGCCTAGCTTCCGCATCGTAGCGACGTCTTCGTCAGCTGAAGTGCAGGTGGTTGCTATGGCCACAGTGAAGGCTTCAGCGTCAGCTCCGAAGGTGCAGAAGGTGAAGGGCTTGCGAGGACCTTCGAAGGGAGAACGAGAGCAAACCTTCGAGTTGATGAAGACAACATCAACTGAAGACTCCATGATGGGGGCGTGCGAGGGCAAGGTCGAGCCACCCTACGAAGTACGTCTTCCAAGCAGAGAAGTAGTTCCAGCGTCCCAGGACAATGAGACGGTCGTCTTTGAAGCCTTCTTCGAAGCTGGCCTTAGGCTTCCTGCTTCACGACTGTTGGAGGAGGTGATGCACATGTTCCACCTCAAACTCCCCCATCTGTCTCTGAACACCATGGCAAGACTGGTCATCTTTGAATGGGCGATGAGAGCCAAAGGGTGCGAGGGTCAGGCTGATGTATTTGCTACGCTCCACGAGGCTAACTGCCAGCCAAAGAGGTGACCGCAAGAAGACAAGTCCGTGAAGCTGCTAGGCTTTGGAAGCATCAACTTCTAACTCCGAGATGAGTATTCAAACGTCTTCCTAGTGAAGGTCGCGAACGATAGGTGGTACTCGAAGTGGAAGCGAAAGTGGTTCTATGTGTCCATGGGTGACGATGCCCACCTTCGCTCCACCAATGCTCCCATAGCGTACCGTCGCCACGCCGAAGGGGCTCTGAGTAGACCAACACTGGAGTCCCGCCTTCAACTCCTGAAGCTGATCGCAGCTCGAATGAGCATGAGGGACTTGGTGAAGGAATTCATCTTGCTGAGGTTCCCTCCGCTTAAGGTGGGATGGCCCGTCGAGTTTAGGGACTCCGTGGATGGAGAGCCGAAGTCTTTAGCTTCAGAGGATATTTGTGAGTTTAATTTATACTAACAATTTTTTATTGATGTAATATTAAATTTTGATCACTGATTACTTTCTTTTGTAGTGGCTCGAGTCAAGCTCACCTCTTCATAGGCGATGAGGGTGGCAGAGCGAGTCATTGGACTCCCCACTACGGTTGAGTAGTTGAGGCGTCTCGCACTTGTTGGGAAGTGGGAGAGCTTTAACAGAGTATGGGACAAGCAAGGTGCTATTCCGCTCGGGCTGCCGGACCTGACCTCAATCGGCGTGGCCCAGAAGAGGAAGCGGTCGGCGGATGACGCGGGAGCGTCCCAGCGGGCTTCGCGATAGCAGCGTGAGTCGTCGCCTACTTTGAGGTAGACGACAGATGCTTCGGCCGAGGAGGCAGTCGAAGTGACGACCGAGGCCCAGGGGCTGATGGAGACAGCTCTGTCCACACCAGGCCGAGATTGGCCCGTAGACGGGGCTAGAGCGTTCCTGGAGGCAAACATCCTGAAGGTCACTTTGGCAGATGTTGATGCTATATTTCAGCATGCCTTATGTCCTCCACTATCGCCCTTCCTCGAAGGTAAGCTCATTTTGTACTTAGTCCTCTGAAACGTTTTATTCGGAGTACCTCCTCCATGCAATTCATAAGTATTCTATTATTTCTAGACTTCATCGCCGCCGATGACGCGCAGCATCATAGTGGTGATGATGAGGTTGCAGCTGAGAATGCGGAGGGCAACTTTGACGGAGAGCACACGGAGAGTGACTCTGGAAGCGAATCCTCAGAGGACGGCTCCGAGGCAGAAGGAGATGATGAAGAGGATGACCAAGATGGTGCCCCCATCCGTTCAGCTCTTCAAGACGCGCCTCCATTGTTGGACACTAGGGACATGGAAAGCCCTGACCGGAGGGTTCCTTTTCTCCAGACCTTCATTCCCTCCGGAGGGGCATTGGATGGGCTCTTGGAGCTGTACCTTCGAGCCCACCAAGATATGATGCGGAGTCAGCTAGTAGCAGCTGCTGCAGAGCACCATCGTAGTCGAAGGAGCTTTGGCACAGGTACGTTGTACTTTACTTTATTGTTTCCTTTTTCTTTCAGCTACACTTTTTAATAATTTCTTGTTACTTTAGCAGGTGCTTGTTTTGACGAGGGTTGCATTGAGGGAACTCGGGCAGCATGAAGCCGAAGCTGAACGAGCCGCTCAAGACCTCCGTCAATGAGTATCAGATGCCAAGAGTCAGGCTGCGGAGGCGGAGGAGCTGTTGCGCCGAGAGCGCGAGGACCGGCGTCAAGCGAAAGTCGAGGTCCTCCGGCTTCGAGAGTCGGAGGCTAAAACGAGGGCAGAAAATGATGGCCTTAGAGCCAACAAGGCGAAGCTCGAAGGTGAGCGCTGGAAGGCTGCAGCCGTCAAAGCGAAGCTCGAGGATGAGCGCTCGGAGGTTGCAGCCACGCTTGATGGGACCATCGAGACACTTTAAGGATCGATGGCCCGCTTAGGAGCAGCAAGCAAAGCTTTGAATTTTGGTGCTGCCGAGCCCTTAACCCTTCGGACGAAGTACCTTGACCAAGCTGCCTCCGTTCTTGAGAAGTCTATGGGTGGCTTCGCTGAGACCTCGGGCAGGGTTGCAGCCTAGAGTGTTTTACAAGTGCTTCACGACTCCGGCTGCAACCACCTTCGATGACTAACCTCGCTGCCAGATTTCCACTTCGGGGGCCAAGAATGTTCTCTCCTGCAGCGGAGGTGGGTGTCGCGTGGAGGGCTCTCCAAATAAGTGGAGAGACCAAGGATGGCCCGCATCGTAGGAGCTTATTGACGAAGGGCGTCGTCAGGCTCAGCTGCGCTCTTCACCAGCCCCACCAGCGCTGCCACCTCCGGTACCTGCTCCCCCCGAGGTGTAGATCTTAGGCCTTTGTAATGCTTCTATACAAAATGTAATTGGCCTTGAATCTTTTAATGAGAAGAAAGTATTTTCATACTTGTGTTCAGGATCATGTTATGAGTTCCGGAACCGACATCAAAATACTCGAAGCCACCGAAGCCCTTCGCCATGAATGGGTAGTCCTAGAAGTAGCTAGGTCCGAAGGTCGAAGGTCGTACTCATTTTAAACTTTCTCGGGGTCCTAATGGCGAAATACTAACTGAAGTGGCCGGTGAACTCTTGGCTTCGATAAAATTGGAGCCTACCCAAAGCTCATCATCTTCGTTAGATTTAACTGGTTTTGATGGAGCAGCCCCTGAACCAGACTTGGACTTCTCTACCTTCGATGCTCAACCTCAAGGACTTCGTTCATGGGCCGACCTTCAAGAAGAGAGAAGGGCCAAAAAATCTTCGAAGCGAGGCAGTTCGAAACGCACACGAAGTCCTTCGAATCGCGGAGGCAATTCAAAGCGCAAGCGAAGTCCTTCAAATCGCGGAGGTGGTTCTGGGAGTGGTTCGGACCCAGATGGCGGCCGTGGCCACGTGAGGGCTATTCATTTTTTACTGGGTCTTGATAAGAATTATATGTGAGACGCATTTGTAATTAGCTTTATTTTATTCGTAGTATAACTTAATTCGAAGTGTATTGTAACATTCAGATTTGTAATTTGATTCAGTTCGTGAATAAAAGTGCATTTTAACACTTTGTGCCATTCGAACTTATGCCGAAGCACGCTCTGAATATATCTGTACAATGTGCTCCCCCCTTTTCATGGAGGGTATGAGCTTCGCGAGTGCACGGCACGAACAGAAATTTCATGTAATGCGATGTAGGTGGGCTTCGCATATGACTTTGGTGCGTATAGCTGAAGTTTAGAAACTGGGGCTTCGAATTTTTGGTCGCTTTGGACCTTCGTCAATGCTTTGAGTTTTTTTATACTAGATGAAGCAATGATTCTGTTTTGTAGTAGACGAAGCGATGCTTTGGTTTTTTATATCACTTCGGGCCCAGGGGTGCTGGGAAGCAATAAAGGTGGGACGGATCACACCAAAATTTTCTCTCTTTTTTTTGTTAGTCGCTTTGGACTCTTTTGGATGCTTCGACTGCAGCTTGGAGCCCTGCTTTTTACCGCTACGGGCCTAGGTGAAAGGACACTGATGTTGCCTAGAGGGGGGGGTGAATAGGTGTTCCTGAAAAATTCTTCAAATAGAAATGTTAAACCTCTCGAAATATCCGGTTTATTCCGGAACCTCCGGTGTCCGGATGTTCCGGGATGAGTCGAAAGTTCCGGGGTCCGGAACTTCCGGTTCCAATCGGATATTCTGGGAACAACAAGAAATTCACAAAGTCGATCCTTCAAGAATTTTTATAGCAATTCTATGAGAATAGAAAGTAAGCACAAGTTGTTAGGAGTATGTCTATGCAAGGAAAAATAGATTCACAGGGTAGATTTAGAGATCGGGCTAAAACAAGCAATAAACGTAATTAACCGATAAACTTTAAATCTAGTAGCCTCTAATGAGTTTTAGTTCAAACCAATTGTTCTTGCAAGTTCTAATAAGTATTATGAAGCTATCACATTAATCAATTGCAATCAAATAAGCACGAGCACATAGATCGGGCTAAAACACGTATGAATATGATAAGCTATATCATGAACATAAAGAACAAGCAAATGAACAAATGAGACACTTGATTTATTTTCCAAAGTTTGGATCCACCGATCCTACGTCTCCGTTGAGGGGCCCCAAAAGGCCAGGTCTCTTTCAATCCTTTTCCTCATCAAGCAACCGTCGGGGTCTAGCTTGGGTTTCACTAGAGTTACCACTTTCCTTACAGAGGTGAGATAGAACATTCATAAACTTTCCCGAACACACCACAATCCTTGGTTGCTCACGGGCGACACCTTGCCATCTGGGAGACCTTAATCTCCAAGAGTAACAAACACAATATTGATTTGCTTGCTATAAACTCATGTGCTCAAAGATTTTTCAGGGAAACCAACGAACTCAACCAAACAAAATCTTCTCAGAAGATGAAACAAGAAGTTTGCTAGAAGAATTGTGTTGCACTCTTAAATGAAATCACAAAGATTTGCTCAAGATCTAGCTTTGAAAGAGCGAGAGAGTGTTTTTGAATATTTGCTCATGAGTTTTCTTCTTCAAAATGGGGTGAGGGGGTATTTATACCCCTCACTCAAAAAGTGGCCGTTTGAAGACATTTTGTAACTGTTCATCCGGAAGTTCCGGGCCTAACCGGAAGTTTCGAGCCAAAATAAATCGATACAGAAGGTTCATTTCGAAAGTTCCAGGCTTAACCGGAAGTTCCGGACCTGGAGATCCCAGAAGTTTTGGACCTAGAGATCTCGGAAGTTCCGGGCTTAACCAGAAGTTTCGGACCTGGAGATACCGGAAGTTCCGGGCTTAACCAGAAGTTCCGAAATTCCTAGCGGCACTCCAAAAAACAGGTCATAACTTTTGACTCCAAAGTCCGTTTTTGATGATCTTGGACATTTTGGAAAGCTTATCAAAAGGGCTATCCAACTTAACAAAGAACAAGGCTTGAAACCCCAAGGAGAAAATGTTATGGCTTTGGTTTTCTCTCAAGATAGCAATGGGATAAAACACTTTGAGCACCGAGACATATACAAACACATCAACTTTGTATCCCTCTTAATAGTATGGCATTCCTATACTCAAATACAAGTATAAAAGATTTAGAACAATAGGAACACCCTCACACCGTCTTGTTTCTTCACATTTGAGAGTCAATAAAGTTGAAACCATTTCATCAGTGGGACTATTCACCTACAAAAAACTAGTTGAACATGTTAGTTCCAAAACATTTATACCTTTGCTTTGAGCAATGTTCACTTTAAATTTTAGCTTGGTGTAGGTTAACATATGAAGTGTGGATGCTTCCATATATTTAAGCCACTCAACATCCTTCAACATATGAAGTCCGAACTTGCTCTTCTCTTTATCACTTCTTGCATTCTTTGAATAAGTGATGCGGATTATCCGTAGTTTCTTATAGACTTACATGGTTCATCGGTACAAAGCCTATACTTGCTCTTCACCATTGCATTGGTCCTTTGGCGCCAAGCCTATGCTTGCCCTTCACCCTTGCATGGTCCCTCGTAGCCGAGTATCACTTGCCCTTCACCGTCTTGCCATAAAAAACCACTTCATATCCAATATTTTCAATATGTTCACTTGATTCTCATTAATCAATGATATAGATCATTTTATGCTTCATGATACTCAAGTTCTTGTCAATCGCCAACTTTAGCTTGTATTTCCCATGTCCATCAATATATATACATAACAAGCTTCTATGAACCATCTTCGTGATTAATATTTCAATTGATTCTCAACATATAATCAATGGTATAAATTAATTTATCCTTCATGATTCTTAGCTTCTTGTCAATCATCAACTTTAGCTTTCATTTACCATATCCATCAATATATACTTAACAAGTTTATATAAATCATTTTCATTGTCATGTTATTTGAGATCCATCAATCAATGGTGTTATTTCATTAAACTCAAGGGAGATTGATCCAAGTACCTTTGATCAAAACTTCTGGTTTAATATGACTTGAAATTCTAACAATCTTCATAATCAATATTTTACTTGTTAATTCTTAACATATGAGCAATCAACCTTTTTGCTTGATGCCAGAACTTAACCTAACACATAAACTCATGAAAATAGTTAGTCCCAACATCTATTATCATGAATCACCAAAACTCAATATAATTCAAGGACTGAGATCTTTCACGAGGGGCGCTGTGTAATGATAAGGGTAGAGCAGATCACACCAAATTTTTAGGGTCTTTTGATGGAACCCAAAGTCAGTACCTTCGGTCATACTCGGGGAGCAACCCTCGAGCAGCGGGCTTCGGGCTTCACACCAGAGTGGAGTGCACTCTTACGCGTGTTAGACTTTGTTTGTCTCACGTCGAAATTGTGGCTTCGGGTAGCGGAAATGAGTAAGCACACTAGCTACACATCGAAGCTTTACTAACATCACGATACGTCCATCGGTACGTTAATATGTTCCAAGGTAGTTAGAATGCAAACCGTATCCCGGGGGGATGTATATATACCTTAGCATGAAAATTGTCATCAGGATGCTTTATTTGAAAGAACCTCCACAATATCACTTGAAGAAAGAACTACGCATAATACTGTCGGAGGTGCTCCGCATGCCAGGTATGCTTTAATTCTTCTCATTCGAGGGTTGATAGACTGAACGAGCCTAGCTGATTTGATCGGAGTATAATGTATGGCCCTTCCCATTTGTTGCTCAACTTGCCGGGCGTTAGGACGCTTCGGAGTACCAGATGCACAGGCTGTACGACATTGGGCTTCACCTTGGGGTTGTACCATAACTTCGTCTGGTCCTGATACTTCATCAGGTTAGCTATAGCTCGAAGCCTTGTTTCCTTGGTGAGATCAAGCGAAGCTTGTCGCTCACTGTTATCTTCTAGGAGTAATGTCCGCAGAGATCCTCCCTTTTGAGGAGCCATGGTGTATACCA
>KE372664.1:1399398-1410397 GCA_000418225.1 Zizania latifolia
ATTTGTATCGGATTGCCAGGTGTGACTTTATTATCTAGTCTTAAACTGATTTCTCTCAAGTCACTTGCAAGTCCAATACTTATATTTCAGGAGTTCGTTTTTCCGCTGCGAATTTTATTTGCGCCCATTCACCCCCCTCTGGTCGCTAGTTTCAGTCCAACACCTTTAACTCCGCAGGGGTCATGGCTTTGTTGCCGAATAATATTCAGAACGGAGTGAAGCCTATGGATCGTGCTTGGGTGGTTCGAATGGACCATAGAATTTTTGGCAATTCTTCGACCTATAGCTCCTTGGCGAGGACCACAATTCGGCAGTTGAGGCCTAACAAAATATTGCCGTTAGCCCTTTCGACTGCCCCGTTGGACTGTGGATGCCTAGCTATGGCGTAGCACAATTTGATGCCGTGGCCTTCACAGAATTCTTTGAAAGGCTCCACATCAAACTGAGTTTTATTGTCGATCGTGAGCTGCTTGGGTACTACAAATCTACAAATTATATTCTACCAGAAGAACTTCTAGATGTTCTTCAAAGTTATTGCCATTAGGGGTTCGGCTTTGATCCAGTTCGAGAAGTATTTAACTGCTACCACTGTGAACTTCAAGTTCCCTTTTGCCTATGGAAATACCCCGATCAAATCTATACCCCACCAGGCCAGGGGCCATACTGGAGCGATGACCTGCAGTGGAGTGGATGGACGATAACTCCACCTACCCATCTACTGACAACCTTGACATGTGCGAACTAGAGCTTCGGCATTAGCCATTATAGTGGGCCAATAGAGGCCTTTCCAGAGTGTCTTGCTTGCAAGCTTCATCTTGGGATGACTTTTGCACAGACCTTCATGGATCTCCCGAAGTATATCCTGCCCTTCGCTGCTTGGGATGTAGCGTAGCAAGGGTGAACAAATGCCAGACTTGTACAATAAGTCATCGATGAGGTGTTAGTTGCGGACCCTATGTTATAGCCGCGTGAGCTCAGGGCCTTCAGGTAGAACGCCTTCATATTGGAGCATGGCTATGATAGAGCTGCGCCAGTCTTCGGCTTGTACACAAAGTATCTCGGTCGATTCTGGCTTTGTTGCTGCTGGAGTTGACATCTCCTCGTAAAACACTTTGACGGGGAGTTCTTGACCTCCGGCCGCTGCTTTGGCGAGAGCGTCTGCTTGCTGGTTTTCACCCATCGGAATGCTTCTGATAGAGATCCCTTTAAATGCGAGCTCTGCCTTGCACACCTTGGCTAGATATTGAGGGAGGTTGGGATGCCGATCTTGGAAGCTCTTATCTATGTGCCCAACTACAATCTGGGAATCAGTTTTTACAATGACTTTAGCAGCGCCTAGGGCTCGTGCCTTTCGAAGGCCTAACAAAACGCCTTCGTACTCGGCCATATTATTTGTGGCTTTAAAATTTAACCTTATAGAATACAAGACCCTCTGGCCAGAGGGGGAGATGATTACAACTTCGGCGCTTGCGCTAGAGGCCTGATAAGCTCTGTCAGAATAGATGGTTCATATACCTTCGCATGGTGCTTCTAGGGACCAGATTGCCAGAGGGGTCCACTCTGCAATGAAGTCTGCAATGATTTGGGACTTGATAGTAGTGGGGGCGGTAAATTCTATACCAAAGGGGGCCAATTCGACTGTCCACTTCCCCACTCTTCCGGTGGAATCTTTGTTGCGAAGCATGTCTCCGAGGAGGTACGATGTCGGCACAACAATATTGTGTGCAAGAAAATAGTGCCGAAGCTTTCTTGAGGCCATGACGAGGGAGTATGCTATTTTCTCTAGCTCGGTGTAACTTGTTTTGGCTCCTAACAATGCCTTGGAGACAAAATAGACTGATCTTTGGACCAGCTTTCCCTTGACGTCTGCTTCACGTACCAGTACAGCGCTCACCGCGAAGGCCATTGCTGTGAGGTACAACAACAGCCCCTCCTCCGGTAGGAGAGTAGTGAGAGTAGATAAATCAGCGAGGTATGCCTTGATGTCATGGAAACTTTTTTGGCATTCGGGCTTCCAGGAAAAGTCTTTGGAGCCCCTTAACGCTTTGAAGATGGGCAAGCTTCATTCGGTGGAGCGGGCTAGGAACCTGCTGAGAGCTGTGAGGCGGCCTGTAAGCTTCTGAACCTGTTTCAAATTTTCAGGGGGTGTCATGCGCTGTAGTGCGCTAATCTAGGTGGGACTGGCTTCGATACCTCGACTCAAAACTAGGTACCCTAGAAGCTTGATAGCTCAGGTGTAGAAGACACATTTCTCAAGGTTCAAATGAATCCCCACCCTTCGAAGGCTTTCGAAGGTCTCAGCTAGGTCTACGCTATGTTCATCCTTTTTTACACTTTTAATTACAATGTCATCCATATAGGCTTTAACATTCCTTCCTATCTGATGGCCTAAGGCCTTCGCAATCAGCCTAGAGAAGGTTGCCTCGGCATTTCTTAAACCGAAGGGCATTCGTACATAGCAATAGACACCAGAAGGGGTGACGAAGCTAGTCATTTCCTCGTATTCACACTTTAACCACACTTGGTGGTACCCAAAGTAGGTATCAAGGAAGCTTACTAACTTAGAGCCGGTAGTGGAGTCGACGAGCTAATTGATGCTAGGCATGGGGTATTGGTCACGAGGGCATGCTTTATTCAGTGAAGTGATGTCAATACACATTCACCACTTTGTTGTGTTCTTTTTCTTTACAAATACAGGGTTCGACAACCACTCCATATGGCTAACCTCCCGTATAACCCTCGCCCGAAGCAGCTTCTCTACTTCGGTCTTGGCTAAACTGGTACGTTTGGCTGATAGCTTTCGAAGCCCCTGGCGCACTGGCCTCACTCTTTGGTTCACCAGCAGGGAGTGCTCGATGATGCTCCAGTCAACCCTTGAGATATCTTCGTCTGTCCAAGCGAAGACATCGAGGTTGCTTCGAATTGCCTCCCTGAGCGAAGTCATATCTTCTGGAGCTAGATCCCCTCCAAATTGAATGGGGTACTCGAGCCCTCCTTCCATGAGTATTTTCGTGACAACCTCTCCGTCGGGGCGGGGCTTCACCATTGGCCCTTTCGAGGTCTTGGGAGGTTGACTTGATTCCCTGGGTTAGAACTCCACATCATTCACCTGGCGTGCTTCGAGGTGGGCCGTGTGACCATACTCCACCCTTTATGCCACACTCTAATCACCCAAAATGGTGAGCACTCCTCCCTGTGTGGGCAGCTTCAAGCAGAGGTAGTTATGATGCGCTATAGCTCCAAACTGGTTCAATGCACCCCTCCCGAGGATGGCGTTATATGCGTAGGGGGCATCAACGACATCAAAGATCACTTCCTTCAAAAGAGCGAGGTTGCCCTCGCCGAAGCAGACTTCGAGGCCAATTTGGGCTATGGCTTCGAGGGGTGGCCCGGTGAAGCCCTGTAGTGTCCTCGCAAACGAAAGAAGATGCTTCCAAGGAATGCACATCTGGTCGAAGGTGTACATGAAGATGATACCCTATGAGCTCCCTCCGTCGATGAGCACATGCCGCACTTCAGTGCTAGCAATGTCGGTGGTGATGACGAGGGGGTCTGCGTGTGAGAACTTAATCCCTACAACATCTTCGGCGGTGAAAGATATTGGCACGTGGGCCCACTCTGGCATTGTTGAAGCTAAGGCAGAGGTCCCGATGTGGCCCACTTCTTGGACGCAGTCTTGCCTCTTCCACTTGGATAGATTCCCTAGTACTCCGCCTCCGAAGATGGGGAGTACCACACTTTGGGAGGCCTGAAGCATCTTCGACCTTTGGTGGTGGCATTATAATTGCCACCGGAGCTCGCGGCGGTGCTTCGCTGGTGGTGGTTCGGCCCACGGCCTGGGCTTGTTCTCGTCGATTGACTTCGGGGACCTAGTCAATAGTTCCTTGGCCCACAGTGTGCTCGAGATAGTATCCTTGTAAGGCCAGTATAGCCTTACAGGAGTCGGTGTTATGGCTTTGATTCTCACCGTGGATGTTGCAGAAGAAGGTCTGGCCCGGGACAGAGGTCCCTACTGGTGGCCTCGCTCTGCCCCCTCACTCGCGGTCTTGTACTTGTTGGAACTTTGGGGCTCTTGGGCCTGCGATGTTGAGCACTTCGCTGTGGAAGTGCTTTTTGCTCCTCCTCAGCTCTTGAGCTCGGAGCTCTGCGGACGTCAACTTCAGGGGGCTCAGAGCCCGTACATTTGGGACTCGCACCAGAGCGACGGTGGCGTTCCTTCGGAGCATCCCCTCTTTCGAGCGAGCGAACTCTTCGAAGTACTTCATTAGTTGCGCCACCAAAGAAATGGGCTTCCTATGAAGCTTGTCGAGGAGGCCTGGGTGCATGACACCTTCGTGGGCTGCGTCCACCACATAACCCTGAGGAGCTTTCTGAAATGGGCCGACCATGTTGAGCACCCAACATGCAAATGGCTACGAGGGTGGAATTGTTTGAAGTGCTTGCGCAGGGAGATGATTTTGTTTGGCAAAAAACTAGCACCCTTGACATCTTTTAACAAGTAATTTGGTGTCTTTGTTGGCAGTTAGCCAGTAAAAGCCCGACCAGAATACCTTTCCTACAAGAGTCCGGGCTCCAGTATGATTTTCGCACATTCCCGAGTGCACCTCTTCCAATATGTCTGATCCTTCAGATCGGCTGACGCATTTCAGGAGCACCCGGGTTGATGCAGCTCGCTTATACAATTCTGACCCCACGATGACATATTGTTTACTCCTCCAGGCGAGACGAATGGCTGAGTCCTTGTCTTCGGGTGATTTGGCGGTGAGGATGAAGTCAATTAGGGGTCGGTGCCAATCTTCTTCATCGTCGCTGATGACCAGAATGGATGGCTTCTCCTTGTCATCCAAGGATTCTGCATCTTCAATCTGGACCGACGGTTTCTGAAGTTCTTGGACAAATACACCATTTGGTACTGTGGCTCTGGAGGATCCCATCTTGGCAAGGAAGTCGGCGGCCGAGTTCTCGTCTCTAGGGACGTGGTGAAACTCAAGGCCAAAGAACTTTCCCTCTAGCTTTCGCACTTTTTTACAGTAGGCGTCCATCTTTTCACTGGTGCATGTCCAGTCTTTGTTTACTTGGCTGATAGCCAGCTCGAAATCTCCATAGACCATTAGGCGCTTGACTCCAAGAGAGATGGGAATACACAGGCCATTGATGAGTGCCTCGTACTCGGCCACATTATTTGACGCTCTAAATAAGAGCTGGAGAACATACTTCAAGTGTTCGTCCTGGGGGAGATCAGGAGAACTCCTGCACCAGCTCCTTCAATGCTGAGAGAGCCATCAAAATATATGACCCAATGCTCCGGGGTCTCAGCTATCTGCGGGAGTTGGATTTTCG
Source organism: Zizania latifolia (assembly GCA_000418225.1). Taxonomy (NCBI): domain Eukaryota; kingdom Viridiplantae; phylum Streptophyta; class Magnoliopsida; order Poales; family Poaceae; genus Zizania; species Zizania latifolia. Next base: position 1,404,739 of record KE372664.1, read on the forward strand.
TCCACTCGGCGAGAGCTTGAGATTTGATGGTCGTTCGTGGCTTGAAGTCAAGGGCATATTTGCCCAATTCAATGGCCCATTTAACGATCCGACCAGTGGCATCTCGATTACGGAGAATTTTGCCGAGTGGATATTCTGTAATGACGTCCACCGAGTGGGCCTGGAAGTAATGCTTGAGCTTCCGGACGGTGATGAGCACGGCGTAAAGTAGCTTCTGAATCTAAGGGTATCAGACCTTTGATGGTCCGAGTACCTCCGATATAAAATACACTGAGCGTTGCACTCGGTAGGCGTGGTCCCGCAGCGGCTCTGTTAGGAGCAACGGAGCCTCTACACGTGGGCTCCCTACCGCCCCCAAGGGCGTTACATACCGACTACGTCAGATCGCAAGACCCCAAAGGGTACTCCGGAGAAAGCAGATCCCTTGATGACGCGCAGGCCTCCGAGCTGGCTTTGCTTAAGGTGGAGGTGATGCGGTGGCATCAGCACGCGGCCAACCAGGCATGCGCCCCGGAAGTCCCCGAAGACCTCCCAAGACCACTGACCATCGTTACCATGAGTGAGCACGGTGAGCAAGAACCACAAGAGCGGAGGCAAAATGCCTCCTTCGACGAAAGATTACCGCTGCACCCAGATTTGCAGATGGCTCGCTTTCACTCAAAGTTTCGAGCCACCAAGTTGCCAAAGTACTCTAGGGACTCAGACCCCGATGAGTTCACATGCTCATACGCCCTCGCTATTGAAGCTAGCAAAGGCGAGAGAGACACTATCGCAAAGTGTTTCCCGCTGGCTCTCGAAGACATAGTCCTTCGGTGGTTCTGGTCCCTAAAGCCATGCTCCGTAAAATCACGGGAGCACTTGTGAAAGAAGTTCATGAGCAACTTCCAAGGGACGTATGTGGTGCCTATGTCTACTGGGAGTTTATTCCAAGTAAAGCAGCAGCCTAGAGAGACCGTCCGCACATATTTTCAACACTTCGCTTATACGAAGTCATAGATCAAGGGGCTCTCCACGTCATCGGTGGTGGATGCAGCCCACGAAGGTGTCATGCTCCCAGGCCTCCTCGATAATGGGGAGGCTACGCTAGCGCTAAATTTTAAAAATTTACTCCGTTAGCCCAGGAACCATGCGTGTAATGGGATCATGGATCGTTACCTCGAACCACGAAACGTGCTCGGGCAGCGGAAGTAGAGTCAATGAAGCACGTCCTCGAGCTACTCCTCCCGGCTCCGTTCGTTCATCGGTGATCCGACGATGAAGACGACGCAATCCTACGATCCGGCAAACTCCATGGAAGGAAGATGAGCACCACTATTGGAGTAGTGCCTCTACGATATCCACACGTCTGGGGACAGGATCACCTCGTGCCAGCGTGCTAGCACCACTCGAGAGATCCGTTGAGAGATCGCTATAATCGGGGTAGCAAGGAGAGGTGGCGGCTAGGGTTAGAAACCAGGAGCAACAGCAGCAGCCTTTTCGTGCTAGCCCCTCCTCTCTTTATATAGTGCTCTCTCATGGGCCTTTAGTCAGTATTAAGGCTCAACAGATCTAATCTGTTCGTTTGGACCCAGAACTTCCGGTCCTAACCGGAACTTTCGAAAATAACCTTCTGTATCGAATTTATTTCGATCCGGAACTTCCGATCCTAACCGGAACTTTTGGCTCGTCTAGATTTCACTTTCAGGCAGGCCCAGAATCTCCAGTCCAACCGGAACTTCCAGCTCCTCTAGAAACCAAAACTGGGGCTAACCCAAAACTTTCGGTCTAACCGAAACTTCCGGATGTGCCAGAACCCAGAACTTCCGGCCTCAAGCTAGAACTTTCGGTTCTCCCAGAATTCTCTTGGGCATATTTCCATCATATATGTGGTGCCTATGTCTACTGGGAGTTTATTCCAAGTAAAGCAGCAGCCTAGAGAGACCATCTGCACATATTTTCAGTACTTCGCTTATACGAAGTCACAGATCAAGGGGCTCTCCACTTCAATTCATCACCATTGACAAGTTCACTAAGTAGATTGAAGTTATGCCGCTAAAAACCTGCACCGCGAAAAAAGCTAAGGAATTCATCCAAGGAATCATATATCGGTACGGCGTCCATAATCAAATAATCATTGATCTCGGGACACAATTCACCGTAAATGATTTCTAGGAATTTTATGAAGACTAGTGTATTGAGGTAAAATACGCGTCGGTAGCACATCCACGGGCGAATGGTCAATGTAAACGAGCTAATGGCATGATTCTCTAAGGTTTGAAGGCCAGAGTTTTCGACCCTCTCAACAAGTATGGCGGTCGGTGGCTAAAGGAATTACCAGCTGTTTTATAGGGACTTCGTATCCAGCCGAGCCGAGCTACTGGTCAGATTCCTTTCTTCCTTGTATATGTGTTGGAGGCCATCCTACCCATAGATATGCTCCACGAGTCCCCAATAAGCCAACACTATGATGAGGGGCCACAGAACAAACAAGAGAAAAAGACATCGACAGCCTAGAGGAAGCTCGATTGACCATAATAATTCAGTCCGACCAGTATCAGCAAGTACTTTGCCGATATCATGATCACAATGTATGCGGTTGGTCATTCAAAGCTAGAGATTTAGTGCTTCGCCGAGTGCAATCTGTCGTTGGTGCTCACAAGCTATCCACCCCGTGGGAAGGTCCATTCATCATCTCGGAAGTCACTCGGCCAGGCTCCTACCGGTTGACTCAGGAAGATGGACAACGCATCCCCAACTCCTAGAACATCGAGCATTTACCCCGATTGTATCCATGATATTATAAGCTACGTATTTTTTTTATCTTGGATCAATAATAATTCCGTTTCTCCAATTTTTCTCCAACAATTTTGTCCCACCCGACCCCCGAGTGCTTGCCCCTTGTTATCACTTTACCCTAGAGTCTATGACCCGCTCTAGCTCTAGCGGTCGGTCAGGCGATGCTCCGATTGTTCACCCCGAGTTGGTATCCGTTCCGCTCTACGGGAAGGTATCGTTGATACATTTGCCACATGCTCGGGGTCTCGTCAACCTCGCCTAACGAACTATTCCTGCCATGTTTGTCACCCGATCACCTCTGTCTTCCTTTCTGAACACTAATGGGAATGATTGGGCAGTGTGTTCTTTTGGCTCAGCAGGTGCTGTCTGGTCTGACCACTTGATTCTGTGCTCCTCTTACCTAATCCTGGATTGGCACAAGCTGCTGGCACATTTGAAGTTGGATTGGGGTGAATCCCGTGCATACCAGCTTGTTTGTGAGCAGTCGCAGTTTGCCGTGGTTACTCCAGCGGCAATGGTTCAGAATTAGAGTAGATGATTTATGTTGGTTGGTAGGGTAGTGAAAAATAATTGTTGAATGCTGTTTGGGGCATGAGTTTTTTTTATGCGGACATTCTGATTAGTGTAGATGTGTAGTGTCTGGTGCTTTGTTTTATTATTTTCTACAGAAATGGTTAATTTCTGATGATTTATTGTGCTTACAGGAAAATTCCTAGGGGTTTGATAGAGGCGTCACTATTTGGTGCTGGATTATCTATTGTAGCACTGCTAGCTATGGTGTTTTACTTGAGATGGTCTGTTTCTTGCCTACTTCCATCGCTTTCTGCTCCCTTGTCTATTGCAATTGTTATATTTAGATTTCATTTTTTTACTTCGGTTTCAGTTTTTAAGGGGAAAACAAAAACAATGACTTTACTCTTGGTGGGCCCATCTGTGGCGTCAAGACCACGGTATGCCCTCCCGCCCCATCAGGCGCTGGTGGATACTCTTGATGTTAGTACATTTTACTCTTTAAGAAATGCACCAACAAGCATTTGACAAATGTATTTTTAAGGGTAATTGTCTGATGGGTCACTGATTAGCATTTAATTTTTAGTTTGAGAAAATATAACAATATTTCAGGTTCCCTACCCTATGGAAATATGTATCATTGATTCATGTTGTCTGCTGGCCTTTTGCTTTGTACTAACAGGGATATCCTAGGAAGTTCTACTGCCCAAGAATGAATAGCATGAACAAACTAACATATGCAGCAATATGTAATCATTCACCAGACAAACCAGTTCTGATTTTTGTATCATCAGGTCGATAGACTAGGCTTACTGCTCTTGATCTCATCCAGGTCTGACCAGGTGGGTGCTGCTTTGAATTCTTTAACTAAATGGACATATAGATAGCTGCTATCTTATATGTTTACTATACTCTATATTGCAGCTAGCTGCATCTGATGAAAAAACAAGGCAGTTTCTAAGCATGGCAGACAACTCTCTTGGCATAATTCTTTCACAAGTCTCTGACACCAATACAAGCTCACTGAAGCCTGTAAAGAAAAGCTCACTATAGAAAGTATAATTCACTATGCCCTCTCGGTGGCTATTACTCAAATCTAACTTTACTTCAAAGTGTAGCTTTGAACCTAGATTCGGAATGACTTCTGCGAAGATATATCTTGAGCATTTTTGAGTCTATGTATCTCATTTTATTAGTTCACATGCTACCAGGATCTACATAAATAGGCTTGCACCTAGACTGTCAAAGCTCATTTCTTAGATAAAACTCAATGGCAAAACATGTTCCTTTTTTCTGAAGATAAACTGTGAGCACTTGGAGTCATAGTTGTCATTTGATACATTCTTCAAGTGGATAACAGTAACACCAAGCACAGCTCATTGATTTTCTTGTTTACTATACATATGTATTTATGATGCGAAGCTTTTGTGTTAACCAAACATTCAAAAATTTCCATTCTGTATAGCCTATGTTTAATCAATCTGTGTTGTACAGAGCTCTCCAAATGTTTGTCCAGGATGCCAGAATGTCTGGTCTGTCTGATATGAGCAAGGTGTTTGAAGACAAAGCATTTGTTACATCCATCCTTAACTCTGTAAGCGTTGGTTTTGAACCAATGACCAGTGATTACAAGTCGGCCGACTAATCGCGACTAATCGCGATTAGTCGGCCTGATCGGTATTTTTCGAGCGATCAGCTCCTCTGATACGATCAGCTCGACTAACTTTCTGATCGGCCGACTAATCGCGACTAATCACGATTAGTCGGCCGACTTGATGGTGGCCGACTAGTTAGGCCTGTGAATTCTGATCTGATTTGGCCCAGCCCAGTCCAGTCCAAGAGTGAATAACCCTAGCAGAGAGAGAACAAGTGCAGCCAGCCCCTTTCACTTGTGAACAGCCGCCGCCCAGCAGTTTGGACGAGAGCTCACCGCCTCCCGCCCTCCAGCACCGGTGAACCCTCTCCACCGTGCCGCCACCCTCCAGCCCTAGTTCCCTCCCTCTCCACCGTGCCAGCGCCCTCCGGCAGTCCAGTGATCTGGCCTCCTCTACTGTGCTCATCTGCTGCTTGCCCTGCCGCTGGCTTCTCTTCCCCATGAGGCTACGACCTGCTAGACGCCTCGGCTGCTAGCCTTGTCGTCGGCCTCCCTTCCCTACGAGGCTGCGACCTACTCTGCTCATCTGCTGCTCACCCTGCCGCCGGCCTCTCTTCCCTGCGAGGCTGCGACCTGCTCAGCGCCTTGGCTGCTCGCCTTGCCGCCAGCCTCTCTTCCCTGCAAGGCTGCGATGTGCTCTGCTCATCTGCTGCTCGCCCTGCTGCTAGCTCCTCTTCCCTACAAGGCTGCGACCTGCTCCGGTCATCTGCTGTTGGCCCT
>KE372665.1:23065-33379 GCA_000418225.1 Zizania latifolia
TCGGACACTTGGTTTTAAGGAAGTTTTTCTGAAGTTTTAGTATCGACTTGCCAGGTGTGACTTTTATTTGTCCAATCTTGGACTGATTCTCATCGAGTCACTTGTAAGTCCGATACTCAAGGTTCAGGAGTTTTATTTTCCCACTGTATTTTTTGTTTGCGTCCATTCACCCCCCCTCTGGTCGCTAGTTTCGGTCCTACAGGATGTGCGATGAAGAAGCCATTGACGGCGGTGGCGAGCAGTGTCGATCATCCCAGCGAGGCCAAAAGAACTAACAATGGCGGAGCCTGACCAAAGGCGGCGCAGGGTTCAGGAAGTTTTTTGGCTGATGGAGAGAGAGTTTGGAAGCTTGCAGCGGAAGGGAAAGGCTACAGTCCTTACACAAGAGAATAGCGCAAGTTGAGTTCCCAATGCAAAGCTGAAGCAACACGATGGTTGTGAGGTCCTAGGAGGAATTCAAAATGTGCCTACCTATGTCCCAAACTAGAGGGACATGCGATGCACCATTACTGATACACCACAACCGGCACGCGCCTATTTATGTGAGTCGGTCAAAATTCATCAACGACACCTACTCGAGGGGCATCACGCCTGTTAAAGCTGACGAACCCGAAGAGTTCCAGCCAAACGGCCACAAAAGTTCTAAACTCAAACTTTTCGAAATTTCAAAAATTTCCAAATTTCACAACGTAAGGAGAAAAGCGTCTGATCAGTAGTGCCGATAGGCCGATCAAAGGACTCATTCGGCCAAGTGGTTTAAAAGTTCTTATACAAGGACTCATCGACAGAAGGAAAGGGAATGAGAGCCGATGAGATAGTTTCACAAGAAGACGAGTCATTTGAATGATATTATATTGTTCACAGAAAAATATATTACAAAAGGCTGACTGTAGAATTTAAAGCGATTACAAGGTACTAAGGAAACGTTCTAAGGCAAAAGCTACATCAGTTTGGATCCTTTCGATGCCTAAAATCATATTGGTAGCATACTCATCACTTCCGTTGACCGGCCAAAGAGCCTGCTGCTTCTAGGAGCGCTCCTCATTCAGATTAATCAGATTGGCTTTCTTGAACTGGATCTTGATTGGCATGTCATTTAGAAATTTTTGCTGAGTCGCCATACAATCCCGAAGCTGATTTAGTTTGTCAGTCCAAAGACGTATCTTCTAGAGGATGTGGTCTTCTTCTACTTTGAGTCGATTCAGATACGCTTGATCTTGATCGAGCAGCTTAAGCAGGAATTGGAGGTGGTTTTCGGCTGCGCACATCTTGGCATCAATTGTGACAAAGCTCTAGCGATGAACCCTTTGCATCGCGTGATCGGTGAGGCCAGAGTACACATTGTGATAGGCCGATTGATGATCTTGGGAGAAGGCCCGTATAAGGTCATCGGCCAAATCCTTGGGAGCCGATCAGCCATGGATTGGAGTCGAGCTCGTACTACCTCGATGTCTGAGAAAAAGAGGCCGATCGGATGGTGAAGGTGATCGAGTAGAGTCTACAGGTCACTTTGTATAGGGTCCCAGGAAAAGAAAGCTCTATCCGATGATTGGGATTCCTGAAAAGGATAGAGGATGAGCCGATGGATTCATAGAAAGTAATAAACAATAAAGACGGAGATTACCTGACGGAATCGGCATGAGGATGAGGAACTTATGGCTAGTAGGGAGTCTTCAGAGCTATTGTCCTCGTCGGAATAAAAGTTAAGTAGCTGCTCGTTTTGAAGCCAATTCGGATCGTGATTACCATCAGCACTGATTGGCTGAGTTGGGATGTTTGAGTTCCTAGAATGAGAAGGGCTTAGCGAGTTGAGGTTTGGTTCAGTAGGAACCTAGAGTTCAAGAATCAGGATGAAATGCGCAAGGATTCAATGAAGTTGAAAGTAAAAGTTGTGCAAACAGAATCAAGTAAGCCATAGAAGATGTACCGGATCATGATTGCCAGACGCATTGTGCTAAGGAGGACTTATCTTCAATTTCTTGGTTAGTGGAGAGCTTGGAGTGTTGGAAGCCATTGGAGAAGGAGAGAAGGTGCTGGTGTGCAACAAAGGTGGCCGAGCTTGAAGAAGGGGGCTTATCAGGCAAGCTTTATATACGCTCGGTGATCTGACGATAGAGTTCTTAAGCAGAGATTTCAAAATGCGATGTTTCACATTCCAAACTCAGGGGGCATGTGTTGACACCGAAAATTAGACCGGCGCTCCATCGGCACGACAAATCAAGCGGTTGGGTCGATGGGCCACCGATAGAAGCTTAATGGGTAAAGACGGGCTACGCGTGGCATGGGCTGATGCTTCGTAACATTTATCATTTAGTTAGTGAATAATTAGAGTCAGTTATGATTCTATGTTATCCACAGATAGTGTGTTTACCTGGCTTTAAATAGTTAAGCCCGGGGTCATTGTAAGGAGTTCACACAACCAATCAATCAACCCTTTGGCATATCGTCAACTTTAGGTATGTAGTATTAGAGCGATTCCCCACCGAGATCAGGCTGCATCATTTGCATCTGACCTTTGATCCTGACGGGGATAGCCTGTTTGGTAGACTGATTAATCTGTTCATGGCTTTCTCGGTTGAGTCCGATATTGTGATTAGATTGAGTAGGTCTGCTAGTTATTGGTTAAATGCATTGACTTTCTTTCTTATGTGTGCTTTAATTCTCGAGTTTATGCGTTTGACAACCATGTTGAGTTAGTAGGTTGTTTCAGATTATATTGTATGACGATCGTCAATATGATGCTGTCTCAGTTGAGTCCGATCCATGATGTTGGCGGAAACGCATACGAGTTGGTTTGATATAATCTACTGGCCCAACATTCATCGGAGTCTTAGCCAATGGATTATCTATTGTCTGATGGATCGGTTCAAATTTCATTCATGGTAGTTTTGATGCAATATTTTTATACTGCATTGGTTTAGTTTGAACTATAGAGATTGACATGACAGAACACTAGTATCTAGGCCAGTTGTCAGAGTTTATTATATTCTATACAATTTACGCGATACATCGTAGTTCTCATGGGTGCTATCGAAGCCGATGCCAATGGGCTATCGCCAATAGCGTTAGGACATCTCATATTTATTTCCTTGTCAATTATAGGGTCAAATTGACTGGCATGCTCTGTACACCTCCAGGTTATTTAGGACATGCACTGGAGCTAAGCAGACTCTCCCAAGCCATTGAGTGTGAAGGTGCAACGATCCCGATGTGATTTTTGCATCAACAAGCGCTGCTTGCAATTGTGTAGAGGCCACGTCAGCACTGTGGCTGAGAGCACAGGACCGAGGGTCCGAGGAAGCCGATGAGCCAATTAGCATGACACCACTCTTGCCCACCCCCACGCCACACCATGTGCATGGCCTATCGCCTGCGTTTTGCCCTATCATGAGTGGCGTGTCGGTGTGCCAGCGTCAAGCCAACTCGGTGTCCTGGCGTTCCTGCTACTCCATGACTCTAGTTTGCTCTGGCACTCCACGGTCTACCACTCTGGTGACTTTTCTAGTCCTACCGATAGTCACCTCCTGTAGTCCCGCTCCTAGCCTTCCAGAGGCTCATATCTGCATCCACTTGACTTCTTTCAGCTTTCCGTTCTAGTCTTCTAGATTTATGCTGCTGCCAGCTGCCTCTTGTAGGTAGTAGGCTATAGTTCCATGACAGAACACATAAATTATATTGGTTGTCATTGATTTGTGATCAGCCAATACTCTATTTTTGTGATGTGAGAGTGTGCGACTCATGGCAGCCTCTACTCCTTTCAAAGTTTCTGGCTCGTCCATCGACGATGGCCGGTGATGTCTTATTCTTATTTTGCTCCTGCGATTATGATCATCAACCCTCTTGCAGCCTACTTTGGTTCTTCCTACTAACTCCTCTTCATTCGACTGTCCCACCTCGAAGGGACACCAAGTCTGAGCATCCTCCAATGATGTCACCAACAACAAAGAACTAGGATGCCACCACCACCGATGGACCTAGCCTAGCACTAGCAGCTCCACCCGAGAAGGAGAAAACTACTTTGTCAGTTGAAGCCATAGTTGTAGCTGACCAAAGCGTCTTCCTTGATTGGCCAAGCTTGTAGATCCAAAGTGTGCCTATTTGAAGAAGTGTTCTTCTTTGGTGCGAGCTTCTGTTGGGTTTGCATTGTTACAAACTCTTAATTATTGTCCTCCTAGTTCTACATAATTTATAGCCGATTACTTTCTTGAAATTAGCATAAACATGTGTCAATATATTAATGTGACAATACATATGGTGAACTATAGGTTCAAAAAAGTCTACCACGGGTAGTAGCACCAACTGTTAGTATTATGCCCTAGAGACAACATGGAGATATTGTAGGTGGCGTACTATGTTTATGAAATAAAGTTATTTTATTCCTTTAAATAGAAACTATCATTATGAATCAATGAGTACGTGACTCATTTATGAGACTCGTAATATTACTATTTCTAAATGATCCCTGATCGAATATAAATCATATGTGGAACAGACATGACTGAGATTGACATGTGTATTGATTGATAATCATATGTCATGGATCATAGGTATGAAGATACCAAAACAATAACATTAACGTATGTTAGAGAACATATATTAGATAGACCTACTATGAGATACTGTTGAGATTTGATGTGACATCAGTAGGTCTCAGTAGTGTTTATATAAAGTCCTTAGACCTAAGATTATCATGATTCCCAACATACATAGTAGCTTACTTTGAATCTACCAAATGCTACTCCATAACTGAGTAGTTATAAAAGTAGTATTTGGGTATATTATGAAACATATAGTGAGATATGAGTGATTAAGATGGAATTTGCTTGTCCTTATGGGAGAGATATCTTTGGGTCCCTTGATGTAATCGATTATAGAAGTGCATGACCATGCCGACGTGATTAAGGAGTTAATCACAAGTTATAATTCAATACAGATATTAAGAGAGAGATTGAGATATTGATAGGATGACACAAGTTTCACCTTGTCCTCGATCAATATCATGAGACAAAGGGATTTGTACATGAGAACATTATAAGGTTCAGCTGATATGATCTTTACGTATGCTTGGATTAATATGTCTTACTAGAGGCTGCTATTAATGGAGTATTAGAAAGGAGTTTCCATACGTTAACCAAGTGCACGTGAACCTACAGGATCACACACTTAATGGGTTGGAACACCAGATTCGAATAGGATTCAAATCAGGCTTAGTTTGGATAGAGATCCGAGTAGATCGGATAGAGATCTAAATAGAGTCCTGATTAGGCTCGATGGGTCTAAGTTAGGATGTCTATATATGAGGGGCGAGGGGCTCATGCACATGGTAGTTCATCGTGCGTGCTAATTTGTTAGCCACCATGAGAAAACCCTAGTCATTGTCCCTCCCGAGCCCATCTACCTCACCATCCGCCTGAGTGCTAGTACACCACGGATTGGCATTCCACCCTTAGATGTATAGATACCAGTAGAGGCGTTGCTACACTACTTCACTAATTAGATCGATCTTCGTATCGGTATCGGCATCGCTGATCAAATCGACGATGTCATCGGCTCAAAGGATAGAAGGTTGGGCGAGGACTTCCCAATCAGATCGGCTACCTCCTGACCAGGCTCAGCGGTTCCCGACCACATCGGCGCGCACGTGTTGGATCAGCTGTCTTCTCCAACACTTCTACTACTCTTCGCGTCAAGCGGTAACGATCTATGTTCCCTCTCTAGCAAGATTTCCTAGTGTGTGCGGTAGATTTTTTTTCCAGCTAGCATAGCCTCCACATTCCCTAACACCAGCAACAAACTGTATGTTCTCTAGACTCACAGCTAACATCTAAGTCACTTCTCTGGCCTGATTCTATTTAGAATTTAGAACCAATAAAAATAGATGATGTGGAGGAGATAATGGTAGAGGAATAGGTAGACGACGATGGTGATGCATGTTCAAAGCGAAAGCTCTCTTCGGTTGTTTGGAATGAGTTCAAGAGAGTGAAGTACATGGAAACCGTCAAGGCGAAATGCAACTACTGCTTCAAGAAGCTTGGTGGAGAAACAAAATGGAACAAAGCACATTCATGACCATTTAAAACATGCACACTTAGAATGATAAACTATCATGAAATAATGTATTGACATAAGGCACACTAAGATTTGATTGCAAGGAACCAAGGAAAATTTCCTTAGACAATTACACTTTTGATCATGACATTTTTGGTAAAGCACTTATTGATATAATAGTGATGCATGAGTATCCATTATGCATGGTTGATCATGCTGGCTTTTGGAGATTTGTGAGTGCACTACAACCATTATTTAAGAAGGGCACGAGAAAAACCATAAGGTAAATTGTGAATTATGATCCATGTGTTGTAATTTTTAGAATGTTTTCTTTTTTATTTCAGGATCAACATTGTCTCACAATATGAGTTGGAAAAGAAGAGAGCAATTGCTTACATGGTTGGAATCAAGTAAATGGTGGCTATCACTATGGACATGTGGACCTCCGACACCATATATGATCATCACAACACAATTTATTGATGAATATTGGATACTTCAAAATATAATCATGATTTAACAATTGTTAAATCCAACTTGAATCTGATTGCATGTACAATGCTAGCTTGAGGTATGAATCTAATTGCATATATTGTTTATTCACATATAGGTTGATTTATGTTCCAAGTCATCACACTATTGAAGTTATTAGTGAAGAGTTATATGAAACATTAGTTCAATGAAATGTCGATGAAAGGTATCTACTGTGACTCTTGATAACTGCACTACAAATGATGCAATAATTCCCATGCTTTTGAGAAATATGAGAAAAAACCAAGCTTAATATTAATGATGGAAGATGCTATATATGTGTTGATGTTCTCATATCCTTAACTTAATTGTTAAGAATGGATTAGAACATTTAAAATATGCAATTTAGAACATTCATGATGGTGTAGCGTATTAGACAGCCACACTAAAAAGGGTAGTATGAAAGTTATATCTTCATTCAGTGAACGTGTTGCAAAAAGATGCCAGCATCACTTAGGTTTAAATCTATGTTAGATCGCTACTTGGATGATGAATTGGTCCCAATATCAACAAAAAGACTTTAAGGTTTTGGATTGGTGGAAGATTGCTGGAACATGTTATCCTACTTTGAGGAGGATAGCAAGATATATATCTGCAATTCCAATTACTATAGTTGCTTTAGAACCTGCTTTTAGCACTAGTGGAAGAGTTCTTAGTGAGCATCAAAACAAACTGACTATTGAGACATTAGAGGCTCTAATGTGCTTACAATACTATATTTGAAACAAGTACAAAGATACATTTGTTGTGCATTTCATAATATATTTATCTGTTGACTGCAAACTAACTCCATATATTTTTGTTTTGTAGTTCAACACAATGGAGAATCTGCTAGCTTTTGGCCTTGTCTTCGAGAAATTCAAGAAGGCCTTTAGATACTCGCTGATATATAATAGCCAAGTTTTATGTATTTGTTGAAATAAAAAAATATCCCATAGTTTATGTACTAATGAAGGATCTTAAACCTTGATTGAAGAACAAGAAGTGGTGTGGAAGTGCATGTGCAAGTACAAAGGCATGTGCAATTAACTATTATTTAACAACTTTTGTTGTAATGACTAATGGCATATATGTCATAAGTGTTAGTCATATGCTCTAGAGGCAATATGGAGATGTTGTATATGACATACTATGTTTATGAAATATTATTTTGTAACTTAAAATATACGTTATCAGAATAGATCAATGAGTATGTGACTTATTCATGAAACTCCTAATATAGAATGCTATTTCTAAATGATCATTGATCATATATATATCATATAAGGAACATGTATGACTATAAGATCAACATGTGTATTGATTAATGATATTGTCTCATGGATCATGGGTATAGACATACCAAATCAATAGCATAGATGTATGTTAGAGAACATATGTTAGATAGACCCACTATTAGATACTATTGAGATTTCATGTGCCATCAATTCATCTCAGTAATATTTTTGGAAAGTCCTTATATCTGAGATCATCATAGTTTCCAACATACGTAGTAGCTTACTTTGAGTCTACCAAATACTATTTCATAACTGGGTAGTTATAAAAGTAGTTTTTGGGTCTGCTATGAAACATGTAGTGGGATGTGAGTGATCAAGATAGAATTTTCCCCTCCTAATTAGAGAGATATCTCTGGGCCCCTCGATGTAATGGATTATAGAAGTGTATGGCCATGCTGACGTGATTGAAGAGTCAATCACATGTTACAATCTGGTATAGAGATCGAGAGAGAGATTGAGCTATTGAGAGGATAACACAAGTATTACATTGTGCTCAATCGATATCGTGAGGTAAAGGGATTTGTATATGAGAATATTACAAGTTCAGCCGATATGATCTTTACGTATACTTAGATTAATATGTTTTACTAGAGGCTACTATTAACGGGGTAAACGAGTTAGGATGTCTATATATATATATGAGGGGCGAAGGGCTTGCATTGGAGTCTAGATGCTTGCATGCTCATATGCATCCGTGCGCTATGTGCTAATCTGTTAGCCACCTTGAGCAAACCCTAGCCACCATCTCTCTCGAGTCTAATAACCTCACCGACTGCTCAAGTGCTAGTACGCAACCGACTGACATTTCACCCCTAGATGTGTGGATACCAGTAGAGGCACTGCTACGTTGATGCACTGATCGGATCAGCATCAGCTTGGCGCTAAGGTGATCAGATGTGGATGATGGCTGATCGGCTTATTGCTCGATTGCTTCCCGACTGCTTTCGACGCGCGCGTGCTAGACCAACTTCTCGAACTCTACTTCCGCTGCTCTGCGCATTTTTTGGTAACAATCCATGGTCCCTCTGTCACATGATGTCCTGGTGTGCGCGATAGAAATTTTATATTTTGTGCTATCGTAGCATACGCGTACTCCTTCAATAAGTCATAGCATGATGAAATTTATTGGGCACTAGAACTGATGGTACCATGGTGGGGTATGGAATTATGGATTGGTCAGTGCTAAACTAGTTATTGATTTATTGGTGAATGGTGATTGTCAGGTTGGTAATTGGTGAATGGTGATATTGTATGTATTGTTGTTGCTTAATTAGTTTTCTATGTTCATGTTGGCTTTTGTGGATTTGTGGTTGTAATGTTGTTTAATGTAGTGTTTAGTGCCTCAACAGTGTATTTGTGATGTTGTAACATTGTTGCATGTGAAATGGTGAATTGTAGTAAGTAGTCATTTTCTTTTCTGTTAGAAGTTAGTTAGCGGGTATAGGACCCAACTGGTTCCTCATACCCATGTGAGGACGGAAATGAAAAAATTCTAGACTGATGTATGAAGACGGAAATAAGGATGGTCGCTTTTATCTGTAATAGGAACATGGATGGAACGGTAAAACCCAGCAGCACGGGTAAATCCGTTGCCATCCTAGGTAGTGTTTGATTCATTATATGAAGTTGAATGGTATGGGATCGTCCTGGATAGATTGATTCGGGATGAGATGGTCCTAGATAAGGTGGAACAAGTAGATTGTTTGGTTAGATGTGGAATGATAAATGAATGTGTTTAGTTAGTTGTACGGGACGGTACACATGTGTTTAATTGCTTAGAAAATATATATTGTATCTATGTATAACTTAATTAATTTTTCGTAATAATAATTTTTATATTTGTAAATATCAAAAAACTGTGCTAATTAGTATTAATCTTTAGTCATTATTGTTAGTGATAACTTAAGCTATCATTATTCATCACAAAATACCGATAATAATAACTTATTATGACTAATAACATCTAATTATAATTAATATTTAGCTAAAAATCCTTAATAACCACTAATCTTAACAAATCATAAATAATTTGCGTAGTTAATAGAACCTGGACAACGTCATTCGTTTATTTGTGCTACACAGAATGGTTCAATATCTAGAAAAAATATTTTGATAATCTAAATCAACACATTTTAAATAGCTTTTATACAGTACAGTCAATCAAATCAAACGAACTTGGTTTTGGAAACTATCGTCTCGATGGTTGGATGGTTATGATATATCCAACCACTGCCAGTCACAAGCCCACAGCGCGCAGCTCGTGACGTACGCTCGGGCATTAGCCGAGAGGCCGCTTCCGCGAGCCGAGTTCCCCTGGGGACTATTAGGAAACCAAAATTCCGAAGATTGCGGTAACCAAATTCGGTTGTGAGCACGTCTATCTTTTAGGGGTTTTGCCTATAAATAGAGGGGTCATCTCCTCCTTTGTATACAGATAAATCTGAGCAATAAAGAAGTT
>KE372665.1:53512-64903 GCA_000418225.1 Zizania latifolia
TTCATCCTCATCGTGCAATCTTCATCACCCGGTTGACAAGCACTCATCACCTCATGGTTCATACCATGACTCCTCAACACCAATCTCTTCTTCAACTCTATAAAACATTCTTCACATTCGAATATCCAAACAAATTTCTCATCCTTCTGTAGCAACTTGGTCATAGGCTTGGCTATCTTAGAGAAATTCTCAATGAACCAATGGTAATAACACGCAAGTCCAAGAAAACTTCTCATCTCAGTAGTATTCTTTGGTTGCACCCAATCGGTAATGGCTTCAACTGTACTTGGATCAACCGCAACTCCGGAAAAAGTGATGAGATGACCTAGAAACTTCACTTCCTTCAACCAAAACTCACACTTACTTAACTTAGCATACAACCGATGCTCTCTTAACTTCTACAGTGCTAGGTGTAAATTCGCTGCATGATCTTCCTCCGTCTTGGAATATATAAAAATATCATCAATGAACACCACTACAAACTTATCCAAATACTCCATAAACACACTATTCATCTGGTTCATGCTGAAAGCAGGGGCATTGGTCAACCCAAAGGACATTACAACATACTCAAACAATCCATAACGAGTTGTAAAATTTGTCTTGGGAATATCTTCCTCTTGAATTCTCAACTAATGGTACCCTGACCGAAGATCTATCTTGGAGAAAACTGAGGCTCCTTGCAACTGATCAAACAAATCATCAATTCGAGGGAGAGGATATTTATTCTTGATGGTAACTTTATTCAAAGCTCTATAATCAATACACATTCTCTTGGTCTTATCCTTTTTCTCCACGAAGACAATAGGCGCTCCCCAACGAGAGGTACTAGGGTGAATGTATTCTTTTTTCAACAATTCATCTACTTACTTCTTCACTTTAGCCAACTCATTCGAGGCCATTCGATAAGGTCTCTTATGAATTGGGGCTATACAAGGAGCTAGATCTATTCTGAACTCAATATCCCTTTTGGGTAGCATACTAGGTAACTCTTTCGAAAAAAACATCAGGATACTCTTGAACCACAGGTATCTCTTTAATCTTGACTTCATTAGCATGATCTTCAAACCAGATAGGTTGGGGTTATAAAAAATGATGGTTTGACCAAGGTGATTGGTGATGGTGACTTCTCTAGTCGCACATTTTATTTCCCCCTCATGCTTTACTAACCAATCTATTCCCAAAATGACATCTAGGTCTTTCGATTCTATTAGGATGAGGTTGGCTAGGAAAGGACATTAAGGATTTCAATGGTTACCAGAGGACTAAAAAGAGAAGTAGGCATCTAGTGACCAGGGGTATAGATTACTAATGAATGGGGGAGGGGTTTTACATCTATTCCATATTTTTCCATAAAACTTTTTGATATGAAAAAATGAGTTGCACCGAAATCAAACAGTCTTGTTGCAAGTATTGAGTTAATAGGAAACGTACCCAATACTATGTCAAGGGCAGCTTGAGCTTCTTCCACTGTCACATGATTCACCCTTGGTTTGACTTGACCAATAGGGGCTAGAGCTGGTGCAGTCTGATTCTAGCGCTTGGGTTCTGGACACTTATCAGAATAATGACCAGACTTGTAGTAGTTGTAGTACACCACTGGTTTTTCACTATTGTCCTTTAGAGGAACTTGGTTGGCACCGGTGACAGGAGCAGTGCAAGGCGCATTGGGGGAGATAGGCTTGAGGTGCATTGCTAGTGTTCCCACTCCCACTAACAGCATAGAACTAACGAGGGCGGTTGGCTTGGGCATTGGGTCCTCTAGACTATTGTTGTTGTGGCATCACCATGAAATGAGGCCTCTGATTGTTGGATTGTTGATATTGCACCATGCGACGCTTCTTGGACTCTATCTTATTATGCTGATCTTCTTGACGAATAGACTTATCAACCAACTTCTGAAAATCAACATAATCTCCAGAAATCAAATGAACAGCTAGTTCATCATTCAGACCTCCTAGGAACTTCTCCTTATGTTCTGCAAATAACTTCATATCTTCAGGGGTGTAGCGAGCTAAATGATTAAACTCATACAGATACTCTGTGACAAAATGATTACCTTGCTTCATGGCAGGAAATTCCCACTTCTTTAGAGCCACTAGTCCATCAGGAACATGCGCCTTCTTAAAACTAGCAGAAAAATCCGCCCAGGTGATCTATGTTACATCCAATCGGTTTTCTTTGAAATGACTCCACCATTCTCTGGCTAGACCTTGAAATTGATGGGAAGCAAAAGCAACCTTCTCTTGATCAGTGCACTGCAGTACTTCTAACTTCTTCTTAATGGTGAAAAGCCAATCACTAGCCTCTATCGGGTTGGTAGTACTAGAAAAAATAAGCGGCCGTACACGGAGAAATTCTGACAACTTGTTCTGAGCTGGGATAGGTGCAGGTGGTAGTTGAACAGGTGGTGCACGCTGTTGAGTATGCATCCGATTCATCAACATGGCCATGAGCTATTTCTGGTTAGCAAGCACTTGGGCCAAGGTAAGGTTCTCTGGCATCGGAGGTAGAAGGTTAGGCTGAGGTTGTCCGTTGTTCGATCCACCAGCTTCTTCCATTCACTGAAGAGAATAAACGAAAGGGGGATAGGCGAAATTTAGAAAGAGAGAAGAGAAAAGAGAAAAGAGAAAATATCTTGTACTGATCTGAAATTTGTTACGATTTTTATTAGACTCTAGAAGAAAACTCCCTTGAGCTTTCCACCGCCGTCGGTTGAGTTCTATCGTCGCTTGAGTTCCCAGCCTCGTTCGTTCAATGACGTTCATTTCCGATGACAATGGCCTCCTCATCGCACATCCTCGAGGTATTTTTCCCTTCTTCTTGACAGTTCGGCTATTGTATTCGTCAGGTAATCTCTCTTACCCCTCTTTCTATCGCTGTTCTTGTAGAGCTTGAAGAACCAGATATTGATTCCTCGTGCCAAATCCTCCGATAGTTATTATCTTGGTCCTTATGGAGAAGAAGACCATGTTTATCTCATCAACACCAAAATCAACAGAATCCCCTTCAAGCAGTCGGGGATGAATGTAAGGATAGGTCTTCGGCGTTTCGTTCTTAGGCCAATCCTATAGATGGGTGGAAGGATTGGTATCTGAGGGTTGCATCAGCGAAGGGCGCCCACTGGGAAATCAGTAACATTGGTCACTGCATTAGGTTAACCATGGTGGAAACCAAGCGAAACGATGCCCTGCTTGCTACTACTTGCTATTTTTGGTTGGATTCCGTCAATGCTTTCATGTTTGCAGTGGGTCAATGTCTCCTACCCTGCTTGATGTTCTGATGTTAACTAGTCTCAATGTTGTTGATCCTCTCCATGAGATTGATTTCCAGGGCAAGCCGATGCATGACCTAGAAGTAAAGAAGCCTAGAGGTTGGGGCAATTATATGGCCACCTACAACCAAAAGACGGGGCCAGTTGAGAAAAAGGAATATGTTGCCTTTTTGAACATATGGTTGAAACATTTCGTGTTCTATGGCACCACCCTTGGCCCTACTAAGAACTGGCAAAACTTGGTCGAGCGCCTTGCACGGAATGAAGAGTTGCCGTTAGGCCAACTGCTGCTTAGGTCTTTGTATCACCTTCTTCATCTTGTCTCCTAGCAGGTCAGGGCCAGCGCACCTGTTGCCAATGTCGGTAGCCCCTAGTGGTTTCTTCAATTGTGGCTTATCCTTTATACTGCTCGAGTGATAGAGCTTTATGACTTGCCCAGCCGTGACTTCCCCGATGTCTTTGGTGAGGGAGGAGATGCTTGCACCTGCCGATGTTCTTCGATCGATGAAGCCATTGCTACCTTTGTCAGGGATGACATGAAGCTGGACTTTTTGGTCAGGTGGTTCAGCACTTTTTATTGCGGCCTCTCTGATGACGACATCGTCTGGTTCCCTTACTTAGAGGTTTCAGACTTAACCTATCCTAGTCACTTTTGCTTCGACTCCCTCGGTTCCGATGACGCTACCAATGCTACTTATCGGGCCATCGTCTTCCCTTCTGTTCTGTCGGTTAGCCTCTCCGGTGGCCGAGTGAAGCTCTCTTATGAGTTTTATCATCCATGCATCTATGCCCATCAACTCAGACTTAGTCGGTTGCCAATGAGTTTTTTCTACATCGGCAAGGTAGAATTCCGTGGTACCCTGACGTTATCAGAGTATGGGTGCCTGCTTGATTTAACCACCAGCATTCCTTTTGGTGACTTTCGAGGTTGGTCGCCGAGTTCATCCCAGAGTCGGTTGTTTATTCACTTCTGGGACGAATTGAAACTTCATTTGTTTTCCCAGGATGTTTCTTCCTACTGCACCTTGATCGACCCTGATTCCGGTGATCTTGCTGCCAAGGTATGTTCCTGCCTTGTTTGTATTTTCTTTGTCTTGTTAACCTACCTGACCTATCCCATCGTCTGAGTAGGATCAAAGTGTAGAGGCGCTTATTGTTAGTAACAGCAGTAGGCTGATTTTATACATGGCATCGTCGTCAACTCAAAATTTGGAAATCAGCGCGTCGAACCCGTCTGTTGCCGTTGGCACCGATCGTGCAGTGTCTAGGACTTCTGGCCCTCCTCGTCAGAAATGGCCAGCTATCTCGACGACCATCAAGATTCCAGGAAAAAAAAAGAAGGCTCCCACCGCCCCTCCTCCTACTCAGCCGGTCTCTGTTGATCGTGCTGCTTCTGTAAGAACTTTTTGTCTCAACGTTTTGCCCCCTTATTTTCTTCTCTAACTTTTTTCTATTTTAACTTGTCTAGCCTGAGGTGGCCGATCTGTGCATTGTTCCTGCCATAAGCGTTGAGGCTTCAGTACCTCCGGTGCAGCCGACATCTTCCCCGTTGATCCCCTTGTTCTTCCTGCCAATACGGGGATCATCGATCCGACCACGATTGGCTCCGATCCTGTCGTAGCTAAGGATCAAGTGTTGGGATCTATCCCAGCGGCCTATATTGAGGCTAGATCAGTGGAGGGGACTGCCACTCTTAATGCTGGTGACGCCGTCCTTCTGGATCCTGTTGACCCAACCATGACTACCGATCTTCCTGAGGTATCGTCTTGTCAACAATGTTGGTTTCCTTATTATCCTCTAGTTCTTCTCATGGGTTTGCCATTTATTGCAGTATTTCACCAATTTCCTTTTGACCTCAGCGAATTCATTGGCAATGATACTGTAGTCCAGGCCAAAACCTCTATCGCTAAGCCGATATCTGCGGAAGTTCATGCTGCCCTACTTGACGTTCTGCATCGGCTTAAGAAGACGATTCACGTCCTTATCACCGATTCGGGGCCCATCAGGGCACGACTTGCCAATGTGGTGGATGTACTTCCATAGCAACTTATAGAGGACTTAGTCCTAGGATCTTACTTTGAAAACCATCGGTTCCACTACCGATGCCATCAGGAGCAAATGGCCACTCGCGTCGAGCATCGCTCAAAGCTACAGAGCGTTTAGGCTAGTCGGGAAGCACTCGTGAAGAAGAAAACTTCACTTGATGCCTTGGAAGCCGAGCTTGCTAAAGTTGAGGGTCAGATCGCTCAGCTTCTTGTTGTGGAGGCTGAACTCGTCTCCCGTTTAGAGGTTATCTGTGCTCACATCGCCTCTTCCTAACAAACGTTGATGGAGCTACCAGTGAAAATTGGAACTAAACGGCGGGAATTCATTGCCTCCACCAAGGAGGTCGTTCATTGTTATCAAGATTCGAAACCAATCTCGGGGAGCGATGATGAAGACCTTCAAGAGCTGGCTACCATTGGTGCCATCCGTGATCACGTCGTGGTGGTTCTTACTGACTTCCTTGGTGCCGACAATCTTTGAACAATTGCTCTTTTGTGCTGTTAATCTTGAGACGATTGTGTGATGATACCCTGGTCTTTCTTTTGTAATTCCTCAAGGCGACATTCCTAATGTCGGCTGTTTTAACTGTGATGTTTTATCCTTATTTTTATTCTAAAGGCGATACTCTCGGTATCGGCTATTTAGTTATTTCTAGAGGCGATACTCTCAGTATCGGCTGTTGGATGATGACTCCATTCCACGCGCATCGGCCTTCTGGCCGATTAGGTCTCGATCTAGACTCTCGGATGGTATTTCTTCAAGTACTTGTCATTGAACGCCTTGACGAACTCTTCCCCTTCTAATGTCTTCAATACATAAGCATTGCATGGTATGACTCGGCTTATCCAATAGGGACCCTCCTAGTTAGGGGACCATTTGCTGAAGCAATTGTCCTTAGTCTTGATCGATAGCATGAGTTTTTGGACTAGATCATCTTCTTCAAATGATTTGACCGATACATTCTTTTTACAATGCCTCACCACCCTTACCTTATTCTCTTCTACTCTTCTGAGTGCACGAAGCTGATTCTGTGCCAAATCTTCTAACTCATCGGTCATTAGCATGTAGTAGTCATCGGCCATTAACTCGTTCTAAAGAGCGAGAAGCCTAGAGCCAATGTTTGTTTCCCACGGTAGGACGGCTTTGTGCCCATAAACGAGTTGATAGGGTGGTACTTGAGTTGAGCCATGGTAGGCCATCGATACACCCACAGTGCATTGGCTAGCATCATGTGCCACTTCTTGGGTTGTTCTGTAATCTTGCGCTTGATCAATTTTATCAGACTTTTGTTTGAGGCTTTGGCTTGTCCGTTGGATTGGGCATAATAAGGCGATGAATTTAACAATTTGATCCCCATGCCGATTGCAAACTGCTAAAACTCTTCTAACATGAATACCGATTCTTGATTGGTGATGATTGTTTGAGGAATCCAAACATGTAGATGATATGTTCTTTAACAAACTCTATAGCCTCCTAGGATGATACTTTCTTCAAAGGCACCACTCCTACCCACTTGGTAAAGTAATCGGTTGCCACCAATATGAATGTGTCCCTTGCTGAATGATGGGTAAATCTAGCCAATCATGTCTATTCCCCAACCTCTGAACGGTCATGGCTTGATGATCGGATTCATGGCCGACGCGGGAGCTCGTTGTATATTTCTAAACTTTTAGCAGTCTTGGCATCCCTTATAATATTTGAAGCAATCTTCGAGCATCATCGGCCAAAAATAACATGTTCGTCGCAGCAACCACTTCTTTTTATGGGCTGATTAATGGGTTCCACAAATTCCTTCATGCACCTCACACATCATAACCTTCACTTCCTCTAGATTCAGGAATTTTAATAGCACCCCATCAATCGTCCAATAATATAATTCTCCATCCAATAATACATACTTCAATGTCTTGTAATGGAGTTTTCTTGAGGCCGATTGGGATGGATCCCATAGATAACTTACTATTTCGGCCCTTCAGTCTTCAGCATCGATATCGGCTATTTCTGCTTCAATGAATCTATCCGTCGGCTGATATCCCAAGGCGGCTTGAGCTAAGTCATTAGCTTTTAGGTTCTGATTCCTTGACACGTGTGTCAGTGACAATATCTTGAATCCCTTCAACAATTCTTGACATTTTTCAAAATAGGCCCTCAAATTTTCATCTTTGCAGTCATATTCTCCAGAGAGCTACCTGATTACCAACAAGGAATCCCCCGTGATCTCGATAGCATTAGCGCCTATTTCTGATAATAATTTCAACCCTTTGAGAACCACCTCGTATTCTGCCTAAATATTGTTGCGATAAGGCTTAATTATATAAGCGAACTCAAAGCTTGCCCTCCAAGGTGATATGATCACTAAGCCAATGCCACATCCGTGCCTACACACCAATCTATCAAAGAATAGAGTCTATGGTATCGGCTCCGCGTATTCTGCTGTTCTATCTCTATGTTGAACAATAAAATCAGCGATGGCTTGGCCTTTAATCACTTTAGCCGATTCATATTGTAGATCAAACTCTGATAATACAAATACCCATTTGCTAATTCTTCCCTTTAAATTGGAGCCGATAGCATATATTTGATGACATCGGCTTTACACATGACCGTGCATCGTGTCGATAGCATATAATGCCTTAATTTAGTGCAAGAAAAATAGAGACACAAACATAACTTCTCAACTACGAGGTACCTTGTTTCGGCATCCAATAAACATCGGCTTAAACAAAACACGACGTGCTCTTTTCTATCTATCTCCTGAATTAATACCGATCCAATGCTCGTGTCATCGGCTGATAAATATAAATTGAATGGCTTGCCAAGCTGAGGTGAGATCAAAACTAGAGGAGAGCTTAAATATTTCTTGATCTCATCAAATGCCTTCTGATGTTTATCAGTCTAGATGAATTCCTGCCCTTCTTTAGTCCTTAGCAGAGGCGTGAATGGCTCCAATCGGCCAGAGAGATTTGATATAAATCACTGGACAAAATTAATCTTGCCGGTCAACGATTATAATTCCGTCTTGTTTTCTGGCAGTATCATCTTCTTGACAGCTTGAATGATATTCTGACTTATTTTGATCCTTCTTTCATAAATCATAAACCCTAGAAACTTTCTAGCCGATGCACCAAAAGCACACTTCTTTGGGTTTATGCGAAGACCATACTTCTTTGCTCTCTCCAGAACTCTTCTTAGATCAGCCAGATGTCCGTCGTTATCCTGTGACTTCATGACTACATCATCAATATAAATTTCTACCAACGAGCCGATTAAGTCATGAAAGATGTAATTCATCGCTCTCTAATACGTCGCTCCAGCATTTCTTAGCCCAAAGGTCATGATGACCCATTCAAATAAACTGATGACACCGGGGCACCAGAAAGCGGTTTTTGGAATGTCTTGTTCTGCCATGGATATT
Organism: Zizania latifolia; assembly: GCA_000418225.1. Classification (NCBI taxonomy): domain Eukaryota; kingdom Viridiplantae; phylum Streptophyta; class Magnoliopsida; order Poales; family Poaceae; genus Zizania; species Zizania latifolia. The sequence goes on from KE372665.1 coordinate 62,248, forward strand.
TGATTATATCTGGCATTTTCATCCATGAAGCTAATGATTTTATGACCTAATGCCACATCGACTAGCAGATCTATGATCAACATCGGACACTCATCCTTTGGTGTGGCCTTGTTCAGATCCATGAAGTCAACACATATCCTTAATTGGCCATTTTTCTTCCATGCAGGAACTATATTTGATACTCATTCTGCGTATCGGCATGGCCTTATGAAGTTTGCCTTATAAAGTCTTGTGATTTCGGCCTTTATATCAGGATATATCTCTAGCTTAAATCTTCTCTGACTCTGCTATACTCGCCGAAATCCTGTTTTTATAAGTAGTCGATGTTCTACAATCGATCGGCTAAGTCCGAGCATCTCATGATATTCTCATGCAAAGTAATCCTGAAATTCTTTTAATAAAGCAATTAATTTTTCTTTTATAAGAGAAGGTAACTTAACACTAATATACGTCGGCCTTGGTCTATCTCCTGGTCCGATGTCTACTTCTTCCAATTCATCGGCCAACATAAACCCTTTTCTGAGCTTTCCTTCTTCATCGTCTATTTCTCGAGACACGAATCCTAGCCCATAATCATCTCGTTTATCCACTGGAGGCCAAGATCCAACACCTTTAAAAAATCCCCTTCCCAAACACATCCGAAAAGGCAATCCATCTTCTCAAAATTGGGAAAATCGGCTATTGATACGGTTACCAATCTATCGGCCTAAATAATTTCAACCTGATCGCCCTACCAATTGTATTAAGCTTTTAGGCATAGTAGAAGGGACGCAGCAGTTGACGTGGATCCAATCTCTTCCCAGCAAAAGGTTGTACGAACATTTTCCATCAATCACGAAAAATGTGGTCGGCAGCGTCTTACTTCTGACCATGAGCACGATGTTCAGGGCACCTTTGGCGTCTAACAAATTACCACCAAAGTCTTTCAACACCATGTTGGTCTTTGTTAGCATTATGCCCTTAGAGTCAACATGAAGAAGTTGTACGAGGCATACTATGTTTATGATACGATGTATTGTTCCTTAAAATAGATTGTCATTGTAGATCAATAAGTACGTGACTTGTTCATGAGACTCATAATGTGACTATTTCTAAAAAATCCATGATCGGTTATAAGTCATATATGAAACAGATATGACTGAGATCGGCATGTGTATTGATTGATGATCATGTCTCATGGATCATGGGTATGAAGATACCAATTCAATAACATGGACCACTACAACACATATGACCTTCTGTGATGAATTCCTCGTGACATCGGAGCTATTCGTCATTATGTCATTTCATTTTATGACGTTCAGTATGGGGCAGTGCGGCTTAGTGACAAAAATGAGATGTTCGCCATTGAGACCAACTAGAAATCGTCATAAACTAGTCCAATAGCATATTGTGACGAACGTTATTTTGTCATAGGTGACCAACCTGCAAATATCACAAGTTCATGACAATGAGACCAACTAGAAATCGTCACAAGTTTCTGCAGTGGGCTGTTAGCCCGTTAGTCCGGCCATCGCGGCCCTGGTGGCAGCTGAGTGCATCCATCTAGTGGTCCTTGTCGGAGACGCAGGAGCGGACATGGTGGATGGCGTCCTGCTGGTCGAGAGCGTGGAGCGCAAGGGTGCCTGTGAATCGAGGGTGCAGGTCGTGGCAGCCGAGTGCATCGACGGCGCGGGCGTCAGTGAGCACATCGAGGGCGCTGGCGCTGCGAAGGAGGGGAAGGGGAGCGTGGCTCGGCGATGGCTATGTGGTCGACGGGCGGAGCTAGAGGAGACAGGTGATGCGCCTCTGGTTCATGATAGCCGAGCGCCTCGAGCCCCCTCCGCTGACGCTGAGGAGCCTCGGGTCGCCACTGCCGAGGAGCAACAAGGCGCCGCCACCGAGGGGCAGCAAGGCACCGCCGCCGTGGGCTGAGCAGCCTCGGGCCATGTTCCTCCCTGCCTCCGCACCGTAGGTATCTGCCTCCGACCTCCTCAAGCTCTGGAAGGGCCGCTAGCACTCCGACACGCCGTTGTACCAGTCCTTCGACACAGAACCTGGTAGATTTGAAAGCATATCAATTTTTTAGCACGGATATAGCATCACTTATTTCAATGATTTGCTATTTGTTGTCTTATTCCAATGTGCAGGAGATGGACAGAAGTTGGATCAATAGTAGGCTATTTAGCAAGCCGCATCTGGACGGGGTCAGTGAGTTCATGAATTTTATTTTAGAGAGATTTGATGAGAATGCAGAGATACTTTGTCCATGTCGTAGGTGTTTGAATCGAGTTCATGGACAGAAAAGACATGTGGAGGATCACTTATACATTCATGGGATGGCTAGCACTTACAGTAGATGGATACATCATGGAGAACCATCGGATGCCAGAATTAATGAAAATGAAGACGACCTGGAGGAACATAATGGCTTCAATGAGGATGTTGGTATGAATGTGGATGAAGAAGACAACCCTGACGATAGAATTCCTGATATGTTAGAGGAGTTGTACACAGCTGAAGATCAAGGTGGAGGGAAATCGATGTTTGCAGCTATATTAGAAGAGATGAAGCAGGAACATTACCCTGGTGCAGATTATACAAGATTTTCTTGTGGTGAAGTTACTTCATATCAAGTCATTTTATCGAATCAGCAACGTTGCATTCACGGCACTAC
>KE372665.1:79806-95820 GCA_000418225.1 Zizania latifolia
CAGGCACTGCACCCTTCTCTTCTGGTTCTTTGTGAAAATGCCGCTTGGGCACCATTGCTCATTCTTCTTCTGATGGTTATGCCGATGCCTCTTATCGGACAAACAGTCACCGCTCCCCTGGCAGTTGTCTTCTGTGTTGACGGGCCCGAGCCGCTCGTGCACCGATGGTTTACGCGGAGGAGTCCTTCAGTCGCCTTCATAAGATCTCCGATCATCATCATAGGGTCTCCGGTCATCATCACGGGGCCTCCGACTGACTCTGCTACCACCGCACTCTAGGCAATTATCCATTGATGGTAGGCGCATCCCTTCATTCCAGCAGAATCTGAAGAACTCACAGTTCCAGCGGGGGTTGAACCGCGAGGGGGCCCGATCGGCCTCATAATCGTCCTCCTCATTTGCCTTCCTCTTGTACTTGTTTATCAGGCCTGACGAAGTAACTCGTGTCTGGTCCCCCTCCTTCCTGATGCGCCTATCTCCCTCTCTGCGCCATTCATCAGGGTACTGGATGCAGACCATATTGGTGGGGAACGGGTGCCCGTCGATGTTAATCGGCCTCTTCCCATCGTCAAACTTGATTCGGCCCTGCTCAACGGCCGATTGGATTTGCTGCCTGAACACCTTGCATTCATTGGTGTGGTGCAACGGAGAATTGTGCCACTTGTAGTACTTCCTCTTCTTCAGCTCATCGACCGACGGGATCACGTGGTTGGGCGGCAGCTGGATCTATTTTTCTTTCAGCAACAAGTCAAAAATTATGTCTGCCTTGTTGATATTAAAATCATACTTCTCTTCTTTGTCCGATGCCTTCACCCAGGGACAAGCAACAGGCTTCTTGTTTTTGGACCACTCAGCGAGTCCCACTTCGGCATCGGATCTAGCATCTTCTTCAGACTCCGATGATACGCCTAGGCGTACGCAATCTTCTTCTGGAATTTTTCCCTTCGGGTTTCTTGGAATCGGCTCTCGTGTGCCGATACCCGCTGCACCAGGTGTGGTAAGCTTTCAAACTCCTGAGAGGAAAATCTTTCCTTGATCGGGTTTAGCAACCCCTGAAATGCCAGCTCAGCCAATTGGGTGTCACTGAGACTCAGACTATAGCATCTGCTGCGCACGCCTCGAAACCTCTAGACGTAATCTTGCACCGACTCATCCATCCTCTGCCGAACCGCTGTGAGGTCCGTCAACTTCATCTCGTGCATGCCGGCGAAGAAATACTTATGGAACTGCTTCTCGAGGTTCGCCCACCCTCTGATGGAATTCGGTGGCAGTGAAGAAAACCAAGCAAAGGCTGATCCCGATAGTGATAACGGGAAGAATCGGACCCTGAGGACCTCATCGGCCGATGCCTCCCCGCACTGGGCGAGAAAATGGCTCACATGCTCGATTGTGGAGATTGAGTCTTGCCCCGAGAACTTGGAGAAGTCGGGCACCTTGTATCGGTTGGGCAGCGGCACCCGATCGAACCACTCCGGGTACGGCCTCTGATACATGTAAGTTTGGTCCTTGGGCTTTAGACCAAACTGGTCGCGGATGACCTCGGCAATGCGGTTCACTCAGTCTTCTTCTTGCTGGTTTAGTATGGGGTACCGATCAGACGTGGGCGCCTGAGGGTACTGATCGGGTCGAGGAGCGTTGTAGTGATACTGCTCCCCGTGGGCGTAGGGCTGTCCTCCAAAGTATGCAGCCTGGTGGTACCCCTGAGGGATACCATTGGATGCCCCCCTTGGCGGCATGAGGTCAGGCAGCACGTTCCTCTCGATGCCGTAGGTGATCTGTGGAGCTTCATGCCTCATCGGCCCTTGTGGAACAGGAGTCGGTTGCTGAGTCGGCCGAGGAGGCTGCGGAGGCTGGGGCGCCTAAGGGTGGTTGACCGGAAAGTATGTCGGGCCCCGTAGCGGCTCCTGAACTACAGTACCCTCGACGGTCTTCTTGATCAACCCGTGAAGAGTGTTGACCAGAACCCCCAACTGGTTGATGAGGGTGTGGTTGACTGTGTGGTCAACGGCTTCATGAAAGTTGACATGGGGGCTGTCGGACCACTGACTAGATTCTCCAGTGAAGGTGGGCTTCGGCAATTGAGTTTTCTGGACAGGTCCCGATCTGGTCATGCCGAAGGATTCAAGGCACATCTTTCGGTAGTCGTCAACGTGCTTCTGCACCTCCACCCTTTGTTCCTCATTCAGCGCCTCCATGGTGACTTGGATGACGTTGCTGTTGTCGAATTCTCCCGCCATGACGGGAAGTGTCGTTGAAGATGTGTCCCACTGGGCGTGCCAAAAAGCGTGTTGGTGAATTTTTTGGTCACACGTGTGGCCTGAAAGATCTGCTTAACTCTAGTGTAGGTCCTAAATTTGCGGTTCGGGACGTGCCAATTAATTTGATCCTGCAACTAATAAGATAGACAAAGAAAATATAAGTAGTAACACCTATCGGCTATCGAGCCGATGGTTCCGACATGCATTAAGATATACATTATCCATGAATACGATTGCAATAAAAGTATAATGAAAGCCGCAACGTATCGGATACATGAGACGTAAAGAATATTAGATCTACAGTAAAGACTATCGAGACAACGGTATCGGCCTGAACCGTAGTAATGAAAGTGACCGAAAGTAACATCAGGCCGATGCGTATCGCTCGATACCGATGCCCGATACCACTATGAAAAATGCAGTATTAAGGAAAATATGATAACCCATCGGCTTATACTCCGATAGAATCTGGCTATAGCATATCCGATCGGTGTTCGCATCATTACTTACTATAATTACAAGATTAGACCTAACCAAGATAGTCGCAAAATTATAGCAAAATACAATACTAAACAGATCGGAACACACTTCATCCAGATGAACGATACATGATGTGAATCAAATACATAGACTAAGATGTCAAACTTAACCGATGAAGCCTTAGACTAATATGTTTGATCTAAACCACGCATCTGATACAACATGATCGATACATAGACTAAGATATCGGACTTAACCGATGAAGCCTTAGATCTACTAATCAATACATGTTTGACGGTACTTACTTCTCGCCGGAGATCGAAGCGATGCAGCCCCACGGGAAAGCAAGAACTCGCCGTGGGTGGCGATGCGCCGAGAGTTGGTTGTTGATCTGTTGATTGATTTTTAAACTAGGTCTAAAAGTTACATATTTATAGTCCGGAGATTTGCCGTCCTATGCCGATACGATTGTAATCGATTCCACAGAAAATCCACCCTTTCCTTCTTTATCGGCTTCTCTCCCAACTGTATCCTTATCCGATCACTCGTACATGTTGCGGACAGGCTTCGTTGATCGTACTTTGACTGGACTCTTGATTTTCATTGACTGGGCCAAAACCGTGCTGGGCTTGGGCTTTACCAAATTTTGCCGTTAACAGATGCATGTGTAGGTTTTCAGGTGCAACTTAATGAAGGAAATTTGGAGAATGAACATCCGGCCGATGAAGATTCACTTCATGTCAATGCAACTGTAGTTGATGAACTTCACAGACAAAGGCAAGAGGAACTTCAAGAAACTGAGTCAAGCGATGATGAAGATGGAACTGGATGGCAATATGTCAGTGATAATGAAGGTCAAACAATCCTTGATGATGATGGTGATGATAGTGACTGGGAATGATGGAGATGTAATCTGGAGTGTATTCTTAGATTTTGTAATCTGGACTTGTTTAACTTGCTTATGTATGATCAGTGCATGTACTTGCTTAAATTTTGCTTGTTACTATTTCTGGAGACATGCAGATGACAGGATTCATTCACTCAGATTGATCAGCCAAATTGTCACTCCATAATTGTCAGCTAACATACACCTGCTTGCAATTGCTACCAACTCGGTTACATTGTCAGGCAAACCTGCTAGCAATTGCAACAACACACAAAGCTAAACCTATGGCAACCATAAGCCTCAACTGCTTGAGCACTTCCAGTATTTCCATACAATCCTGTCTACTCGCCACGACATAGTTGGTACTTCTTGTCTCCTCATCCTTCTGATGCCGATCAGACTGAAGATGCCCAAGAGACAGCAGAAATTCTCTGTAATCCTTCTCCCACATGAAGAATCGGCAAGGGGCATTCATCTGCAACCAACAATTGAATAAGACACAGCTAAAATTATTGCCTCAATTACACTCAGCAGTTCACTTACACCAAAATTGTTACGGCACTTGTAATACACTTTGCCTCTGTTCCTCTCATTACGGCACACAGCCCAAATGAACTCCATATGGCACTTGTTGCGCTGGATTAGAGGAAGATGAACAGCATTGTTGTTTGAAGAAGATACGGCTGACCTTGTCGCCATGTTGGGTGGTTCGGATTTGAGGAGAGAGGTGGTTCGGCGGCTTACTGATGTACTTGAGCATGGGAAGAGGGGCGGGATGGGCTCCGGCGGGAGGGGGGCCGACGCCGCCGACGTGATGCAGACAGGAGAGGGTGAGACACGTGAAAGTTGTGTGGCTGTGTTGCATTTGGGTGTGTTGCACATGAGATATATTGTATAAATTATAAATTATGACTGTGCATTAGCTCTAATTTATACAATCCTAATTTATTGTTTTCTTTGGTTAACAATGGAAATCATATAGAATTATTGTAGCATGCGGTAATTAGTTAAAGTCTCCTTGTAAACCTTTGAATTCTAAAATCTGGGTATTCAGTGACAATTAAGTCTCATTGCAAACTAGACTGTACATTCAGAACTACAAGGCATTGCAGCTTATACTATAAGGGTCTGTTTGTTTGAGCTTTTGTTTTTGGCTTCTGCTTCTGAGAGTGCTTTTGGCTTCTCTAAGAAGCTGCTTCTGTAAAAAGCTATTGGCTTCTCAGTAAACCTATTTGTTTTAGCTTCTACCTTCTGGGCTTTTGCCAGAACAGAAACGAACTTCTGGCTTCTCCAGAAGCAGCTTCTCAGCAAACCCGTTGTTTCAGCTTCTAGCTTCTGGGCTTCTGCCAGAAGCAGAAGCCAACTTCTGGCTTCTCCAGAAGCAGCTTCTCAGAGAACCCGTTTGCATTGTTTCAGCTTCTAGCTTTTGGGCTTCTGCCAGAAGCAGAAGCTAGCTTTAGCTGGAAATAACATACATGCCCTAAGGTGAATCTAAATGTTTTAGGATCCCTTCGCATTAGTTTCATGTTTTAGGATCGCTTCAACTGGAAATAATATACATGCCCTAACATACATGCCCTTCTAGCTTCTCTAGTTCCTCTTTCATATACTACACTATGCTTGAATCTAAATGTTTTAGGATCCATTCGCATTAGTTTCATGTTTTACTTTCAGTTGTTTCCCGCTGTCCCCTACGTACTCCAAGTAGGATAGTACAACGGATTGTAGTACTTAATTTCAGTTTGTAACACCACGAGATAAACTCATGTTGTGTGAAACTGGGTTAATTAAGTAAATGGTGATACATGCTATATCATGAAAATATTCGGCCCCGTTGCAACGCATGGACACGTAACTAGTATAATGCTTATTTGCTCTAGTAATTATTTTCGTGTATTTTTTGTATTTTTTGCTGTGCCAAAAAGAAAGGGAAATTAGGGGCTGCGGCCACCTGCGGGCACCAAACTTCTAGCTAGGCGGGAGACAAAACCAGTTGCGTGCCCAAGCCAAAAAATTTTAAGGTGAAATGACATTTTTATCCAAACAGTTGCGCACGCACCTAGCCAATCCCTGGTTATTCTGGTAAAATCGCGTCGGTGATTGCTTCATATCCATCTCAGACCTTCCCCAACCCTAGCCGATCCCATCTCAGACCTCCCCCAAACCTAGCCGCCGCCACAGACCACGGCAACGAAGATGCCTCCTGGCAAGCGTAATTCCGTAGCTCTCTCTGCTCCCATTCTCGAACGAGGCACGGAGCGGAGACGGCGAACGCGCGGTGGCTGTGCGCAGCGGGGGCGTGCAATGCTGCGGCGGCTGTGGGCAGCGCATGCGTGCCGTGGCCCGGTAACCAGGCAGGGGCGCAGGCGCTGCTTCACCTCGTTCCAGGGCGAGCTCCTCTCGTTTCTAGGAGTACTTTTTTTCCTTGGGTTCACCTTTCAATCTCTGTGAATTGCTTCATTTTCTTTCTCTGTGAATTGCTCTGTTTTTTCTCATCCTCCACCACTGAGCGCAGTACATGGTTTGGGGAGGGATTGGGGAGGGCAGTAGGCTTACGTTTCTAAAATTTGGGATGCATAATTGCCTTGAGGGGGCCTCTTGATGTAATGCTATGCCTAGGCTAATCTTGGTTTGGGTTGAGGGGCTGAGGGCAGTAGGCTTATGTTTCTAAAATTTGGGATGCATAATCTTGGTTTGTTTTGCTGTGGAGGGTTTTGCTGTGCCTAAGTAACACCTCTTTTGCTATGCCTAAATCTCAACTTGCTAGGCCTAGGCCAATCCAGGGCTTTCTACTAACTCATGAATTTTGCTATGCCTACCTCTTACTGTTTTTGCTATGCCTAAGCTAGAAGATTTTGCTATGCCTATGCCTAGACTTAACTCTTATAATTTTGCTATGATGACCTCAAATCATAATTAAGGATATGTGGGATTTGTGATTCTGAACAGTGCAGTTTCTCTTGGTTTTCAGAGCTATATAGTGATTTTGCTATGCCTATGCCCAATCTTTTGCTATGATTTTTGCTTACAGTTAATTTCTTTAATGCATGTAAAGAGGCGGCACCTACTGGATATGACAAAGTGAGGGCACAGACTATGATGAGAAACAACCAAGTGTTGCAGAGTCTTGGAATCAGTGCATTAGCTTCGATCCTTAACAAATCAAATGCAAAGAGCACGTGTAGTGCTCATGAAGACTCTGGTTCGTTGTATGAACCTAGAGGTAGTGAGGACATTGAACAAGACGTAGTTGATAAGGTATTTCCAATGTTTCAGTATTATTACTCATTTCTGCTCAATATGCAACAAGTTTCATTTTGCTGTTATTTCTTCTGCATATGATGCCATGTAGGTTTCTGAAAATGTTGAGATGAAGAGCATGACAAGGACTGTCAGCATGCCATCAGGAGGAGGAAGAGTGTAGAGTGACGGCAACTGGTGAACAAGACCAAGCTGCTAGAATGACTAGGCAGAGGACAAGGGAACTATGTTCAACTGAGGATGGTACTACTACAAATCCACAAGATGGTTCCACAGAAGATGCATTGGTTGATGCCAACTCTCCTACCCCTGACGACCAGATCCTAATGAGAAATGAAGGCGAGTGTTGTACTCCTTTCTCAGAGAAATATGGTTTACACATTTGCATCAAATGATTTATGATTTCGAATAACTCTGAAATATTCATGATTATCAGGTGAACCAACTGCCATGATTGATCGATGGAATAGGGGAAGAACTATGGGAAGAGATTTGGATAGGATAAGCCGAGGTTTGTGCACTAAGATTCCGGTGCACATTGTTGAAGGGAAGAGAAGGCCGGAGGCGCCACTGCAAGCTGCAAAGCTAGCATCAGAGGGGGGGATTATACTTAGGCAACACATATGCTGATGTGAATGTGCTACTTCCCAATTTTAACAGTTTGTGATAATGTAATTTATGTTTAAATCTGTCTGCCTTGCCATCTAGTTACTTCCCAATTCCAGTTTAGCTGATAGTGACATTGGTATAAAGACTAGAGCTTGCTCATATACAACAGACATTCCATATTAGACTTATTTTGATAATTATGGAGTTTTCCTGTACTGAAGGATATCAACTCCTTCAGGGTGTCCTTTAAGGCGCGACTGTCATACATGTGTTCATTGTTTCAGTGGGAATTACCAAGTGAGGGAATTAGAAAAATATTGGGCGACAAAAATGCTGGCTAGACAAATGCAGTTGTCTTTTTAACTTCTAAAAGTTGTATGTAGCATTGTCTGCCCCATTTGTAGCAATAGAACATAAACCAAAGAACACTGAAATGCTATGAGGTAGGAGGTTGGATAACCTTGTTGCATGCTAAATACCAGCTGTATCCTCTGTACACTTAATTACATGCTCACACTTGTTAGGCTAGTTGATATCGTTAGGTGCCTGGTACATATTTTTTCGATTGAATTATTATCGTTAGAGTTATCATGCAGTTCATTATATACTTTTAATGCCTCTTTTCTGGTGTTCATGCTCGTTCATGCTCTTGATTAGGGTCAATTTACCATAGACACAAACAATAAGCCAGTCAAAGATGCATGTGCTGATTTGCTCAAGGGTGGACAACGACAGATGAGGTACCAGTTGAAGAAGACTTACTTTAATGGTGTATCAGCAAACCAAGTGAGAACAACATCACCATTGAAGAGTATGACTGACGAGCAATGGAAAGCACTAGTGGAGATGTGGTCAAACCCAAAGCACAAGGTATAGACTTGAATATTGTTGGTAATCATGGCACTGTTCCAAATTATTGCATGTTGTTTATGATCCATATTTATGTAGTTGTGCTTACATGCTGTTTGCTACTATAAGAATCATGATTATTTAGATAAGGTCCATATCTATGGTCTGTTGGAAATTATCTTTTCATAAGAGATGAATACATGAAGCTACATGTTGTGTATGGCTGGTACATAAGAGATGAATACATGCTTAGATGCTGTTGGCTACATGTTGCCTTGCCACTTTTGTATGGCTGTGGCGGTGTACATTGTGTATGGCTATGCCTGTAAATATTGTGTATGGCTATGTCTTCTGTATGTGTGATGAGCTAAGCTACTTGTCTTACTAATGTTTGCCTTTCTATAGGACAAATGTGTGAAAAACAAACTTAACCATGAGAATGTTCGGTACCAGCAAAGGACAGGCTCTCGAAGCTACATTGCGCATTGCTATTCCGTGGTAAGATAAAAAAAAATTGTGCGAGATCCATTTTACTGTTCTTTGGTAAATGAGAATAGTGCTCCATGGTCTATTTTATGCATAAGTTACCCTTTGATCTGTTTTACTAGTTTGAGGTGTACTTAAACTATGTTTAGAAGGTTATGTGCATAATAAGTAGTTTGTTTAGGTTTTGACTTTGTAAGTGTCTTCTTTGAGCCACTGAAACTGGACATGCATTTTCTAGGAGTCACTAATACTTTATGGATAAGAAAACTTTACAGTGACGGCATGTTGTATTTAACAGTTTAACTCTGCTTATGAAAAATCTTTTAGAGAGTGATGGCATGTTGTATTTACAAATTATTTGCATGTATTTCAGAAGCAAACTAAGTATAAAGATGTGCCGCCCACTGCGATTGATCTTTTCAAGGAGTGCCATTGCAGCACCAAGACCGGTTTTAGTGAGCCTGTAAAGAATGTTATTGTGAGTTACATCTTCTTTTCTTCTTTTGTACTTATATATTAAGGCCAATGGAAATTGATTTATGAATTCTTATCTTGCTATTGATAGGCTGAAATGGAAGCCATCATTGCTGATCCTGCACAAGAAGGGCAAGCACCAAAAACCGATACTAAAGTTGTTTCCCAAGTTATGCCAAAATCAAAGTTTCTTCAAAATGTTGGCCTTGAGTCAGCCGCCCCGAAGAGAAGAGGCAAAGCTGCTGTTGCTGCACGTGTTGAAGAGCTTCAAGTGGAACTTGAGGCAGAGAAGCAAGGCGCTGCAGATCTTAGAGACACACTTGATGGTCAACAGGATGAGTTGGATTCTTTGAAGAAGAAGGTAGATGAATCAGAAGCAGCAAGGAAGCAGCAGTTGGAAGAGATTGCAAATTTGAAGAAATCATCGGAGGAGACCAATGCCCTTCTTCGTCGTTTGATTGGCCTCAATACTCCATCTTTTGGTCGGCCTCAGTAAGGTTGGTCTATCCTCTCCATGTTGCCTTGCTGATTCATGATGAGATGGTTGTAGTCTTTTGGTTGGTGTGATTTGGACATGTGACTTTGTTTTGGACAGTGGCTTCCGGCCCGTCAGTGATGAAGCTGCAGTCAAGGGTAAAGGAACACTGGAGCAGGAGCTACGAGTAGGAAAGGCAGCTCATCAGGATAGGGATTTTTTGACACTGGCCTTATATGAGGCTCAGCGGGACCTGGTGAAGTGAACCTGGTGAAGAGAAGCTGGATTTGGATATATATACTTTGTTTTGGTCAGTGACTTTGTTTATTTTGCTACATAGGATATGGTCAGTGAACTTGTGATGTTTGTTTTGGCTGATGTAACTGAACAGTAGCTTGTACTGATGTAACTGAACCTGCGATGCTTCTTTTGGTCTGTGACTGCATTGGATGTTAGCTGGGGTTTATTGGATGTTAGCTGGGCTGTATTGGATGTTAGCTGGGCTATATTGGATATAAGCTGGGCTGTGACCTTTGTGCTATATGGGTTGATGCTGGGTTTTATACGATTGGGCTTATGTGGTCTATGTGGGCTTTCAAAATATGCTTGGCCCACTCGTAAATACAATTGGGCTAAAAATATTGATGGCCCAGGCCTAAATCTAACCAGGCTTGCAATTGGGCTTAGCCCATATACAGGTTGCTCAATCCATGGGCTTTACAGGCCACAATACAGTTTATGACGAATTAATTTGTCACGGTTAACTTACCATGTCAGCGCCACATCACACCAGGCTAAAATTTTATGACGATTTCTGTCCTACGTGGCAACTGGTGTCTTATGTGGCAACTGCATAGGCATATGATTTGTGACGTTTTCTGGGCTCGATAACGACGAAAATGAACGTCATAAACTCAGTGACAAAAGAAGGATTGTCACTAGATTAATGACAAAAAAATACGTTTTCGTCACAAAACATGAATAGAGACGCATGATAGGTGACAAACGGATTTTCGTCACGCGGGCGTCACAGATTTTGAAACATGACGTAATTTTACGTTTTCGTGACGTAATTGAAACGTCACCTATCATAAGATTTCTTGTAGTGGACGTATGTTGGAGAATATATGTTGGATAGACCCACTATAAGACAATGTTGAGATTCTATGTGTTATCAGTTGGTCTTAGTAGTGTTTATGGCAAGTCCTTAGATCTGAGATCATCATGGTTCTCAATATACATAGTTGCTTACTTTGAATCTACCAAACGCTACTCCATAACCGGATAGTTATAAAAGTAGTCCTCAGGTATACTATGAAACATGTAGTGGGATGTGAGTGATCAAGATGGAATTTGCCCCTCCATACGGGAGAGATATCTCTAGGCCCCTCAATATAATGGATTATGGAAGTGCATGGCCATACCAAAGTGATTAAAGAGTTAATCACAGGTTATAATCTAATACAGAGATCGAGAGATAATCGAGCTATTGATAGGATGGCACAAATCTCACCTTGTACTCGATCAATATCATGAGGCAAAGGGACATGTACATATAAAACATTACAAGGTTCAGCCGATATGATCTTTATGTATATTTGGGTTAATATGCTTTGCTAGAGGTCGCTGTTAACAGAGTATGGAAAGGAGTTTTCATATGTTAACCAAATTCTTCCCAAGAATGTTGATCGGATTCTCGAGGACGCTGATCGGCTTCCTGGCCACATCGGCACACGCATGTTGAATTAGCTCGCTACTCCAACACCTCTTCCGCTACTCTACGTGCTTGACTTATTGATCTATGGTCTCTCTCTTAGCAAGATATCCTAGTGTGCATGGTAGAAAACTTTTTGTTTTCGGCTAGCGTAGCCTCCACGTTTCCCAACAGTCTTCACTAAATCTTCGTTTGTTTTACCGAGCTTGTGAAACATGGAATACGGCATTAAATATACGGTGGCTCCTTCATCGACCAATATTTTTGTCATCGGCTTTCCATCAACATGGCCTTAAATGCTGATGCTCATCATCCTCTAGTTTCTTGAAGACTGCCGATTGTGGCTGCAAAAGTAACTGTGCAGCTGATTCCTCATCGTCCTCATAGTCCGATGATGGTGCCTTGTACTCAGCAAGTAAAATAAAAATCATGTTGATCTCCATCACCTTTTCTTCTTTATCAGCCTTTTTCTTTGGGCACCACTCCTTCCTAATCCAGCGTTTACTTTGTCGATATTCCTCATATTCTCCTACTAACTGCTCCCGATGCCTCTGATGTTGAAGCCTTCTTTTTTGACTCCGTGTTAATCCTTCTAGGCACCATCGGGGCTTCTGTACAGGGTTTCGATCGCCTTGCCACCTATCCTCATTCCAAAAGCACCGATGATCAACAATCTCTGGCTCTTGCTTGGGCGACCCCAGTCGATCTCTTACAGGAATTTGCTTCTTTGGATGCTAATCATCAAAACTATCATCATCTTTGTAGACCTTTTTTGTGCATTCTGGGCAGTCTTTAATAGATGGTAGCCTCATATTGTTTTTCCAACAGAAACGAAAGAACGTGCACTCCTAATGTGGGTCCATCTCTTTCTCCTTGTACCGATACGGAGCAGCACGCTGCTCCCTCTCTTGACGCCGATGAGTTCTGATGTGGTGTCTTAAAGTTTAGCTTTTCTCAACTTGGCAATGCGACGAGCCGACATGCACCATATTCACTGAAAAGGGATTACCATCTATCTTTATCGGCTTTGTTGTCTCATCGAATTTTATCCTCCCCTGCTCAACAGCGGATTGGATTTGCTGAGAGAAGACTTTGCACTCGTTCGTGTTATGGGAACCCGTATTGTACCACTTGTAGTATTTATTTTTCTTTAACTCTTTAGCCGATGGAATCACATGATTCGACAGGAGCTGGATCTGCTTCTCTTTCAGTAACAAGTCAAAAATCTTATCTGCCTTGTTAATGTCGAAGTCATACTTATATTCGTTTTTAGAGGCTTTTACCCATTGACAAGTTACTTTTTTCTTCAATCTAGCCCATTCCGCCAAAGCAATATCACCAGCGGAGTCCTCTTGTTCTGATTCCGATGAGTAAAACTGTACTTGTAATACTCGCTTTTGTATCTTTTCTTTATGCACTTTTTGGAATCGGCTCTCATGTGCCGACACCCTCTATGCCAGATGCGCCAAACTGTCAAACTCTTGGGAGGAAAATCTCTCCCTAATCGGTGGCAGAAGGCCTTGAAAGGCTAACTCGGCCAACTGGGCATCGGTCAGGTTGAGGTTGTAACATCAGCTCTTTACATCGTGAAAGCGCTGAATAAACTCTGGAACCAACTCATTGAGATGTTGCTTTATCACCATCAAATCTGTCAATTTCATCTCTTGAATACCGGTGAAGAAGTACTTATGAAACTGCTTCTCCAAATCAGCCCATCCCTCGATTGAATTCAGAGGAAGTGAAGAAAACCAAGTAAAAGCCGATCCTGATAAAGACAACGGGAAGAATCTAACTCGAAGCACTTCTTCGGCCGATGCCAATCCGCATTGCGTGAGGAAGCACTAATGTGCTCAACCGTCGAAGTGTTGTCTTGACCAGAAAACTTCAAGAAATTAGGTACTCTGTACCTATTTGGTAATGACACTCTATCAAACCAATCTAGATATGGATGCCGATACATGAAACTCTGCTCCTTTGGCTTGAGTCCAAACTGATCTCTCATAACTTCTGCGATTTTAAAGGAAAAATCATCTTCTTGCTGCACCTGATAATGCTGTATCGGTGTCGCTGCCCTTTCTTGATGCTGAAAATTATTCTGGGGCAGATTACCTTCAAATCCCATCTGATAGCGATGAGGCTCATAGTAAGTTGTTTGATGATACCCCGAAGGAGGTGCACTCGCCTTAAGCTGATAAGTTTGAGGCTATGCGCTGATCGGTATCGATGCCGGTGGTATCAAGCTTGGTATTGTGTTAATCTAGCCTATAGGTGACCGGTGGCAGCAGAGTGGTCATCGGTGGGGGTGAACTCAGAATGATGGGTGCCTATGATCTTTGAGGCAGAAAAACTGGTCCTTGAGGTGGCTCCTGGGAGATGGTTCCATCCATCGTCTTCCTAATTAGCCCGTGCAAAGTGTTTACTAATACACCAGACTGGTTGATAAGTGCATGATTTACCGCTTCATTGACCGTTTCCTAGAACGATCTAGGGTTCTGTGGGCTCTAATTACTTGATTCACCTTGTAAAGATGGTATTAGCAGTTGGCTCTTCTGAATCGGCTCACGCCGAGTCATACTAAAAGATTTCAAACATAGCTTTTGGAAATCTGCGATGCTTTGTTGTACCTCATTCCTCTACTCATCGGACAAGGCATCCATGGTGACTGGGATGATGACATTGTTGACATTCTCGATCTCTTTTCTAGACATGACGCTGATGAAGAGGAACTGTCTTGAACTTTGCAATGGTGTCCTACTGGACATACCAAGAAAGCGTGTTGATGCAAAAATCACACAGGGATCCTTGCACCTTCACACTCGAAGGCCTAGGAGAGTCTACTTAGTTTCAGTGTAGGTCCTAAATAACCCAGAGGTATACAGAGCGTGCCAGTCAATTTGACCCTACAATTAACAAGGAGGCAAGCATGAGATATCCTAACGCTATAGCCAATGGCCCATCGGCATCGACTTCGATAGCACGCATGAAGACTACGATGCATCATGAAAAGCAAATGGAGTACCATAAATCTCGACAATTGGCCTAACACTAGCGTTCTAACACATCAATCTCTGTAGTTCGAACAAAACCAATGCAGTGCAGAGATATCATATCAGAACTACCATGAATAGAACCGATCTAATCGACAGGATAACAAATGATCCATCGACTAAAACTCCGATGAACACCAGACCAATAGATTAGATCAAACCATCTCATACGCATCCCCATAAACACCATGGATCGGAATTAACCAAGACAGCACCATATTGACGATCGGTATACAATCTAATCTAAAATAAACTATTGGATCGATGTGATTGGCAAACACATGGACTCGGATAATAAAGCACTTTATAAGAAAAACGAATCAATGCATTAAACTGATAACTAACAAACCTACTCAATCTAATCACAGTATCGGACTCAACCAAGAAAGCCATGAATAGATCAATCAGTCTACCGAATAGGCTATCCCTATCATGATCAAAGATCAGACTCAATCGATGCAGCCTGATCCCGGCAGGGAATCGCTCTAATGTTACATACCTAAAGTTAGCGATACACCGAAGGGTCGATTGATTGGTTGTGTGAACTGTTTACAATAGCCCTGAGTCTAGCTATTTATAACCGGGGTGACATGAAATATGCGATTAACACAGAATCTTAGCTGACTCTAATTATTCGCTAACTAAAAGATAAACATCACAAAGCATCAGCCCACGTCACACGTAGCCCGTCTTCATCCATTACATTCCTATCAGCGGCCCATCAGCCTAGCTACTTGGTCTGTCATCTCGATGGCGCATAGGTCCATTTTCTAGTGTCAACACCATACTAATGTGGTTAAAGAGTTAATCACAGTTACTAAAAGTTAGTCATGATGAATCCACTATTTGATCAAGTGAATGGTCAAGCTATCACAAGGGTGACACGTATCTTGTCTTGATCTTGACTAGTATCATGTGGCAAAGGGACTAGTGTATGAATATATCTTGGTTTGACCGATATAATCTTTATGTGTATTCGAGAGTCAATATGTCTTGCTAGGTGCTATATTTAACATATGCTTTGGAAATAGTGGTACGGGACGTGGTCCTGATCTTCACGGCGTAGGATCATGAACTGATAACTAGCATCAAAGAGACGAAGATAACTAGCTGCAAGTAGCTAAGATAACAGTGCAACCTGATGATCGTACTTGAAGCCAACCACCGTCTCGATTATGGCGGCCTGAATCAATGGTTCGCCCAATCACACTCTAAGTTACCAACCAACACAGCCTATAATCAATCAAGGAAAACCTTCAAGGGAGTAGGAGCACCAATTGGGAGACGTCGAACGTCCACTTCTGTAATCCCACAAGGAAATCACAAGAGCAAAGGGGTAGAGAATCCTCTCTGGATTTGTTAGCACACTGCTAAACAAAAGTTCTATTTTTCATCATCAAAAGTATGTTCTTGTAAGAACAATGAGAAGTATTTATACTAGGAATAACCCTTCTAGCTGGGTATCAAAAGACTCT
>KE372665.1:107705-122278 GCA_000418225.1 Zizania latifolia
GCTTCTATATTCTACCTTAACTCATTGAATTGAGCTAGAGTTAACACAATCTTCAGGTTAAGAAGGTTCCATGTTCCCTACACCGTTAGTGTAATAACAACAAAAATAGAAGGTGTATATGATAGGACAATATGTGGAATATCTCACAACCTCACTAACCAAAACTCTTATGTTTTCCTTGCGGATTACAAGTTAATATGTGTGGCGGTAAAAGTGTGATGGTTAAGCGAACACAAGACAAGGATGACGTAAATGGTGGCTTGTTTGTGTAGCTTGGTGGGGAAAAATGTATGAAATGCAATCTAAATTCTAGTTATTGTAAAGATAAGTAACAATTCAAACTAGATGTTCAATGTTTAGTGCTAATCTCAAGATATAGATGGTGTAAATAGAAAATTTTAGAGATCCAACAACTAAATTCCACACTAGCAATGGATTAGCTAGCACATAAAAATCTGCACAATTGATAGAGTGCAAACAGAGAGCAATTGGCATGAATAATTCAGCAACTTTGCACAATGATATATCTTTCTCTTCTCTTTTTTTGATCTTTTTTTGTCTCTTTTTCTGACTCTTTTATTTTTTATTTTTTTGACAATGATATAACACTTGCACAAACAATAGGTAGAACAAAAACAAACAGCAATGATATGATATGAATTTTTTTGTGTGGTGATTTTCAAGGACAATAAGATAACAAGATGATAGGCAACAAGGATATAGATACATAATTCGATCAGCAACTAAACAAAGACTCTAATGGATAAAAACTTACCCAAACTCACTAAAATAACAGATGCAACATATGAGGCTATGGAAATATTTTTGTAAGGCTTTTTCTGGATAGGATGAAAGCAAATATATGTAACTAAGGGTAAAGAATCCTACCATGGCAATGAAAGCTCTGATACCAGATGGTACGGGGCGTGGTCCCGATCTTCACGGCGTAGGATTATGAACTAATAACTAGCCTCAAAGAGACCAAGATAACTAGCTGCAAGCAGCCAAGATAACAGTGCAACCTGATGATCGTACTTGAAGCCAACCACCGTCTCGATTATGGCGGCCTGAATCAATGGTTCGCCCAATCACACTCTAAGTTATCAACCAACACAGCCTATAATCAATCAAGGAAAACCTTCAAGGGAGTAGGAGCACCAATTGGGAGACGTCGAACGTCCGCTTCTGTAATCCCACAAGGAAATCACAAGAGCAAAGGGGTAGAGAATCCTCTCTGGATTTGTTAGCACACTGCTAAACAAAGGTTCTATTTTTCATCATCAAAAGTATGTTCTTGTAAGAACAATGAGAAGTATTTATACTAGGAATAACCCTTCTAGCTGGGTATCAAAAGACTCTTAAGATTCTTAAGAAATTGGCAGCTCAAAGGTCTTCATGAAGAATTCCCGAACAGGTTCGCGCAGCCTTTTCAGCTTCTGTGCAGCCATCACTAAGACAGTCATAACTTTTTATTGGGAAGTCCAAAAGATGATCCGTTCATTGGAGATGAAAGTAGACTTGATTATCTTTCCAACCATATGTATTATGGCTATTGAATCATGACAGGTTTAATCGCCCATCTCTTGGAAGTTGGAAGATTTATCAACAGACAACTGGGTGAAAAATCATGGACAAAAAGTAACAGACGACCGGACTGTTACATACAGTGAAAAGTAACACCGTGGAGAAAAGTAACATATGACCGGACCATTACATACGATGTAAAGTAACACCATGGTGAAAAGTAACAGGCGATCAATCTAGTGTAAAAAGTAACACCATGGAAGAAAAAGTAACAGCCGACCGGACCGTTTTCTTGAGCTCGCGATCAGTGAGTTGTTGTATTTGAAATCCAACAACTCCTCTTTACAAATAAACCTAAGCAAGAGTAAAGTACAAGATTTAGGAAGTATAAAATTCTCATTAGTATTAAATATGTATCAGCTAAGAACAAGTTCACCTCTTATTCTAGTTTCTTTACTTGATTCCGCGTAATTGATCCTTGAAATGGTGTAAACAGTTCTTGCTCCTTCTTAGTTTGTTCTTTTGTGTTTATAAGCTCTTCTATTAATGGTTCACTGAGTTGATTCATATCAAATAGTTTCCGTTCATGACTGTTTGCACATGAACCTAACGTGTCACACATTTAATGAGTTGGAACATTGAAAAGCTTGTCTATATGACTGTCTCTAGTGCAAATGGGAGATTATTGGTGATATTCCCAAGAGGAAATCATAAACAACTCGGATTAGGCCAAAGGAATATTGATCCATGAGAGATTATTGTTCTAATAGGCATGCAAGACAAAAGCTCATTAGTGCATTATATAAATACATGGAGGAGGAGCCTATAGACACCACCTCCACCTCGCCCTGTCCTAAAACCTTAATACCCGATATAACATATCTATACCCGTACCCGTACCCGCTCATGGGTATCAATTCATTCTCATACCCGTACCCACTGGGTACCCATACCCGTGTTTGTCCATCACTAGGAAAGAGTTATGTGCCTGTGCGGAGTGACACCAGGATCATGGACGGCAGGACAGAGTGGTGCCACACCGGAGGGCGGTGGAGTTGAGCAAGATTAGAGGACAACGGCCAGTGAGACATGGCGATGCCACACTAGGGGGCAGCAGGACGAGGCAGCGCCTCACCAGAGGGTGGGGCAGCTAGATGGGGTGGAGCAGATCTACACTTGGAACGGTGATGCTGAGCCTGGACACCGGAAAAAGCAGGGATGGTGGCGCTGGATTGATGGTCACTGAGAGACAGGAAAATGAGGAAATACAGGGGCAGCAGCGTGATGCCCGAATGAGGCAGAGAGTGGTAGTGAGGGTTAGGGTTTGTAGACTGTAGTCTAGTTTGACGTGGGTAATTGGGCTGCTTGTGTTGGGCTGCTTATGGCCTTTTTAGAAATTTGGCCCATGACCTTATATACCGAGGATAGGGGTAAACAGATATGGGGTTGTACTTTCCCATACCCGTACCCGCTTACTTGATGGGTATAATTTTTTTCCCATTTATATACTTGTGGGTATCAACTTTTCTCCGTACTAATCCCCTAATAGAGCAATTACCCACAGGTAAATGGGTATCAGGTATCCATTGACATCTCTAGATCCATAGCATGTAAGTTGATCAAAACTTTCACACTCACACGTCACGTGCTGTCAGAGATCTGACCCCTAGGTACCTCATGATGGGATTTATCAGTCCAGACCGAGAGTAGGCCAAGCCAACTTCGGGGTCCGGTATGGCCCATGAACAAGAGTTCGTATGCTATAAAGAAGCTTTGCACCATATCTAGAAATTGAACATCGGGATTTGGAATAGAAGATATATATATATATGTACAACTATCCTTATAAATAGAAAATAGACCAGAGTCCAGTATATAATCCTAGATATTAAGGGAACCGACTCGGATCAGAGCCCTAGTTCCATACGGATTGCCCCTTGGCTATATAAAGGAGGCAAAACACCCCCCTAGAGGTATAAGCTTTTGCATGCTTTTCACATGCTTTCAAGTTATTTAGTATATATCTAATCTACAATCCATAAACACGCAAGATATAAGGCTATTATCCTCTAGAAGGCCTAAACATGTCTAAATTTCTTGGCTCAAGTTCTCTAGAATTGACCTTAGAGCAAAACATGTCTAAATTTCTTGGCTCAAGTTCTCTAGAATTGACCTTAGAGCTTAGAATACAACGCTTTCCTACCGTTGTAAATATCATCTTGGGTACCCCATAGGTGGACTGCTCAATAAAACACTAACAGTTGGCGTGCTAGGTAGCGGATCATTGTTTTTCTACCAAGATCTCTATGGCAAGTTTCCATGAGTTCTCCATCTTGATCGGCCCCGCCTTCATCTTTGGGAGCCTTACATTCATCGGAGACTTGATGGGACAACTGATCCTATCTGACTCAGCTTTGTTCCCGACCACCTCTATGACTGACCTCTCCATCGGCCGGATCACCGACCACGTCACCGATTCCTCCACCGACTCCAATGACTAGCCATACCCCTGACCAGTAAGTACTCTATACCCATATTGGGTATCAATAAAGCTAGAGCATTTTTCTCAATTCTACCACGTTTTGCTCCCATGTCCTCTACTTATTTGCCCGACCTCTAACCAGCCAGTCACACACCTATGATTAGCTCTGGGTTCACTTATGGGCCTAGTCTAGACAAGGGTACTCAAGTTCGCTCGGTACCTAGGGAAAGGCATCATACCATCATGCTCGGGAGCTTGATCACTCGCCAACCTTAATAATTCAACTACTGTTTTAAACGTCCTGAGAACTCATAATGCTTAATGTTTAATATGTGTGCACGTGGCATTAGTTCCCAGTGCTGATGACTATAGCTATACCAGAGGCTTAGAGATAGACCACAGTAGAAGATGGTTTAAAGTAATTCGACTACTGCTTGAAATGTCCTGAGTACTCGTGATTCTAGATGTTCAATACATGGGCATGTGGCATTAGTTTCCTACGCTGAGGACTATACAGCTATACCCGGGGCTCGAAGACAGATCATAGTAGAAGATAATTTAACTCCAAAAATTGGCACCATATACTGAAGACAGACCACTGTGATTTACATGCAAAAGTATTTACAGCATAATACTAACTTCTACTCTATTTTCCTAAGGGTCCTCAGGGGCTTGTGATGGCTCCGGGTCCTGCTCATCCTCAGGCAGGAAGTGATCTAGATCCTCAGTGAAGGCAAAAGCGACATCCTCGACTCTCCACATCATCACCCGACCACCAAGTGCTTGCGTTCCTAGGTAGGGCGACTGCTCGAGGGTCCTGACTATAGGTTTTGCCCAACCTCTAGCTTTGGCTGACCAAATGAAGTTCTCTGAAGATGATGTTCGACATATTGACCCTAGAGCCAAATATTCTATTTGACTCAAGGCTTGGGGGCTACACAGTGTGGGTGCACCTATTCGGTGCACCACACATGCTGAAGAAGATGAATTTTCAATAAGTTTTCCAGTTCAACAAGCTGAGAATAGAAGGTTTGAATACAATGACCTCTGCCTAGCTTGATCCAGTTGAAGAGTTAAGCTAAGCTATGAAGATCTCGAGGGGCTGCTGTCGGGGATATGACCCCTAGGTACCTACGATTGGCTTTATCTGTCCGGACCAAGAGTGGGCCTAACCAACTTCGGGGCCGGTATGGCCCATGAATAAGAGTCGTATCCGATAAGGAAGCTTTGCGCCATATCTAGAAACCAAACATCAGGATTTGGAATAGAAGATATATATGTACATATATCCTTGTAAATAGGAAACAGACTAGAGTCCGGTACATAATCCCATATCACTGCCACAAAAACAGTCTTTAGTGACTAAGCTTTACTGATGGATAAATAATGCGCGTCAGTAATACACTTTTAGTAATGGACTGTTTTACACCCATTAGTAAAGTTGTATTATTAGTGACGGGTCGTAATGTAGCACATCACTAAAGGGGGACACCCCATTAGTGATGAGTCATATTATAACCCGTCACTAAAGGGTCCAAGCATTACTGACGGGTGTTCTATACCGCCCATCACTAATGCTTGTCGCATGTATAATGTTGGCTTTGTTTTTGCAATATACAATGTTGGCTGTCAAATCATGGCTTTGATTCAGGATGTAACTTTAAAAAAATATTTCTTACAATATGACCATAATATTAGTGACAGACCTAAATAAAAACCTATCACTAAAGGTTACTATAGTGATGAGTGTCAATGTTGGCCCATCACTAAAGGATTTGTACAGGTGCACCGATATGACACATTTTAGTGACGGGCTGACATTGACATCCATCACTAAAGGGTCCCTTTAGTGACGGGTGTTCACCCGTCACTAATGATCTGGCTTCACTGACGTGATAAGAGTGACAGAAGATATGTCTGTCACTAATAGAGGTTATTACCCATCACTAATTGGTTTTTTTGTGGTAGTGTATATATATTAAGGGAACTAGCTTGGGTCAGAGTCCTAGTTTCATACGGCTCGCCCCTTGGCTATATAAAGGGGCGAGACACCCCCCTAGAGACATATGCTTTCGCATGCTTTCTATATGCTCTCGAATTGTTTAGCATACATCTAATCTACAATCCATAAATACACAAGACGTAAGGCTATTATCCTCTAGGAGGCCTAAACCTGTCTAAACTTCCTGGCTCAAGTTCTCTAGAATTGATTTTAGAGCTTAGAATACAACGCTTATCTACCATATTGGGTACCCCCGTAGGTGGACTGCTCGATAAAACACTGACACATGCATATTTGACATGTCATGCTATAGATGCAGTTTATGACGAAGAAGGTGTCACTTGATGTGTTGCTGGCTGTCGGTGTATTGTCGAGCAGTCTACCGATGGGGATACCTACGGTAGTGATTTATGTATAGGGAAGCGTTGTAATCTAAGCACTATGGTTGACTCAGAACTATAGAGCCAAGAGATTTATACTAGTTCGGGCATCTATGAGGATAATAACACTACGTCTAGTGTTTTTAGTGGATTATAGATTAGATGTAAACTAAGATAGCCTGAAAGCATGTCTTTAGAGGGGGTCCCTTGCCCCCTTTATATAGTCAAGGGGTAAGGCGTATAGAATTAGGAATCTTACCCGAGTCGGTTTCCTAGATATCAGGAAATACCAATCGGATTGTGGACTATCTCCTATTTACAAGGATATATGTATATATTTATCTGTAATATCAATTATCAGTGTTCGTCGTACTATACTGGTTTGAGTCTCTGTGAGGATAATAACCCTATGTCTAATATTTTTTGTGGATTATAGATAGATATAAACTAAGACAGCCTAAAAGCATGCCTTTAGAGGGGGCCCCTTGCCTCCTTTATATAGTCAAGAGGTGAGGCGTATAGAATTAGGACTCTTACCCGAGTCGGTTTTCTAGATATCGGAAAATACCAACCGGATTGTGGATTATCTCCTATTTACAAGGATATATGTATATATTTATCTATAATATCAAATATCGGTGTTCGTCCTACTATACTGGAGCTAAGCTCCCTTATCAGAATCTAACTCCTCTTCATATGTCATACCGAACGCCCAAGTTGACTAGGCTCACTCTCAGTCCAAACTACTAAAGCCTATCTCGAGATACCTGGGGTCATATCCCCAACACTAGCAGGGTTCTCCAAACCATTTTGGGTGTGTTTATTGCCCTAGCCCAAACGGGCGGCCAAATCGGTCAAAATTCAGTTTTTAGATTTTGAATTTGAATCATCTACATAAAAATGGTTACCGCTCGGTAAAGGGTGGTTACCGAGTGGTTAACCATGTCGGTAACTGGTTGGTTAGCTATGGTAACTAATTGGTTTACATCAAAAACTATTCGGTTTTTTAGAAATACAAGAAAATAGAAAAAACCAAAGGAAATACAGAAAAATCAGGAAAAAAAATAAAAAAAATGTGGGGAAAATCTAGAAAAAAAAGGAATACAGAGAAATTTTATAATACAATAATAAAATTATTTGGTATGATATTTATTATTTTTGGTTGAATTAAATGGTAGAGAACTACACATTTAGTAATGTTATTTTTTGTGCAAAAATAAAAAACAAAAAACAAAAAACAAACAGGCTAGGGCCACTTTTTTCCTTTTTACCGTTCTTGTTGTGCTCCAAAACCATCTCAAATTAGAATATTTTTGAAAACAAAATTCACCAAAAATTATTATAGATCACCTAGTATTTATAGAATTTTTTGATTTTTTTCAAAATTTTCAATTTCAACTTTGAATTTGAGCCAAATCGGCCGGTTTATAAGTGCTGGCAGCGGACGAGCGGTATTGTTAACCTGGTTGTTATATACTTTTTCAAAGCTGCCTTACCGGATTGTAAACAGTGATTGATGATGATCGGTTATAATACAGTGATCTCGTTTTAATAGAATGTAAGCAGCTCGTCCAGTCATAGGCCCTTTAATTTGTTGATTTCTAAGAATCATGGTACACTGTGGTACGGTCATACGGCTATGTTGTCATTGTCTCTCAAAAAATGCATGTACTGCAAAACCCATATCACACACGAGGGCGGCAACGTTCTATTTCTTCGTTACGCAAAACAATTAGCTCACATGAGCTATATGGCGTTCCTTACCGAACGTGCAGTGGTTTAGCCATGACAGTTCTATTTGTCTCCAGCTGCATGTATCGTAGCTAGCAAGAGTGACCTACTAATGCTGACAGATTGGCCATTGTAGTCATCAAGTTGGAGAAGGGAGAGGCAAAGTAAGACTTCACACACACGCATCAATTGCGTACACAAAGTAAATATGTGTGTACATATAATACAGATAAAAAAGATCATGGTACAAGCCAGTACATGCACTACATAACAAACCTCCATCGCAAACAAAATATAACACACCTATCAACAAGGCAAAGCGTATGTATATATGCAGTCTAGAAAATAGTGCCTCACAATATATATTTACAAGAATAAGCCTAGAGATACCCTCAAAAGACGTAAAAAAATAACCCCAACAAAGACATGAGTTTGTACATTACGCCATAAGGATTTGAAATCCTGGCTCCACCCACCGAAAGTGCTTCCGACCCTACAAGTGCATTGGTTTGTTGTCCAGGAGGTGTGTTTGGGTCTGGTTGAGGTAGAGGTTGTGGATTGTTTGGGTCTGGTTGTGGAACCGGTGGTAGGTTTGGGTCTGGTTGTGGTAAAGGTTGTGGCTGTGGGTTTGGGTCTGGTTGTGGCAAAGGTTGTGGCTGTGGGTTTGGGTCTGGTTGAGGTAATGGTTGAGGGTTTGGGTCCGGTTGTGGCAAAGGTTGTGGTTGTGGGTTTGGATCAGGTTTTGGCAACGGTTGGGGGTTTGGATCTGGTTGTGGGTCTGGTTGTGGTAATGGTTGCGGTTGGGGCTTTGGGTCTGGTTGTGGGCCTGGTAGTGGCAAAGGTTGTGGTTGCGGTTGTGGCAACGGTTGTGGTTGTGGTTTTGGGTCAGGTTGCAGGCTCGGTAATGGTTGCGGGTTTGGGTCTAGTTGGGGTAACGGTTGTGGCTGTAGAGTTGGGTCAGGTTGAGGTTGTGGGTTTGAGATCTGCTGCAACCTTCGATGCGGTGAAGGAAAATCATCAACCAAGCTCCCCGCAGCAAGAAGCTGCAGCAGCAGCAGCAGGGGCAAGAGACGAAGAGAGCAAGCATGGCGACGCCTCACCATGGCTGAATCGCTTGAGTCTCACCAGCAGCTAGCTAGGTGTTCTCTGCTTGTAGTGGTAACCACTTCCACGGCTTCAGGTAGTACAAAGCAAGTGCACGCCGACCTCGAAATTTATAGACATGGCGAGCCAAACAGCGTTGCGCGAAAAAACGTGTTTGTTCGGTCTGATGTCTGCTGGATTAATTAATTAATTAGGATGAGTTAATATCTGGATCGCAGGTCCTAATCGGTTGTTAATTGGCGGGAGCTAACAATAGCACCACTTCGCTGCGCGCTAGCCAAGCATAAGTGTGTGCATACGTAGGAAATCTCTTTGCTTTGATTGTGGTCTGTAACTTTTCTGGCCTTGATCGATTACAGTTACATCACGTACCTGCATATTAATTGGCCGTTGCCATACCTAACCAAGTTGGGTACTCCAGCATACAACATCTCGCCACCAGTAATAAATCTCCGGCGCACGATCTAAAAGAACTTCAACAATACTACATCGTTAGCAGTGTTTTCTGTGGCTAGTGACTACTGCTGTTAATCTCTTTTATAGTACATTATCTTCATGAATGTGACCACACTAATGTTACCTTGCTTTAGTTACTTTATTATCACTAACCTAATTCACGAGATATGCTAGTTTGCATCTAGATCAGAAAGCATCAGTTTCTGAAAAGAAGAGTAGTTAATTTAAGTGCAGTACTGCGGCTCAAGAAAAACAGCGTGATTGGATGGATGCGTAGCTAGGCCCACGTGTTCGTCGCCGGCCGGCCGGTGAAAAGCAACGGCTGGGAACCGTGGCTTTCGCGGGGCACAGATTAGTCAAAAGAAAACATATCAAGTGATGGATACGGGGTGCTGATCCTATCGACGGGCAGTGGTAGTTGTTCGTTGAGTAGATCGGTCGGGCACGCGCTCGCGCACTGCACGTCAAATCGGTCGGGTGGGCGGCCGGGCGCGCGATCGAGATAGCTAACGAAGTAGCCGTACGTAACGCGCATGCGCCTCCGGGAAGCCTCTGACGCGCGCCGTGCGAATGCGTGATGCGCCGTCGAAGCGTGGCCACCAGTTCTATCCTCATCAGAGTCCAACCACAGGCCGAGCTTCCTGAGAGACGGAAGCACGGGGGCCTTCCCAACGATTTTCAGCCTAGTTTAGCCATGCCATATCTCAGCCCATTCAATATGGAAAGGTCAAGATTTAGAGTGCGTTTTCTGGTGAAGCATAGCTCTAGATTCTGATTTCCCAGTGAAGTAATTCTACGGTGAATAAAAATCAGCCAAAAAATCGTTTGGCTAAATAACTATATTCTGATTAATATAAAAGAGTATGTTGGTATAAAATAACTAGTTTATCCTTAGCCTTTTAGGGTTCCTTTAGTATTTTTTTAGCTTTTAGCAAGAAAACAACATGTCACTAATAATTTAATTATGTAATTTTAAACATGTAGAAATGGCTTGTTCGCAAATGTACATCTAGAAACTATAATATATTATATCATTATAAACATACATTGCAAATGTTTGTGACAAATGTGATATCATCTGGATTGCACTATAGTTGACGCTAAATCATCAAATGGGTACTTGAACGATTTTCAATTATCACTTGTTCAAAAAAAATCTCACAAACAATCCTAATTCTCTCGTCAGGCCATTCAGCACCATCTACATTATTCCATATCAACTCCAAAATCTAGAAAAACCAAACATATTCACTCACATATAAAAGAAAAAACCAAACATATTCACTCACATATGAAGATTACTCCAATAATCATTTGACAAAAAAGAGCACATGTTTCTACAATAATAGCAGCGGTCCATTGCAAGTTGGTCCAAGAACAGATAAAAGAAAACCAGCAAAGATAATCAAGAACCGATGAGGACCTTGTCAAGAGGGAGTGGAGGAAACTCAACAAGCTACCTGTTAAGAAAGCAGGAAATATATTAGCTTTTAGTAAAGTAAAAAAGTTCAAGTTTAAACTAAAAAAATTTATATGTTTCTGCTTGAATTCATCATGATATGATATATGAGAAGCAGTGATGAAAGAAAACTAAATCCTGAAAAAAAATAGCATGATTTACAATTGCAAGAAAAACACTCTGCGGGTTAACATATCCAAAGGCACACTTCATTCATTTGATATATGTGAAAATGACCATGACAATGGTACATTTGGCAGCTGCAAATATTGCTGATGACTAAATGTTCTTAGGACTATGTTCTAGCCTACTCTAAAACACAACACAACCTTCATGTTATAAATTCACCCTATTCTTTTTATGCCATCCTAACTGCCAATCTATGTTAATCTATGATAACCAATGATACTTTCGCAACTATCCTGCCTCGTAATATTTTTGATATACCAATCATCAAATTAACCACCAGTGAGCAATATACTAGATGCAACCAGTTAAGAAACAAATGTACTACTTAAGAATCGATGGCAGGCCCATTTTTATTATCTTACCAAACCCCAAACCAGTATAGATGAAAAGGTCTCCTTTTTCTTTAGTTCATCAGTGCACAGGTGCACATATTCAGGAGTACGAGGGGATTACCTCAACCAGTAAATTCCTCTTTAATTGTTGTTCACTTGTTGTATTAACTTCTAGATTGAACTTTAAAGATATACATTAAGACGTTAAGTTTTGTATTTGCTGAAAAAATGAAACAAGGTTGCTGTAGGAAAGTTAATTTGGCCTAATGTGCATGGCAATTCAAGATACAAAACTGAAGAACTTTTAAACTGGACAAGAAACACAACCTAGCATCAAAATCCATTACCACCTGATTCCTGTTGATTTCCTTCTAGTTTAAAGATTATTCAGTATCCAATGTTTGTGCAAGTCTTGCAGTTTTTATTAGTTTTAGATGATTGAGTACACGCTGCACCCTGATAGCCATAGATCTAGAAGGAATAGAACACATGGTGAGAGAGAGGAACACAAACAAACCTTGCGGGGGCGGGGGGCATGACGTGAACTTCGGCGGCGGGTGAAGGAAGCACGGACGGTGATGGCGGCGGCCGAGAGGAGGGAGCGGCGATTGAGGCGCCAGGTAGGGGCAGCGATGGCGACAGCTGGGGAGAGGGGGCAGCAGTGACGGCGGCCGCGGGGGAGGGGGCGGCACTGCCGGCGGCCAAAGTTATGGGCGGCATCAGGGGTAGGGGCGGCGGTGGAGGCGTCAGGGAGGAGAGGGGTTCCTGCTCGCAGGTGGCTAGGGCAAACAGGAGGGACACGGGGATGGTTATAATTTTTTAAGAAAAGTATGGGTAGTTTGCAATTTAGGGTGCAGAATTTACTAGAGAAACTACATTTTGTTGACTCACGTTGCCTTTACAAAAGAGAGGTTCTCTCTTACTTACACGAGAAGTTGCAAAAAACCTGTTTGATAAAGATTCCTTGTTCCGATAGAAATCAGCCTGGAAAATCACTACCACTACCAAACGAAGCCTTAATATAAAATTTAAGCTCATTCATATGGATATGAAATGGCTAAATCTCATGCTACCAAACTGGCCTAAAGAAATAGGCACTCAAACATTATTACTCGCACACTGTTTTGAATTTTACTAAACATTATTCCACGTTCAGGCGTGTATAATTAATTATAGACAACCATTATTCCGATCGATGAAGTTTTCACCACCTACCAAAGGTGCTTGCCGGCAACGAATGCTTTTCACAGGACAGAATACAAAAATTTAGCCAAGCTCAGTATAGTAAAAGCGGTTTCGACCTATTCATCAACCAAGTTTATACTTTGAAATTCCCAATTTCACGCAGTTGCCGGACAACAAGCGCGAAATTCACGTATTACGATGCAACCAACTTTCTTTTACCAGAAAAAATGTAAAAAATTGAGGTCATTCAGTGAAAATAACTTGTCAAAACGATGCTAGGTTTGTGTGCGTAATGGTTCTGTTTGTTCCATGCAGCGCATTAAACATATGGAATACAGAAAATGAAGTACATGGGCAGCCTTTTTACATTGCTCGACCCAAAATTATTGGGGAGGAAAGTAAACATAAACCGCCAAACTCATGGGACAGTGTCACAATCAACAATCCAGCACTGTCCAATTTAAGATGATGGAAGGCATCAGAGAGAAGAAAAAAAAAACAGATACAAGGTTTATTGGGCAGGACTCGGGGGTGTCAGCTCCGGAGGAACCTCTCGAGTGACACCAATCATTGAATTGTGTTCCTCATCCTGGTGCGAAGACTTCTTGCGCAACAACTTCTCAAACTCAGTCTTTTCAAAAGGTTTGGCATTCTCAGCAGCATGGGCCTTTGCCAAATTGGAATAGTTAGACGCTGATTCTTTGATAAAGGCAATCTCATCATCAGTGAGCTTCCTCAGAAATTTGGCAGGATTTCCTCCCCAAACCTGAATCCAATAGAAATAGTCAACAAAGAACTCACAAAATAAGATGCCCAAACAAGAGCTATGTAGCATATTAGGGAGTAGCATCTAAGCCACTGCAAAATGTAGTTGCCGACTAAAAATGCATAACAGTGTACTTTCCACAAACTAGCTGAGTTGGTACCCTAAGTACATGTTAATCTTGTATTTAGCGTGCCTAATTGCAACAAAGAATAATCAAAACACAAAGCAAAGTGTAATAAAGAAAACAATGCACAACCTCTCCACAGGGGATCCTTGTATTCTGTCTTACAAGGGCTCCAGCAGCAACCATCCCATGCTTTTCCATGACAACACCATCTAAAAGGGTTGCCCCCATACCAACAAAAGCTTCATCCTCAATGGTACATCCTTGTAATACAGCACTATGACCTGTGACATGGTGTTTCAAAATGTATATGTCATCGGTATTAGTGATATACTCTAGAGGCAACATGGAGATCTATATATCACGTACTTTATGAGTTCATAAATATTGTTATTTCGTTCCTTGAAAATATGTATCAATTATTATTGACCAATGAATATGTCACATGTTCATGACTCATACTATTTCTTGATGATCCCTGATCATGCATCATATATGAAATGAATGTGATTATTAAATCGGCACATGTATTGATTGATGATCGTGTCTCATAGATCATGGTATGAAGATACCAAATCGATGCTGTGGACTCATGTTGGAGACATAGTTGTCATGGCGTCGCCTAATCGACGATTACGATTAGGCGTCCAGGCGGCTGCTGGCCGGCGCCATGGCCGACGACTCGCCACATGCGAGTGTGGCGTCCGCCTAATCGGGTTAGGCGTCACAACGACGCCATTCTGCTTCACGGCGACGCCAGACGCGACGGCAATGGCGGAGATGCAACGGGCTGAATCTGTTTTCTGGCCCAAGCTAACGTAGTCACGCAGATGAGAAAA
>KE372665.1:147775-163725 GCA_000418225.1 Zizania latifolia
GGTGAGGTCGACTACGTGAGAGCGTGGTTAATAACGAGTAGATGAGAGGGTGTAGCGATTGCAAGGTTCCGATCGCTGACCGGAAGCCTTAAAGCGTCAACGTCCACTCGTCGCCTCAATCGAACCTATCGGAAGATCGGGCCACAAATCGCACCCCGGTGCACATCACGCAACTTGATGAGAATGGCTGCTAGGTGCTGATCCATGAAGGCGTCATGAGGATCTAGGGTAATAAAAAACAATTGCTCGCAAAGGCGAACCGCTCGATGCACCATCTGTATACTCTGCTACTTGATGTCGCGTAGCCTGTGTGCCTCGCTACGCACAATTCAGAGAAGTCCTGGCGTTGGCATAAGTGGTTTGGTCATCTGAATTTTTAGGCCTGGCGGAAGCTAGCCCAGTAGGACATGGTGCGCGGACTTCCAGCGATCGACCACATCGAGCAGGTGTGCGATGCTTGTCTTGCGGGCAATCAAAGGCGCACCTCCTTCCCTCAGCACACCTACTACCGCGTCGATGAAGTGCTCAAGCTTGTACACAGAGACATCTGTGGTCCCATCACACTGACCATGCCAAGCGGGAATCGCTACTTCCTACTGCTGGTCGATGACAAGAGCTGCTTCATGTGGCTGCGTCTCCTGGCCATAAAAGACCAAGAACTTCAAGCCATCAAGTAATTCTAGGTGGCGGTTGAAATAGTCTAGGCGTAAGCTGAGAGCGTTGCGCATAGATCGAGGCAGCGAGTTCACCTCGGTGGAGTTCAGCGAGTACTGCTTCGATCAAGGGGTACGACGCCAACTTACTGCCCCCTATTCTTTGCAGTAGAATGGAGTCATCGAGTGGCGGAATCAGACTATTGTTGCAATGGCCTGAAGTATGATGAAGGCCAAGAATCTACCTAGGAAGTTCTAGGGAGAAGCAGTGTCCACCGTCGTATTCATCCTCAACCGGTCACTGACCAAGAGCGTCAACGAGATGACTCATTATGAAGCATGGTATGGAAAGAAACCAACGGTGAGCTACTTTCGCACGTTTGGCTGCGTAGCTCATGTGAAGAACATGAAGCCACACCTCCAGAAGCTCAAAGACCAAAGCACACCGATGGTGTTTATCGTCTATGAAGCCGACTCGAAGGCTTACCGGGTGTACAATCCGGTCACCAAACTGCATGCATGTCTTGAGGGACATCATCTTTGACGAGCAAGCCTAGTGGGACTGGGAATCGAAGCAGCCCAAAGGTACATCTGTTGGGTTATGGGGAGGCTACGCTAGCGCTTAATTTCAAAAATTTACTCCGTTAGCCCAGGAACCATGCGTGTAATGTGATCATGGATCGTTACCTCAAGCCACGAGGCACGCTCGAGCAGCGAAAGTAGAGTCGATGAAGCACATCCTCGAACTGCTCCTCCCGGCTCCGTTCGTTCGTCGACGATCCGACGATGAAGACGACGCGATCCTACGATCCGGCGAACTCCACGGGAAGAATACGAGCACCACTATTGGAGTAGTGCCTCTACGGTACCCACACGTCCGGGGACAGGATCACCTTGCGCCGGTGTGCTAGCACCACTCACGAGATCCGGAGATATCGATCACAACACTTGTAATCGAGGAGAGAAGAGAGGTGGCGGCTAGGGTTCTCAACCAGGAGCAACAGCAGCAGCGGCAACAACAACCTTTCGTGCTAGCCTCTCCTCTCTTTATATAATGCCCTGTCTCAGGTTTTTAATCTATATTAAAGCCCAACAGATCTAATCTCTTCACTTGGACCGGAACTTCCGAAAATAACCTTCTGTATTGAATTTATTTCGACCCAGAACTTTCGGTCTAACCAGAACTTCTGGTTCATCCAGGTAGGCCCAAAACTTCCGGCTCCTCTAGAAAACCAAAACTGAGGCTGGCCCGGAACTTCCGGTCTAACAGAAACTTCTGGATGCTCTAGAACCAGGAACTTCCGGCCCTCAGCCAGAACTTCTGGTTCCCCAGAATTCTCTTGGGCACAATTCTATCAATATTCCACTTGCACAAGATCCAATTCTTACAAGCTTTAAAATCCAATCCCCTTAAGCGTGCGACCCGATAGGTTTATATGCAAACGGCCGCTACCCGGAAACCTTTTCCGAATCACCGATCAATAGCAGTACCTAGCAGTACATATTGACCCCCGAAAGCATACAAAGTCAAAATTATACTTTCTGAACCTTGATATACTCACCCATCAATCCCTTTACCACACGACATCAGTCAAGCTCAAGGCGAGATTCGTGTCACCCTTGTTAATAGCTTGACACTTCACTCGATCATGTAGTAGATTCAATCATGATCAACTCTTTGATCATAGTGGCATGGCCATGCACTTTCTAATCCGACTACCTCGATGGGCCCAGAGACGTCTCTCCCGTTATGTAGGAGGGGTAAATTTCATCTTGACCGCTCACATCCCACGACATATTTTGTGACACACCCGAAAGCAACCTTTATAACTACCCTGTTATGGAATAGCGTTTGGAAGCCCTAAAGTGTGCTACCACATATTCTGGAATCAATGATGATCTTAGGTCTAAGGATTCTGCAGGTACACCATTTGAGATGACAACTGATAGCACTTTTAAAATAACAATCCTAGTAGTATCTCAAGGTGGGT
Organism: Zizania latifolia; assembly: GCA_000418225.1. Classification (NCBI taxonomy): domain Eukaryota; kingdom Viridiplantae; phylum Streptophyta; class Magnoliopsida; order Poales; family Poaceae; genus Zizania; species Zizania latifolia. The sequence continues at coordinate 150,420 of KE372665.1, forward strand.
CTATCCAACTCCATGTTCACCAACATAAGTCCACATCACTGATTTGATATCTTCATGTCTATGATCTGTGAAACATGATTATCAATCAGACAGATGTGCTAATCTTTGAATCATCACTGTCCCACATGACGATATGAGATTAGAGATCGTTTAGAACAACATCACAACACACAGAGTCTCAAAAACAAGTCATCAACTTGCTGATCAATGTAAAAAACATTTATTCAAGGAACAAGATAACCAAATATCCAAATTTACATTAGCATAGACAAGACACTTTCTCTCACGTACACTTAACTCACTCACGCAAGTATCTAATACCCATAGAGCTCAAGTGCGTCTCATGCCTGGGCTGTGAGAGAGGCTTCGTCAACGGATCGGCTATGTTCAAATCCGTGTGCACCTTGCATATCTTCACATCACCTCTATCTATAATCTCACGGATCAGGTGATAGCGTCGCAGTATGTGCTTAGACTTCTGATGCGACCTAGGCTCCTTGGCTTGCGCAATGGCACCACTATTATCACAATAGAGGTCCACTGGACTGGACGCACTAGGGACAACACTCAGCTCAGAAACAAACTTTCTAATCCAAACTGCCTCCTTCGCAGCTTTCGAAGCTGCAATATACTCGGCTTCTGTCGTTGAATCTGCAACCGTTTCTTGCTTGGAACTCTTCCAACTCACTACGTCTTCATTGAGGCAGAACACAAATCCAGACTGCGATCGCGAATCGTGCTTGTCGGTTTTGAAGCTAGCATCGGTGTAACCATTTACAATGAGCTCCTCATCTCCATAGACCAGGAACATATCCTCAGTTCTTCTCAAGTACTTAAGAATACTTTTTACAGCCACCCAGTAACTTTCACCCGGGTTTGACTGATATCTGCTCGTAACACTTAGAGCATAAGAAACATCTGGGCATGTACAAAGCATGGCATCCATGATGGATCCGATTGCGGAGGCATACGGGATCACACTCATCTTCTCCAGCTCATTAGGTGTCGAAGGACACTGACTCTTGCTGAGAGAAATATCATGTGACATTGGCAGGAAATCTTTCTTGGAATTCTGCATATTAAACCGTTTCAATATCTTATCAATGTACATACTTTGGCTTAATCCAATTACCCTCCTTGATCTATCTCTATAGATCTTTATGCCTAAAATGTATGCTGCCTCTCTAAGATCTTTCATTAAAAAACTTTTTCTCAACAAATACTTGACAGCATCTAGCATAGGAATATCATTTCCGATCAACAATATATCATCTACATATAAGACCAAAAACACAAGTGAGCTCCCACTAGTCTTCTTGTAAACACAAGACTCTTTTTCGTTATTGATGAAGCCAAACCATTTGACTACCTCATCAAAACGAAGGTTCCAACTCTGAGAAGCCTGCTTCAGCCCATAAATGGACCTTTGCAGCTTGCAAACTTTCCCGGCATTCTCAGGATTATCAAGACCTTTAGGCTGTGTCATGTACATATCCTCACTTAGGTTTACATTAAGGAAAGCCATCTTGACATCCATTTGCCATATCTCATAGTCATAAAATGCGGCAATTGCTAGGATGATCCGGATAGACTTAAGCATAACGACGGACGAAAACGTTTCATCATAATTAACACCTTAAATCTGCTGAAACCTTTCACCACCAATCATGCTTTATAGATATGAACATTTCCATCAATGTCCATCTTTTTCTTAAAAATCCATTTACACTCGATAGTTTTTACACCATCAGGTGGATCGACCAAGTTCCAAACTTGATTCTCTTGTATGGATTCTAACTCGGATCTTATGGCTCCAAGCCATTTCTTAGAGTCTGGTCCCATCACTACTTCTGTATAGGTCTTAGGTTCATCATTGTCCAATAATAATATGTCACGCTACCCAGTAGTTAAAAACGCAAACCGCTCGGGCGCACGACTCAATCTCTCCGACCGACGTGGGGCTGGTGTCTCGACAACGGGCTCTGCAACATCTTGTATGTCGAGTTGCGGTTCAGTAGGAGCTGAAACACTTTCTAGCGGTTCTCGAACCTCTTCGAGTCGTACCGTGCTCGCACTAACCCCTTTCGAGTGAAACTCTTTCTCAAGAAAAATACCATTCCGGACGACAAACACGTTGCCTTCTTCCCGGTTATAGAAGTAATATCCTTTGGTTTCCCTAGGATACCCCACAAAGAAGCATTTATCAGATTTGGGAGTGAGTTTATCAGACGTCAAACGCTTTACATAGGCCTCACAACCCCAGATTTTAGAAAAGACAACCCGGGACGCTTTCCAGTCCATATCTCATATGGTGTCCTCTCTACAGATTTAGATGGAACTCTGTTTAACGTGAAAGCAGCAGTATCTAAAGCGAATCCCTAGAAAGACAATGGAATATTAGTTTGACTCATCATCGACCGGACTATGTCCAACAAAGTTCGGTTCCTCCGCTCGGACACCCCATTCCACTGAGGTGTCCCAGATGGAGTCAGCTGTGGAACAATTCCACACTGCTTCAGATGATCATTAAACTCATAGCTCAAATATTCACCTCCACGATCCGATCGTAGAAATTTAATTGTCTTGTCAGTATGATTTTGTACTTCATTCTGGAATTCCTTGAAACTTTTCAAAGGATTCCGACTTATGCCTCATTAAGTAGACGTAACTATATCTACTAAAGTCGTTGGTAAAAGTTATGAAGTACTGAAATCCTCCTTTGGCTGTAGAACTCATTGGTCTACACACATCAGTATGTACGATGGCTAATAGCTCGTTTGCCTTCTCACTTTGACTAGTGAAAGGCGTCTTAGTCATCTTGCCAAGTAAACAAGCCTCACATACGTCAAACGATTCAAAATCAAATGACTCCAAAAGCTCATCTCTATGGAGCTTCTGCATGCGCTTCTCATTTATATGACCCAAACGACAATGCTAGACATAGGTAGGATTCAAATCATTTAGTCGAGGTTTCTTTGTATTAATGTTACAAACATGTGTATCCTCAAGATTCGGAACATATAAGCCATTCAACAATGGACAAACACCATAGAGCATACCATTCAAAAATATCGAATAACACTTATTCTTTATTACGAATTTAAAACCGTATTTCTCTAAACATGACGAAGAGATAATGTTTCTACCCAAGGCGGGAATAAAATAACAATTATTTAACTCCGAAACTAATCTTGAGGGTAGCAACAAAGAATAAACGCCGACGGCCAACGCAACAACTTTTGCACCATTGCCAACGCGAACATCTAATTCGCCTCTTACGCACTTCCTAGTCCTTTTCAGCCCCTGTAACAATTGGCAAGTGTGAATCATTGATCCGGTATCAAATACCCATGAATCACTTAGACGAGTCGTAACATAAATTTCAATAACATTTATACCTGAAGCGAAAGTCGCACTTTCCTTCTTTTTATTTTGTTCTTCTAGATACAACTTGCAATTCCTTCGCCAATGGCCAGGCTTATGGCAGTGGTGGCAAGTGTCAGAGCTAGCAGGGCCCGACTTGGACTTTCCAGCCAAATTAGACTTAGAGCTCGAGATCGCATCTAGAGCTTTAGCCTTTCCCTTACGCTTTCTCTTTTTACTTTTCTTTTGAACCATCATTACATGACTAGAATTTTTCTTAAGGCTTTCCTCGGCTGTCTTGAGCATCTCATGCAATTTAGCCAAGATTTTCTTCATGTCATTCATATAATAATTCATGATGAACGGCTCGAAGCTCGCAGGGAGCGACTGAAGAATCACATCTGTGGCCAAATCTTTATCAAGTTTAGAGCCAAGCTTCTCCAGGTTCTCAACGTAACCAATCATCTTGATCACATGAGGACTCACTGGACTGCCTTTCGCCAACCTGTACGCAAACAAGGACTTTGAGACATTATACCTCTCAGTCCGTGCTTGGTTCTCAAGCATGCTCTTCAGCCCCACGATCATATCGTAGGCATCCCTGTCCTCATATTGCTTCTGAAGCTCAGAAGACATGTAGGCAAGCATGAGACAGCTGACATTAATTGAATCACTAGCGTGCTTCTCATAAGCCCGCCTTTCAGCAATTAGTGTATTATCCGTTGGTTCATCAGGGTGGGGTTTCTCTAGAATGTAATCCTTATTCTCCTGTTTGAGAATGATTCTCAAATTCCTGTACCAGTCTATAAAATTTGTTCCAGACAATTTCTCCCTTTCAAGGATAGGTCGCAGATTAAAAATGGAAGTATTCTTTGCAGTAGGTACCATGATCTACAACAACAATGCAAAGTTTAGCACTATGCTATGTTAATCTTCTATCAAATAAAAGATGTGCCACAATATGTAAAATGATCGTTTTCTCTCTAACGACACAGGCCATATTATTATAAGCGAATATCATATACTTTTGCAAGGCCATACCAGTTACAACATTCCCTGCAAAAACGAGTTAGGCGGAATCTAGGCGTGACTGTACTGGACCCGGAAGTTCCGGCCTTATGGCCGGAACTTTCGGTCGAAGGGCCCGGAACTTTCGACTCAGGGCCGGAACTTCCGACTCAGGGCCAGAACTTCCGAAATCAACCTTCTGACTCAAATTTATTTTTGGTCCGGAAGTTCCGAGTCACACCCAGAACTTCCGAAAACAACCTTCTATACGGACTTTATTTCTGTTTGGAACTTTCGGTCCAACCAGAATTTCCGAATCTAGAACTTTCGGTCCAACCGGAACTTCCGAAAATAACATTCTGTATCGAAGTTTATTTCAGCCCAGAACTTCTGGTCCAACCGGAACTTTCGAAAATCCGACGACAAAAACAATAGATCCAATCTATTTCCATCACATATCACTATATGTGATCGATCCAGATCGAACAATACGCACGTAGGCTCTGATACCACTGTTGGGTTATGGGGAGGTCACGCTAGCGCTTAATTTTAAAAATTTACCCCGTTAGCCTAGGAACCATATGTGTAATGGGATCATGGATCGTTACCTCAAGCCACGAGGCGCGCTCGGGCAGTGGAAGTAGAGTCGATGAAGCGCGTCCTCGAACTGCTCCTCCCGGCTTCGTTCGTTCGTCGGTGATCCGACAATGAAGACGACGCGATCCTACGATCCGGCGAACTCCACGGGAAGAATACGAGCACCACTATTAGAGTAGTGCCTCTACGGTATCCATACGTCCGAGGATAGGATCACCTTGCGTCGGTGTGCTAGCACCACTCGCGAGATCCGGAGATATCGATCACAACACTTGCAATCGAGAAAAGAAGAGAGGTGGCGGCTAAGGTTCTCAACCAGGAGCAACAACAGTAGCAGCAACAACAACCTTTCATGCTAGCCTCTCCTCTCTTTATATAGTGCCCTATCTCGGGCCTTTAATCTGTATTAAAGCTCAACAGATCTAATCTATTCGCCTGGACCAGAACCTCTTGTCGTAACCAGAACTTTCGAAAATAACTTTCTGTATCGAATTTATTTTGACCCGAAACTTCCGGTCTAACCGGAACTTTTGGTTCGTCCAGGTAGGCCCGGAACTTTTGGTCTAACCAGAACTTCTGGCTCCTCCAGAAAACCAAAACTGAGGCTAGCCCAGAACTTCCGGTCTAACCAGAACTTTTGGATGCTCCAGAACCTAGAATTTCCGACCCTCAGCCAGAACTTCATGTTCCCCAGAATTCTCTTAGGCATAATTCCATCAACATCACCAAGTGCTGACCCCTTTACTATGGAATATTCCATGGTTGTTGTCACAGGGACACAGGGAGATGCACATCCAGCCGCACAAGCTTCAGTGGGAGCTTCACCAAGCACTCCAGACCTAGTGGGAACACCAGCGACAGTGGTCGTTGAATTTGCCACACCACCGACTAACACTGAAGATGGTCTTGATGCCGAATATGAAGATGATGATCCAATCTGCTTCCGCATGCTGGACAATATCCTTGGACCGGCACCCATGCCCTCCTTGGCATGATGGGAACTTCTCTCCGAGCCCGAAGACCTCCTGCTCACTTCTGCCGAGGAGCCAGCCTCATTCAAAGAAGTAGAGCAGAATTAGTCCTAGAGGCAGGCGATGCTAGAGGAGATAGAGTCAATCGAGGGTAATCACACGTGAGAGCTAATTGATCCTCCTGCAGGTTGTCACCCGATCGGGCTCAAGTGGGCCTACAAGGTGAAGCGGGACGAACATGGCAGCATCGTCTAGCATAAGGCACATCTTGTGGCCAAAGGGTACATGCAGCGGCCAGACATCGACTTCGAGGAGGCGTTCACGCCAGTTGCTCGCATGGACTCTATGTTGCGCTACTTGTAGTAGCGGCAACAGAGAATTGAGAGGCCCATCATATGGACGTGAAGACGGTATTTCTCAACAGCGAGTTATCTAAGCTGGTCTACATCACGCAGCCACCAGGTTTCGTGCGCAATGGGGAAGAACACAAAGTACTCCGGTTGAAGAAGGCCTTGTATGGGTTGCGCCAGGCACCCCGTGCATGGAACTTGAAGCTGGATGAAAGCCTGCGTCAACTTGGGTTCGAGCAGAGCCCCTCGGATCATGCTATGTATGTGTGTGGCCATGGTAGCTCTCGACTTCTTGTGGGAGTGTATGTGGATGATTTGATCATCACTGGTGTAGGCAAAGAAGAGATATGCAAGTTCAAGGAAGAGATGCATAGCTTATTCAAGTTGGACTGCTAAGCTATTATCTTGGGATTGAAGTCAAGCAGACTATGATACATAGTTTGCTAGGCGGCCTATGCAAAGATCTTGAAGAACAGCGGCATGGCTGGCTGCAATTCAAGCCAAGTGCCGATGGAAACACGACTCAAGTTAACTAAGAAGAGCAATAGCCCACTAGTGGATGCAACTATGTACCGGAGCATCGTTGGCATATTAAGGTACTTGACACACGTGCGCTCGGATATCTGCTATGTCGTTGGGTATGTGAGTTGCTTCATGGAGGATCCAAGGGAAGAACATTATTCAACAGTAAAGCACTTGCTGCGTTATATTGCCAGGACACTCAACTTTGGGTGCAATTTCAAGAAATGGCCCAAGGAACAAGCAAGGCTTCTTGGGTTTAGTGACAGCGACAAGGCAGGAGACGTTGATGATCGCAAGAGCACTATAGGGGTGATGTTCTTCTTTGGTTCTAGCCCAATCACTTGGGAGTCGCAAAAACAGAAAGTGGTGCTCTGTCTTCGTGCGAGGCCAAGTAAATTGGCGCAGCTACTGCAGCATGTCAGGGAGTTTGGCTCGCATGCTTGCTGAGTGACATCGTCAGCGGTGAGCCAAAGCCCGTGGAGTTGAAGGTTGACAACAAGTCCTTTATCTCTTTGTGCAAGAATCTTGTTTATCATGATCGAAGTAAGCATATTGATACTCGGTATCACTACATTCGGGAGTGCATTGAGGGCGGAAAGATCATGATTGAGTTCACCAGCTCAGCCAAGCAGTTGGCAAATTTGCTCACCAAGCCACTTCCACGCGTCAAGTTCTTGGAGCTTCGAGCAAGAGTTGGCATCGAGCAGATTGAGAAGATGCATGATTAGGGAGGAGATTTGTTACCTAATTAATCCTGCACCTGTGCTCTAGAAGAGGAATCGGAATAGGTTTCTATTTTAATAGCTGGAGAAGGTTTAGAACAGCCTAAGGCTTAGAGTCCTAATGAGTCAGATTAGGAATAGTACTTCACTACTTCTATAATTAGCAGATGAGATATCTAGGCAGATTATAGAAGTTATCTAGATGGATACAGAGGGAATCCAAGTAGGATTATTCCTGTCCGAGTAGGAGTTGGACTTGATCCCTATAAATGTAACAGCAACTCCATAGAATAAAATGAGATCAGTTTGCAGATCATTAGCCAAAGCAAAAAACATGTCTATTATCTCCTGTTCTTTGCGGCTTTAAGGCTGACACGTCATTCATGTTAATTAAATTATTACAACAGGTGCTTGCAATTATTCAATGCTAACCAGTTGAGCTTGAATTAAACAGTTAAATATGGAAACAAGATACAGCTGGATAGCGCAACTCACCTTTTCTTATACCAGATGGTTGGTACGTGGGGCCAACTTCTCTTCCCAAAACCATGGAAAGAATTTCGATTATGGTACGATGAACACAAATCTAAAGGAATCAAACCTATTCTCGAAGGCATGGTAAGTAATTTCATTTTACTCAACAATGTAGTAATACAAATCTACCGTACTATATAATTGACGAGTTGATTGAGGTGGACACATCACCCATCTGCTAAATCTCAGCCATCCTCTCACTTTTGTTAAATCTCAGCCTTCCCTCTAATCTAATCTTAACCCCTCCCAGCCCAGCCCTAGCTATCCCGCTCCCTCACCTTTCCGCACGGCGCCGCCCTACACCCTCACCCTTTCGCACGGCGCCGCCCTGCGCCCCTCCCCTCCGCCCCGTTGGGAGTCCCGCACGATGCGCCGGGAGGGGGAGGAGGTCGTCGCCAGGGTTAGATAAAAGTGTTATATCCACTTTCCCCTTCACGCGATTTCCCCAACTATGATCGACCTGTCCTCCTTCCAATCCCCAAAATCCCCCACGTTTTTAAATCCGCACGACAAATAGGAGCTCAGCCATGGCGACGGAGTACGCTGCCACGGCCGATCTGGCCAGTGGCCGCCCCCGAGAGCGGGCGAGGCTCGGGTGGGACGTGGCTCCAGCGACCAAGGTAAACGCCATTTCCGCACTCCTTTGCTCTCCGATCTGCTGTTCTAGATCAGTTTTTTTGCCTCGTTATGGCCTCATCAGTAGACGATTCTCTTGGAGTTCCTGATGATGCTGTTAGTCGTAGCATGAATTTGTGAATTTGTGAATGGGTATGTATCTAATGTTACTATTTGCCTGAAGATTGAGGTAAATATATTATATATTTGCAGATATAGATCTAGCTGAATTCATCAGATGAGAACTAGCAGTACAATTTTCAGAATTGCTCTGCATTTTAGCCTTTTAAATTTGCATATTAACACAAGTACTTGGCACTCTATTAAATTTAGTTTTCCCTTGTGCTTATGGATTAAAACCAGGGAGAGAATGCATTAGAGTGGACAGTCTGTTCTGTTTTACATTTTCTACATCCATACATGCCTTCAAGTTAGTCGCTTCTATTAGCTATTGTATATGTATGCATGTATGTATATATAGCTTTAATGCTACTGCATAATCTATTCTTAACCTCTCTTTTTTTCATTTCACTTGGTCCCATTGAGACCATTACCGATTCATGCAGGAGTATTATATTTTTTTTATTTTTTCCTGCATGAAAAAAATGAATGGATCAATGTGTGTAGGCTCAGATAGGAACATTTTGTGGGCAAGAAGTTAGTGATGTGACCACCCTGGTATTGTCGGCACATCCTTCAGACCATACTTGTTCGTCTCTGCTCTCAAAGGGTGTGGCTCGTAATGCTTCCCCTCCTTGGAGAGAAGACGATAAAGATGGCCATTATGTATTTGCCATTGGAGAGAATTTGACCTCTCTCTGTAATTATACTTAACCCTCATTATTGGAGTACTACAATTTGTGGTTCTTAACATGCTGGGAGTTGTGTTCGCTCCTTTTTATTTATTTTGAGATAAAAGGTTATACTGATTTGATTGAATTAAACTGTAGAGAATTAGATATTTATATTTGTTTCTCTTTTTTTCTTATTCGTCGACAGGTTATACTCTTTTAGCTTGTTGCCTTCTTTTGAATGTGCCTCCAAACAGATACAAGTTTTGCCAACATCATTTTAATATGACTGGCTTCATTGCTCATAAAATTTTTAAAACAAATTTACAACCACAACATTGTGGAAACTAGAAAAATCTATTAATCCATCCATCCTTTGATTTTTTTTCTTACATGATATTTTACTTTACTTATTTAGTTTTGGTGTTTAATTTTTTTTTTGCAATATTCTACATATTGAATTATTTTATATATGAGCCTAATGATGGTACTGTCATATTTTGGTGTTAACACAAGCTAATTTTCTTTCTTTCTGTTTTTGCAAGCCGCCGCCTCCCCCTCCACAGCAAGCCGCCTCACGCCGCGCGCTGAATCTTCTCGAGGAGAGGGGACTAGGGGAGGAAGCTTCTAGAGCCAGCCCGCCCAATGGGGGACGCCTCCGGGGTGCTGCGGCCGGTGGCGGCGGCGGCAGCTGATCCATCGTCCTTGTCCTACCTAGCCATGCTCGGTAACTGCCCGCTCATCGCCGTCGTGCTCGCTGGTGCCATCGCCCAGTTCATCAAGGTCTTCACCACATGGTATGTGACTACTCCTGCGTCGCGTCGGCGTCTTGTACCCGGCTGGATCCGAGCTCTCCCGTGATGGGAATGAGATCTGCGCATAGGTACAAGGAGAACCGCTGGGATCCCTCTCCTCCTATCCCTGATCCCTTTTTTCCTCCCTTGTGCTTATGGATTGAAACCAGGGAGAGAATGCATTAGAGTGGACAGTCTGTTCTGTTTAACATTTTCTACATCGATACATGCCCCTACTCTTTTCCTGAGATCGGTTTGAGTTTTGTATCTCGAGTCACTGGCTTCCGTTGCACTGAGTCAGTCACTGACACGTTTGGCAACCTTCCAATGGTGGGACATAGGCTATCAAGAATCTTGGAGAAGTACTAGACCAACTCTGGAAAGATACTATGGGATGAGAAGCACAAGGTATCCTAGAGCATAGGAGCACACTGTTTCCAAATCTTATACGTTATAGATTGAGAAGACTGATTAATCACTGGTGAGCACAAGAATCTTTTCAGAGCCTTAGCGTGGAGATTGATCGAATCAAGAAAGAGAACGATAATATGCAGATTGAGCTCAGGTAAATCCTTCAGCCTTAAATAAGTTGTTTCCCTTTCCTTTTGAAGTTTAGTATTACTTTATTGGTGTCTAAGGAGATTGCGGTCACCCATTGGCCATTGTCATGTTACAGACACTTGAAAGGTGAAGATATTAACTCGCTGCAGCCCAAAGAGCTCATCATGATTGAGGAGGCACTTGACAATGGGTTGACGAATGTGCATGAAAAACTGGTAATCTGTCCTCAATTTTTTTAGCCTTTCAGCAATTGATCGTGTAGGTATTATCACTATTGACATTTCTTGGTTACTGATGTTACTTTGTTTTGTTTGTAGATGGATGACTGGGAATGGCTTGTGAGAAATGTATGACCTGGTTTGAATATATGAAATATGATTGTTTCTCATGTATTTTGTTGCGCACGGACATTTTTCTCTTGTTTATTGGTCTCATCCCATGTTCCCTTGGTCAACTGCAGGATAAGATGCTGGAAGAGGAGAACAAGTTGCAGGCTTTTAAACTGGCATGTCACCTTGCAGAATAGTTTCTCGCTTGTTGAACTTAAACTTAAACTTGAATTATTTGCATACCATTTCACTTATAGTCAGCACGTAAGCAATGCTTGCACACTGTTTTAGAAATGCTTTTTAGCTGCCCAGCGTATATGGACGCTTTTTGTTAAAATTCCTATGAGCATTTCTTCAGTATGAATTTTATGTTTATGTAAAGTAACACATGTGAATTTCCTAAATGTATTAAAATCACCCAAGGATCCTTCCATCAGTTATGGAAGTTACCAACATACCATAATACTAACTGATTAACTAACTAGAGGATTGCAGTACTTCTTATATCCTGGTTGTCATTACACATCACTTATTTTCAACACCTGAATTTTGCTTTACCTTGTAATAGCAGTACGGCCATAGCCTACAGAGATAAATCAAGTAACTTAGACTTTTAGTTTCCATCATTTCGTGCACGCTTTCAGTACAAGATGATATACCTTGTAATTTCTATTGTTTTCTGTCCTTCCCATCCAGCACCAACAATAAGTCGCGCTGAACGGGAGCATGAGGGATCTCGAGCTTGGTTACCATCTAGACAGGGACTTTGTAGCCCAGATGCCGATCACTTTCTGCATTCAACCAAGTCACCCCAACCTGCAGGAGAACAACTAAGCTGCTAAATCTCCAAGCCGCTTCATCTGGTTATCTCATCCACCACTGGCTTGTATGTCCTAATGCATTGCCAACTGTATCCCTCTTTTCATGTCTGTTTGGGTGAACTATTTAACATGATATATGTTGATTGCCTGCATTGTATTGTATGGAAGCAAAGTTGTTGCTTCTTCAGTTTGATTTTCCTATTTAAGTATCTCTAAGTAATATGGTGTACATATTTTCTAATACAGTATTTTGCTGGTGCATTTAGGGAGGTCAAAACATACCATAGAGGAAAATCAAAAAATACTATACATCTAATCAAGCGAGTTAGAGAGACTCACCATGTAGTTAAGTACTTCTGGTCTTCTGGGTTATTCGAAATGGCAAACCAAGTAGATAGTCTTAAGAATGTAGCAGTCATGTATAACTATTGCTTGTTACATAGTATGCTAATGAAGGTCTGAAGTCTTAACAATATGGGGAGAGATAAGATGGCTCTGCATGTTATAAATACAAGATCAAATTATATCACAGACAGAGCTATCAGCTATGGAGGTAAAGATCTTCCTCTTTGGATGTGCAATGCAATTTCTGCTGATATCTCAATTTCCTTTTGTTATGCTCAATGGAATTACACATTTATAAACATCCAATATTCACGTATATATTTAGATGGCATCATGAGTACAATGTACATAGCTTTACTGGTTTGTCTTTTTGTTTGGATACTCCCTTGGTCCAAAAATAGTTGACCCAATCCTCACACTTGTGCTACCCATCTTTATCTGAATAAAGCCAAAAAAAAGTCAATAATGTTTTGCTAAGGGATTAATGGTGTGCAGCTGTAGGAATCCTACCATGTTTGAAAATAATTGTGTGGCTTTGCTTTGATATCACCAGTAGGTTGTACACATGAATGGCAAGTAATTCTTACTTCTTTCTCAAAGTCGCCAAACATTCCCATGGAGAGTTCGAAATGTTCTGTTGCCATCCTAATGGCCTTGCAAACTTCAAGTTTGCAATTCATTAGTGCCCGAATTCAGATAACACATAGCATCATCTTGTGGAAAGTCAGTACATAACACATTTAAGATAATATGATGGTAGAAAAACACCTTAAAATTTTAAGAGTTTTAATTTGTCACTGAAAGTTTATCCTATTCCATATTTGCTACTGGCTGTCTCATTGGTAAATATGGAACCGGGTGAATTTTCAGTAGCATATCAGGAATCATCTCTAAAATTTTCTGGTGTTGAGGTGTAGTCTGGGTGAATTTTCAGTAGCATATCAGGAATAATCTCTAAAATTTTCTGGTGTTGAGGTGTAGTC
>KE372665.1:164625-185597 GCA_000418225.1 Zizania latifolia
AGCTCCTACTCGGGTGATGCCCTAGAATTTATCAATCAAGTGCGTGATGCGCGCAACGTCATTTCTCGCCGCCGCGGTGAACGCAAGCGCAGCGAGCTCCGTCGTCGAGAGCAATTCGACCGGAGTTATGGCACGCCAGAGATTAGCCTGCCTGACACTGACATATCACACCATGATGGCTTTCCAGCCTTCTTCGAGCATCTTCGTCGGGTAGTATGGCCTCAAAACTTCCACCCGACGGGAGTTGTGCCATATGACGGCATGACTGACCCCTCCCAATGGTTGCGGCTATATTACACAGCCATTCACGCAGCTGGAGGGGACCAAGATGTCATGGCTAACTACCTCCCCGTCATGCTGTCCTCGGCCACCATCAACTGGTTGGCCAGACTCCCGAAGAACTCCATTAACTCCTGGGGGGAGTTGTGTGATGTTTTCATCGCCAACTATCAAAGAACCTGGCAAAGGCCGGCCTCACGGCACGACCTGCGCCAGATATGCCAAAAAGATGGTGAGTCCCTCAGGGACTACATCCATCGCTTCTCCGAGCATCGGAACACCGTCGCCAGCTTCTCTGACGTAGACGTCATGTCCATCTTTCAAGATGGTCTATAGAAGCCAACATAGTTGTTTCGCCATCTGGTCATGAACGAGATGACTGATCCTGACAACATGATCACCGTCGCCGAGCAGTTCACCAATGCCGAGGACGTTGAGAGGGAGCAGATGCACCCGAGTACTCAAGAGTCCGGCAAGGACAAGAAGAAGGATCGTCGCCGCTCGCCCTGACGTGATAACCGCAACAAGCCCGAATCCTCTTCTCGGCACAAAAACAAGAAGAGGAAGGGCAAAGAGGTCATGATCGCCGAGAAAAACTCAAGACCTCAGGGACGAAAATACTCGGCATTGCAGGAGGTATTAGATAAACCCTGCATTATTCATCATAACAGCAATCACACCACCCGCCGGTGTTATTAGTTGTAGAACCAGATGGTGAAAGAGGCGGAAGAAAACCCCCGGCAAGACAAGCGTCACCGGGACCACAAGAAGAAGAAATCCAAGGAGGATGATAAAGACGCCGAGGCATTTCCGGCGGAAAATGATTTTTAGGAGCCCGCTCGGACGGTCTCCATGATATTCAGTGGAGCTATCGCCGCCGAGTCCAAACGCCAGCAGAAGTTGCTGGCTCGCCATGTCAATGCCATCAGCACCGTGGCGACCAAACTCCTGCGGTGGTCGGAGATCCCGATCACCTTCAGCCGAGATGACCAGTGGACGGACGTCCCCAAGCCAGGACGATTCCCACTGGTCGTCGACGCAGTCATCCTTAAGGTGCGCCTTAAGAGGGTGTTGATCGACGGGGGCAGTGGGCTTGACGTCTTGTTTAAATGGACTCTTGCTACACTTGGCATCAACGAGTCCACGCTCCAGAAGACGGACACACCTTTCTACGGGATTGTCCCGGGGAAGGCTTCTATTTCACTCGGCACGCTCACCATGCTGGTGACGTTCGGTGCTCGAGACAACTACAGGACCGAGCACATCAAGTTCTATATCACTGACTTAGAGACTGCCTACCACGTCGTGCTTGGGCGGCTATCCCTCGCCAAATTTATGGCGGTACCCCATTAAGTTTACCTGGTCCTTAAAATTTCAGTACCGAGTGTGGCCTTTTCAATAAAAGGGGATGTTGCCACCTCGCACGCATGCGAGCAAGATAGCCTCGCATTGGGTGAGGCCACGGACATCTCTGTCCGAATGGAGGAGACTGTTCAAGCGGCCAAGATGACACCGATCACAAACATGGAGATCCCGACCTCTACGCCATCGACATCAAGCTTGGCGCCCTCGCCGGCTGAGTACAAAAGTATTCAGCTCTCGGACGCCGACCCCTCCAAGATGGCGCTAGTCGGGACAGCGCTTGATCCTAAATAGGAAAGCGCGCTTGTCAGCTTCCTCCATGCCAACATCGACATACTCGTCTGGCAACCTTCCGATATGCCAGGAGTACCGTGGGAGCTGATCAAGCACGAACTCCATGTCTTCCCGATCGCCAAGCCGGTCAAGCAGAAGATGCGCCGATTCGCCCAGGAGCGTAAAGAGGCCATCAAAGAAGAAGTTACCCGCCTGTTAGCGGCTGGGTTTATAAAAGAGATATATCATCCCGACTGGATAGCCAACCCAATCCTTGTAAAAAAGAAGAATGGGAAATAGAGAATGTGCATTGACTATACTGATCTCAACAAAAGATGCCCTAAAGATTCTTTTCCGCTGCCGCGCATCGACCAAGTGGTTGATTCTACGGTCGGCAGCTCCCTTCTCTGTTTCCTAGACTACTATTTGGGATATCATCAAATCAGCCTAAAGGAAGAAGATCAAGAGAAGACATCATTCATCACCTCATTCGGTGCTTATTGCTATACATCAATGTCTTTTAGGCTGAAAAATATGGGGGCTACATACCAGCGTGCTATTCAGCGTTGCCTCGCTGATCAGATTGGTCGCAACGTAGAAGCTTATGTAGATGATGTCGTCGTCAAATCCAAAAGGCCAGAAGACTTAATTCCCGACCTCCAAGAGACTGTGGACAATCTCCGCAAATTTCGGTGGAGCTCAACCCAGACAAATGTGTATTCGGGGTGCCAACTGGAAAATTGCTTGGATTTATAGTCAGCAGTCGGGGAATTGAAGCCAATCCAGAGAAGATTTCTGCAATATTGAGCATGGCCAAGCCTAGCAGTGTCAAGCACATTCAGCACCTTACAGGCTATATGACATGACTCGGGCGATTTATCTCCCACCTTGGCGAGCGCGGGATGCCTTTCTTCAAATTGCTAAAAAAAGAAGGTGATTTTAGATGGACGCCGGAGGTCGACCAGGCATTCGCCGATCTCAAGAGATTTCTTTCTTCTCCGTCGGTCCTGGTTGCGCCGACCTCTGGCGAAACACTGCTTCTCTACATCGCCGCCACGACACATGTGGTCAGCACCGCCATGGTTGTTGAGCGCTCAGAGGAGGGTCACGCCTATTCGGTTCAAAGGCCGGTATATTTTATATCTGAGGTACTCGGGCCATCCAAAGTCCGATACTCTCAGGTTCAGAAGCTCCTATACGCCGTCCTCATCACCGCCCAAAAACTGAAGCATTACTTTCAGGCCCATTCGGTGAAGGTTATCACTGAGTTTCTACTCGAAGACATTCTCTAGAACAGGGACGCGACTGGTTAGATTGTGAAATGGGCCATCGAGCTAGGTGAATATACCCTCAATTTCAAGCCCCACATGGCCATCAAGTCCCAATCTCTTGCCGACTTCGTTGCCTAGTGGACCGAGATCCAACTCCTGCCGACCGCCGAATTTCAAGAGCATTGGACCATGTATTTTGATGACTCGTTCAGCATTGATGGAGCAGGAGCAGGAATTCTTCTTATATCCCCTCAAGGTGAAAAGTTAAAATATGCTCTTCAGCTACTATTTATGGTGTCTAATAATGCAGCCGAGTATAAAGCACTTCTCAATGGTCTGCGCATCGCCATTTCCCTTGGGGTTCAAAAATTAATGGTATATGGAGATTTCAAGTTGATTATCAGCCAAGTCAACAAAGATTGGTACTGCACCAATGAAAAGATGGATGCTTATTGCAAGAAGATCCGCAAGTTAGAAGACAAGTTTAGTGGCCTCGAGTTTCATCATCCCAAGGGACGATAACTTGACTGCTGATTTCTTGGCCAAGCTCAGCTCGTCAAGAGCCCCTATGCCAAGCAGTGTTTTTCTCCAAGAACTCCCGAAGCCATCGATCCAAATTGATGAAGTTCAGCCTTCAGAGGTCGAGAAAGCTCCATCTATCTTGGTCATTGCCAATAATGGAAAAGACTGACGACAACCTATTATTGATTTCATCCTCACTGCCAAAGCTCCTGAAGATAAAGATGCAGCAATTCGTCTTTCTAGAAGGAGCAAATGGTATGCTATGGTGGGGTCGGAGTTGTACAAAAGAGCTGCTTCAACCCGAGTACTTATGAAGTGTGTCAGTCGACTAGAAGGATCAGAAATCCTAAAAGAGATACACTCGGGTATTTGTGGGAATCATGCTGGAGCTCGGACCCTGGTCGGCAAGGCTTTCGGGTCGGGCTTTTATTAGCCGACTGCTAATAAAGACGTCAAGCTCCTAGTCCATAGCTGCCAAGGATATCAATTCTTTGTCAAGCAGCATCATCTCCCAACTCAAGCTCTCCAAACCATCCCACCTTCATGGCCTTTTGCATGTTGGGGACTTGATATGGTCGAGCATTTTTCAAAGGCCCCTAGGGTTATGATCGACTTTTTATCGCCATTGACAAGTTCACCAAATGGATAGAAGTAATGCCATTAAGGACAAGCACCGCCAAGAAAGTCGCAAAGTTTATTCAAGGGATAATATACCGATATGGTGTCCCTCATCAGATTATTATAGATCTTGGGATCCAGTTTACCGGCAATGATTTTTGGGAATTATGTGAAGATTGGTGTATTGAAGTCAAATATGCTTCTATTGCATATCCAAGAGCAAATGGTCAAGTTGAACGAGCCAATGGCATGATACTCCAAGGATTTAAAGCCAGAATTTTTGATCCCCTCAACAAATACGGCTGTCGGTGGATGAAAGAATTGACAGCTGTTCTATGAGGCCTTCACACTCAGCAGAGCCGAGCCACTGGTCGGACTCCCTTTTTCCTCGTTTATGGATCGGAGGCCATTTTACCGGTAGACATGCTGCACGAGTCTCCCAAGGTTCAGCATTATGAAGAAGGCGCAGCCGAGCAGACAAGAAAAGAAGATATTGATAGTCTCGAAGAAGCTCGTTAAGCTGTGGCAATCCAATCTGATCGGTATCAGCAAGGTCTGCGCTGGTATCATGATCGCAATGTGCGTGGTCGGTCCTTTCAAGTCGGAGATTTGGTCCTTCGCCAAGTACAATCTGGAGTGGAGGCCCACAAGCTATCAGCTCCATGGGAAGGTCCATACATCATCTCAAAGGCCACCCGACCAGGCTCTTATCGCTTAATGCGTGAAGACGGTCAGCGCATCGCAAACTCCTGAAACATTGAACATCTTCGACGCTTTTATCCTTAACATAATAAGCTAAGTTCTTATTTTGGATTAATAAAGATATTCGATTTTTTTCGATCTTGTCATCTTTTATTTTTTGTCCAACCCCGAGTGCTTGCATTTTTATTACTTTAACTTAAAGTCTTTAACTTAAAGTCTATGATCCGCTCTAGCTTGGTCAAGTTATCGTTGATCTTTTTGCCTACTCGGGGGCTCGGTTTTTCCCCTATTGTTTCCCTGATCAGTCTTAAGTGTTATTTCCGACTACATGTGACACTAATGGTTCCAAACAGCGTGTATGCAGCTCAAGTTTTCCTGCGCTACGGACCTAGGCTATAACTAACAGTTGGAAATGCACAAAAAGTAGTCGGGCATAGGGCACACTTATAAAGAAGAAACACTACTTCATTAGTCAAAATGTATATGTACATTGTTTTTCTTCTACTATTCCTTCACTCGGCAGGTTCAGCTGGATACGTCCCTAAGTCTTCGACGAGGACATTGGCCATCTCCTCCACCTACGAGTAGAGGCGCTCCATGTCGGACTCCTCCATGTTCGCCGGCCACCCTTGTCGGATGAAGTCCATGCACGCTGTCGGATACAGTGCTCAGACAATCCCGAGTGCATGCGTGGCCGCCGACCGCATGAAGTCTCGGGCTTGCTTCCACAGACATGCCGCTGACCCTTGGAGACGCGCCACAAAATGTTCAGCCGACCACACAGTGCTGGCTAGCTCGCTGTCAATCATCTTGACGAGCGTTTCAGCCCCAGCCCGATAATGGTCATGTTGCGCCGAAGTATTACTCAAACGCAACTCTAGGTCGGCGAACTAGGCGCTCACCCACCGATGAAGTTCTGCAAACATAACAAAGTTTCAGAAAAAAATTCATCAAGTACGGCAAATGAAGGAACAAGTCGATGGCTCGTACTTTTATACTCACCGATGGCATCATCGGCCTTCTTTTGTGCCTTGGCAGTAGCCGTCTCGGTTGCCATGATCTTCTTTTGGAGGTCGGTGGCCATGGCTTCAGCTTTCTCCGCCCTTGCCTTGGCTTCATCCCGCTCGGCCAAAGCCAATTCGGCCAAAGTGACCGAGCGGTCCGCCATAGCGGTGGCAATCTGCAACCGTTCTTCCATTGCCAGCAACTCTACTCGACAAAGACTGGTGAACACAATTGTAATATGTAGTGTTAATGAATTCAGATAGAGTGCTGAAGCATTTACCAGAAGAGTGGATGTCCAGCTGGCCGTGGAGGATTTCAACATCCCTTTCCGCCCTCCTCAAGGTGGCATCCTTCCAGAAAAGCTGGTCGGTTAATTCTTGAACTCGGGCGTTCATCGCACCCTAGTCCAAGATTGGCGCGGGGCAATTGGCCCCTGTCCTCTCGACCAGCTGGCTCATAATGTGCTGCAACAAACAAATCAGGTTAGTACAATAAAACACATTATATTATGTGTAAAAACTAACTTTTGCAGGACTTACACTGGTCACCCGACCAAGTCGGTTGAGTGCTTCGTAGTACTCAGCCACCCCTCGCTCAATCTCCCCAGTCGGGAGATCGACCGCTTCGCCAGCCACAGGCGGCGGCACCTCGTCGACTTCTGCGGTGAGGTCAACCTCCGGTTGCGCCTCATCGAGGCGATCGGCAGCCTCCGGCGCCTCCTCCGGGAGGTCGACAGTCGATGGCACCTCCACCACCACAACAGTTGTGCTAGGCTCGACCACTGGCGTCGAGTCGATTGCGCTCGGCGTGGTCATGGCCGACTGGGCTGGAACGGTCGCAGCAGCGTTTGCCCCACCCGACGTCGGTGCTCCAGTTGCTGAAGCAACAGGCGACGGACCAATCACCCCGGTATACACAACCAAGTCGGTGATCGGTGCGCCCATCGCCGGCGCCGCCGTGGCCGCAGCGACGGGGTCGATCACGACTTGGTCAGCATCGCCGACCGCTGCAGTGGCCGCCGCCCTTCCGTTCCTAGGCAACGGCAAGGGAGTGCTGTCAAAACAACAAAAATTAAGTCCAAGGTCATCTTAACCACTCGGCTATATTTGACGGAAACAAACTCACCACGCCGCCTTCCGGAAGGCCAATCTCTTCACTCATCGGCCAAAACCCGATGGTTCCCCGGACGGCGGCGGTGGAGGTGGAGGTGGTGGCAGAGACAACTCTGATGATGATGGCACAGCTGCGCTGCCAATGGCTGGTCCCGTCCCGGACGTCTCCAAGTCAGCACCAGCCTCTTCAGGAAATGACGATGGCACCTTGGGGGTCCCCTGGGATGCCGTCGTCGTCTTCTGCTTCTTTGCCTTAGGAGGGCAAACGTCTTTGCCCTTCCTCTTCACCCCACTTGGCCTGACGTGCGGGTCGATATCTTTTTGCCCGACCGCTCGGGGCTGCTCGGGCAACGGCGACAAAGAGCAGAACGCCTCTCGGCCCTGCACATTTTTTCACAAGTGAACACCCGGCAGGTGATATCATCAAAAAACAACAAAATGTCTTATCGACGGTCGGGGAAAGCTGAGCTTGAAGGCTCGCGGAACCGCGTCGGGGTTGAGTGACATCCAGCCGGCGAAGATGGCCTTCACCCGCTTCTTCGTCTCCTCCGGGCCAGGGGCTCGGCTGACTCCCAGGTAGGGTCGCTCCTGCTCGAGTACTCGTACCCCGGCCGACTCTGAAGCTTGAGTGGCTAGACCCACCGGGACACAAAGTTGAGCGTGACGTGGACCCCAGACAAGCCCTCCACCCAGAGCTGCGCGATCATCTGGATGAGTTCATCCACTTGGCCCTGCTCCTCCGGCTGGCAGCGGTCGGTCCAGGTGAGTGCCGGCATTGGCACTCGGTTAGTCTCCAGAGAAAGGGCCAGCTCATGGTTCGCAACATAGAACCACCCCGAATGCTAGCCCTTGTTGGAGGTCGGGAGCGGCACCGAGATGTACTCGACCGCCATCCCGTCTCGGAGCTACAGCCCGCAGCTGCCGACTATCTTCTTGGGGAATGCTCTCAAGCTAAAGAAGTGGTGGAAAAGGTTGAAGTGGGGGTCAACGCCAAGATAGGCCTCGTAAAGGTGGACAAAAGTGGCGCTGTGCAAGATGGAGTTGGGATTAAGGTTTCAATGAGAAATATCGTAATGGTGAAGAACACCGCGAAGAAAAGGATGGGCCGGCAAGCCAAACCCGCGAGAAAAGGAGTCGAACACCACTAGTTCGTTGGTATTAAGGGTCAAGAATGCCTCACCGGCCGTCGAGCGCCAAGCCGACAGCGCTCTTGGAGCGAGCTGGCCGTTCTTCTCGAGCAGCTCGTCCACCCGCTTCGACGCAGTCGATCGCTTGAACTCCGCCGACCGGTCCACCTCGACGTGGGGATCGATGGCCACCATAGGAATTAAACTTGGAGGCGCAACTGGTCGGAAAGAAAAGAGCCACATTGCCTTGCGGTAGCAAACCACGCACCGGCAATGGCGGTTAGGGTTGCGAGACGCCAGTGAGTGAGGGATCGAGGGCAAGGAAGAAGATGAAGGCAAAAGCAGAAAGTGTACGGAAGGATAAAACGCCCACAAGAAGGCTATTTATAAGCCGGCCACGCGTCGGTTCAGGCCCCTCAAGCACCGCGATTACCTCGGGACAAGTCTCAAGGAAATCTTCGGCATTAATTCTGCCGGTCAATATATTTTTAACGGCTCCATCTAACCGTTGGTTGCAAATCCTGCGCTTGCCAGCAGAAGATGAATCGACGCCCGCAGCATTAAACCGACTTGCGCCCGCAAACGGCCTCAAAGAATGTGCATGTCTCATCGAAACTATCAAATCTGACAGATGCTAGTCTGCGCCCACAGACGCCTTTTTGCTAAGGGGCCCACACGCACTCCATTGCACCGGACTACTCCAACTGACAACTTTTTACCAAAAACAACTTGATGGGCCTATCTGTCCCTATAATCAAGTCGGTTTCATCGGACGCCAATACGCCGGATATACGGGATTCAAAATCCTTATCTCCATGGACGCCAACTGCTCAAAGATTCAAACGTCTTCTGAGCACTTTTTCGCCAGAGGACGCCTTGGGGAAAATCCCATCTTTTTTACTCCGCCAAGATCTCTGATCCTGGAGCTTATTTTATTTAAGAAACTCCAGGCTCGGGGGCTGCACCCGGTAGGTGCACCTGAGAGGTGCACTTACCGGGAAAAATTCCCCCTCAAGATAAATTCTGGAGCCCTTTCCGGCTTCTCGACGTCATCTACGCACTGCAAAGAGCTCGGGGGCTGCTGTCAGGGATATGATCTCGGGTTACCTCCCAAGTGGACTTATGATGATCTAGTGGAGGAGGGGTCAATAGACGCAGCATTAAAGATGACCAGTCAATGGTCAAATTTATCAACCAGCCAGCCAATAGTCGGGGAATTGAGGCCCCCCGAGTCCAGCACTCGGGAGGCCTCCTCAACTGCCGACACTCGGATGATCGCCATTAAGTGTCGGACCGCTCTATTAAACTCCATAATAAGTAATCATGTAATCAATACGGCTGATAATGCCTAGAGTTATCACCTGCGAACTGACCATTTATCCTCATAATTGGTCATTAGTGGGGCACATTAATTATAAATTATAACCCCTGATTCCTCTCATATAAAGGGATCAAGGGAGCCTGTTATAGGCACGAATTCTCCTGGCTGAGAACACTTGATTCATACGCTTGAGTCTATTTTCAGCCCTTAAGCTTATACTGCACACACAGGAGTAGGGTTATTATTCTCAGGGAGGCCTGAACCTATCTAAAAATATCCCCTGTCTCACAGTTTAAGATAACTATCGAGATTCATCCACAGTACTCCCCAACGCTTAACCAAATCCTTACTGCGGGTACCCCCGTGGTATATTGTTATTCTTACACAACGACATTTCTCCAAGATCCTTCATATCAAAATGTGAGGACAAGAACCTCTTAGTTTCTAATAGTAGACTGACATCGCTACTTACAAGTAAAATATCATCCACATACAAGACAAGGAAAATAAATTTTCCATTCTTAAACTTAGCATAAATGCAGTTGTCCTTTTTATTTTCCTTAAACCTAAATTTTCTTATGGTTTCATCAAATTTGAGGTACCATTACCTAATGGCCTGTTTTAATCCATAAATGGACTTAGTTAAATGGCATCCCAAATTTTCTTTTCCTTCTATGAAAAAATCCTTGGGTTGTGCTATATAGACATTCTCATATAGATCCCTATTGAGAAATGCCGTCTTTACATCCATCTAATGTAATTCTAAGCCATAATGTGCCACTAATGCCATAATGATTCTAAATGAATCCTTAGATGAAACAGGTGAAAATGTCTCATTATAATCTATTCCTTCTCTTTGAGTGAAGCCTTTTGCCACAAGTCTTGTCTTAAATCTATCGATATTCCCTTGGGAGTCACGTTTAATCTTGTAGACCTATTTACAGCCTACTATTTTGGCTCCTTTAAGAATTGATTATAATTTCTAAACTTTGTTGGTACTCATAGACCTCATCTCATCTTCCACAGCCTCAAGCCATTTAGATGAGTGGAGACTTCTCATGTCTTCTTCAAAAGAGGCGGGATCACCCTCCATTTGAATTTATTCACTCATATAAACGTCATAATCGTCAGGAATAGCTGACCTTCTCACTCTTTGTGATCTTCTGATGCTCTCTTAGTTTGGCACATCATTTTCTAAATGTGGGGGCTGTTCTTCTTCATTAGCAACATCTGGAACTTCAGGTTCCTGAATAATAGGAGCCTCATGAACAATAGGTGTTGCTGATGAAGATCCAACCATAGGTACTGGACAAATTGGTTCAACCACATATACATGAAAAAATGGCTCTTGAATCATAGGAGTGGGTACACAGACCCGCTTTTCTTTAAGGCTAATCTCTCGAAGCACCGTGCTCTCCCTGATTATCGTGTCTTCTAAAAAGACCGTGTGTCTCGTTTCTATAAACTTAGCATGTCGATCAGGAAAATAAAAACGAAAACCCTTAGATTTATCTGAATAGCCAATAAAATAGTAACTTACTATCTTAGAATCTAACATACCAATATTTAGGTTGAATATCTTAGCCTCAACAGGACAGCCCCACACTCTTAAATAATTAAGTGAAGGCCTTCGTCCAGTCCACAGTTCATACGGTGTTTTAGGCACTGACTTAGTAGGGACCCGATTAAGAATATGAATGGCGGTTTTTAACGCCTCCATCCACAAATTAATCGGCAGAGTGGAATAACTTAGCATGCTTCTTACCATATCCATTAAGGTCCGATTGCGTCTTTCTACCACTCTGTTTTGCTGAGGTTCGCCCGGTGTAGAATACTGGGCAACTATGCCATTCTCCTGGAGAAACCTTGCAAAGGGTCCAGGAATTTAGCCATTAGGGGTATGACGACCGTAGTACTCCCCCTACGGTCAGATCTTACTATTTTAATCTTTAGATCATGCTGATTCTCTACTTTAGCCTTAAATATCTTAAATTTATCTAAAGCTTCTGATCGCTCTTTAATTGGATAAATATAGCCATATCGCGAATAGTCGTCTGTAAATGTTATGAATGAGTCATAACCATCTACAGACGTCACAGGAAACGGACCACAAATATCCGTGTGAATTATTTCTAAAATTCTTGCGCTTCGCTTTGCAGCTTTCTTAATTTATTTGACGTATTTGTCTTTAATGCAATCGATACATTGCTCAAAATCTAAAAAATTCTAATGGCGAAAGAATTGATTCTTTAACTAAACGTTCAATCCTCTCCCTCAAAATGTGGCCTAAACGACAGTGCCATAATTTCGAACATACGTCATTAATTCTTTTGCGCTTATTCTTATTCATAGACGAGGAGACATTTTCAGCACTTACAACATTCATAGACTCATTCAGAGAAATCAAATAAAGCTTGTCATGCTCGAAGACAAGACCAATAACTTTATTATCAAATATAATAGAACATCGTTTGTCGCTAAAATGACAATCAAAATCATCATTGTCTAAACAAGATACTAAAATTAAAATTCTTCTCATGGAAGGTACATAAAGAACATCATGCAAATGAATAACAAAGCCATTATTTATTTCTAATGGGAGTTCTCCAATGACTTTAACTTCTGCTTCGATGCCGTTCATGACTCTAATTGTTCTCTTTTTTTTGCTAATGTTCTTGTCGTACCGAGTTCCTATAAAGAATTAGTAACATGAACAGTTGCACCTGAGTCAATCCACCAAGTAGAACTTGAGAATTCTAAATACAGAGATTTATCTATGGATGTAATTTCATTCTTACCATTTCTGTTCATCCATTTGAGGAACTCAACACAGTCTTTCATGTGATGTCCCTCCTTCTTACAATGTCTACAGACGCCTTTGGGGACATCGTGTTCCTTTATGGGAGCCTTTCCACGTGGCTTAGAAGAGGAGTCCTTAGCATCATTAGAATAATTCTTGTAATGCTTCTTAGAAGAAAAATTAGAATGATTCTTCTTCCTCTTGTTGTAATGCACATGGTTAACTGAATCACCATATGCCTCCTTAATCCTCTCCTCCTCTTGCACACATGAGGAGATCAGTTTCTCAATACTTCAGCGCTCAGGCTGTGAGTTGTAGTTGATAACAAATGCCTTAAAGTCCTTGGGTAGAGACACCATGATCAAATAGATAATAAAGTCATCCTTGAGCCCCATATCCATTGACTTGAGTTTGGAAGCCATGTTGCTCATTCTTAGAATGTGCTCTCTTACACCACCGCCACGGTACTTCTTAGTCACAAGCTTCTTAATGAGGGTACTTGCGTACGTCTTTGAAGAGCCAGTATACTGACTCTCCACTTTCTTGAGGTACTCCTTAGCGGTCTCACATGGTATGATGGATCCTCTTATTGCTTCTATGATGGAGCTCTTAATAACCGTGAGGCACTTACGATTAGACTGATCCCACTTAGTACGATCGATGCCATACCTCATTCTTATCTCAGCAAAATCCCGTGATCTAGTGGCGAAAGTCTCCGGGCTCTCACCATCATGAATCACAGGCTCAATAGGACGATCATGCGTCAGTGCAAGATCTATGTCCCATAGCGCAAGTGTTATCTCAATGTTCTCTCTTCAAGAACTGTAGTTCTCTCCATTGAGGGGCTCAATGAACGAGAGCTGACTAAGCATGTTGCCTATAAGGAACAAATTATCAAAAGGATTAATTCGGCGGACATAAATAGTGCATGAACAAATTCAACGTTGGTTAAATTTAGACATGTAACAATCTTAAGAGCAAAATTAATTTTACATCACCATTGGATAGAAATAGAATTAACTTAACTTAGTCATAAGCTCTGGTGACTATATGATGTCCAAACTCCAAAGTAACATCAAATATATTATGAGAGAGGCGGACCTGCTGTGAGCGCTTTACTCTTTACTTACCCAAGAAAACAGTGATATCATCCATCGTGGATGCCCTCAACCATTGCGTGGTCATTTTGGATTATCCTCATGGTCTTTTTATTCACTGCGGATCTTTGCCAGCAAATGTTGATTACGGATTTACAGTGGGCCTTTGGTGACACCATATTTGTTTTGTATCTCTGCTCTGGTATAGATTATATGATGTCCACGGCTATGAATTCCCTCAAGTCTTGAGGTGCTGAGCTCTTGGTGTGTGTTGGTTTGATGAGGGTACACTGTTCAGTTAGCTATGTTGGCTGCGAATTCAACTCATTGATATGGTTTGAGATTATTTTCCCTGGCATGCTCCACGTGGATAGCAGCATTCTAACCACAACCTGACAGATGTTGGATCATTGGATGCTAACTTGGTATGCTTTTTCTGTCCAAAGCAACAGTGAATTGTTTGTTCTAATTATGTAGCAATATTGTATGTGTTCAAGTCTTTTAAATTGTGGGCAACTGCCTTGGAAAAACTTGACTGAGGTCTGCGTAGATAATTTGTTTTTTTTGTTTGGTCAATCTAAATATAGTTTGCACACACTGTTACAATTTCCAGTGCAAGTTTAACCTCGAGTTTTTGTTCTGAGATATGTATCAGATATTCAGAGCAATTCTGTCTCAATAGAATTCAACAAACCTTATACTGAAACAGACGTAGAAAGTGTGTCTGAAGAAAAACTGACGGATGTGGTTGGTGATGCACATCTTTTCCTGGCAGTAGCAATATCAGCAAGGTGAAGAAAGGATAACTATAAAGTGGTTAGACAAATTTTACAGATGGATTGAAATTTGTGGCAAAGAGTGGGCATCACTGATCGAAGAGATTCCCAACCAGAGTTGACAATAACTAGTAACACGATGTTCTTCCACTTCAATAAGGTAGGATTATCTGTCACTGGATCAAACTTAGAAGGCAAGCTAAGCTTGTAGTTGTGGCAAAGTGAAGCCTGAGAAATGACACCCAGTTTGCCCAAGATGCATCCTTGCATGTAACAACATGAAAATATGTGTTGTTGCATATTGAGATGGGCATATGAGCCTGATGTCTCTTCTACATGCTAACTTACTCCCATGAATAGGTACAAGTTGCAGTCAACGGCTCAATCATGTCTAGTGACCAATCCTTAGCATCTTGCTTTGCTTATTGCATAGAGTCATCAGTTATGTTAGGTAGCATATCAACACAAAATTGCGAAGCACCTACTAGGGAGTAGGGCCATATGCCTCCATGCATTAGGATCTCCATTGCAGTATTTCTGCTATTAGCCTACTCTGTTTTTGAAGGATATTCCTTTCCTTTACTCCTTTAATGCATATATAACTGATTAACAGGTTCACTATAACAACTAGATTCTGGTATCTATTAATGATCGTAAGTTCTTTAACCTCTACCGTAGTCCATGCATTGTCTTGATCTCTAACGTACTCACACTCTTAATACCATTAAGATGCACTGCAATACGGATCGAACGATTAATATCCTATAGTGTACTCCCTGATGATCTCGACATATGTTGCTGTTGTGTTGTAAGCAGTGTCCTTTTCAGGACAGCTGGTGTCCTTTTATTTATTTCTTCCTGTAAGGAAAACAGCTGTTTACTTCTTCCCCTGAAAGGACATGGCAACTAATTAGGTCCACCAACCAATGTCAAGAAGCAAGAAACCTCCATATGCAAGTTCTTAACCACACTATCTTAGCATGTGTTTGGCCTCTTCTGAGCAGACTGGCACTGATGGGTGATGACAGGAGCAACGGTGACCAATCGAATAGCCGCTCGACCGCCATTGCTGGTGCAGGTGCGCAACCAAACCCATGCGCCCATGCCAGCCTTGTTCATTCATGGCTCTTACTGAACACAATTTGCGATTGAACTAAGATTGCCATGGTTAGCATCTTATCTTAACGTACATGATACTGACACGATAGGCCGATAGCTATATATTGCACAAAGGAAGCATTTGTCCATCTTCTTGACGTAAGACACTTGATCTTGCTAGCTTGAGTCGTTTCTGTATTAATCATTGGGACTCCTCTCGAACGCAAGGATTTTTCATGACTAGTTTTGTTCCAAATCAGAAAATATTCGGTGTTCCAAAGTAATCCCTAGTGAGCATCTACACTTGCATAATGCCACGCCAGTGTCACTCTTTTTTACGAATGTGTCGATTTTTTCCCTTTTGAGGTGCAGTGATGAGTAATCGATCATTGAGTGGGGCATCAACGAGCTGTGAAATATCAGCACTGTCGGCAAGGGACGCCTGACGCCTGTGCCCACCTGGGCCTTTTTGGCGCCACCGGGTCGGTTGGTAGGTTGCTCCTTTCAATCCGATGCGGAGCGGCAGATTGATCGGTTGCGACCCATTTTTTTCCCTCTACGGCGGTGGCCACTCGCGGGTTTTTGCTGGATTTTATAGTGTGGTGTCGTGTCTTTTCGCTGCGGGGGAGTCGCGCGGTTGCGCTGCGATTCAAGTGGATGATCTTCATCCAAACATCGTATAGAAAGAGACACTTCATCTATTCTGTATATATACAAGTGTTCTTTAATAAAGATTACACAGTAGAATTTATTCTCTGCTTCTTGTTTTGGCTTTGTTTCAATCAATCTTTACACATGGAGTCCAAATGAAAGAACAAAATACAAGAGAAGACCACAGAAAATTGACAAAGAGATATTAAGACTAGAGGTTTCATATCTCATTATTATTTGAGCATTTATGTATCTTATAAATTACGTCAGACCTGACTTTATATTTGCAATGAATTTATTAGCTAGACATAATATTGCTCTAACCAAACATCATTAGATTAGAGTCAAAAATATCTTTCATTGTCTTTAAGGCACCAAAGATATTGGTCTATTCACAAAGAAACCAAGATTCGGATATGATTGAAGGAAAAAGTCTACCCAACGCCCAAGTATTGATCCAGGGATATATGTGCCTCTAAACTACAAAATCAGATTCTTAACCCCCAACTATTCGATACCGAAGAAATAACCTTCTAGAGCGGTTTAGGACGACAGTTTTGCCTATATGGTAGTCCACGCTGTCACGGGGGCGCTAAGGTGGCTTGGCACAGGCAGCTGGCAGGTGGGACTGCCTTGTCAGTGAGCACATGACAAACGCTAGCTGAATCAAGGTGGTGGGGGATGCTAATCAGAGCTATCTCCTCTCTGTTTGGTGGAATTGGTGCGCAGGTGAGGTCGACGGCAGGCAGGCGGCGGAGAGTGTGTTGTGTTGCGACCGGAGCAACTACCAGAGCAACGTGTGCTACGTTCACAGTGACATGCGCGTGGACCCGCCCACCTCATCGGTGCTCATATACAACGCGTCCCGTGGCAGCACGCTGGAGAAGGTGTGGCCGTGCACCCGCAAGACGGTAGTAGCTTTGCTGCCGATGACTAGGATGACCGGTCGCGAACAATAGAGGAGATCTAGGCCATGGGAAAGACGTCGCACTCAAGCATGAGATGGCACGACCATGGTAGGCGCAACCTTAGCTGGCACGTCTATTGCCCACGTGGCCCTACCCACGTGACCACGACCTACATTGTCACGGCTTGCCATGGCTCTGGTCGGCACCGCCATAGCTAGGGAGGCCGATCTAGCGATGGTATACCCAATCCGGTGGCGACGACCCTAGATCTGGTGGCAGCGGCTTCAAATCGGCTCTAGTACTGCTCCTTCTGCTTCGATCCTGACCGACTATCGGAGGTGCTCCGGTGGGCGGTTGCTGCATTGCGCTGGTGACGCTAGCGCTCTCCGTGGTGCTCACGATGATGGCCGGGGCAGATGACCAGGTAGGCGATGAGGATCTGTCGAGGACCAACTACAGTAGCAGTAGTCACAGCTGTCGTCGGTGCTCGCCGCCAAGGTCGAGCTGGAGGAGGTGGATGCGAAGGAGAGAGAGGGAGGGAGGTGCCGAGGTGGGTGGAACAGAAGAGAAGGGGGTGCGTACTAACAAGGTGTTCCACATGTCAGCCGAGCCAGCTTAGCGCCCTTGTCAGCATGAACAACCACGTAAGCAAAACCATCATTCCAAACCACCCTAGGAGATTGTTTCTCCGATATAGAATAGTTGGGATTAAAAAACCCTATTAGTGACGGGTAATAACCTCTATTAGTGACGGACATGTCTTCCATCACTCTTATCACGTTAGTGAAGCCAGATCATTAGTAATGGGTGTTCACCCATCACTAAAGGGTGATCCTTTAGTGATGGGCGACAATATACACCCGTCACTAAAGGGTGATCCTTTAGTGACGGGTGACAATATACACCTGTTACTAAAGGGGGCCTACCGGCTCACCTGTCATGACCCTTTAGTGATGGGTCATAATGTCACCCGTCACTAAAGGACCCTTTATTAATAGGTGATTATTGTCACCCGTCACTAATAGTATGGTCATTTTTAAAAAATAATTATTGTTAGGCTGCATCCTGAATCAAAGCCAGGATTTGGCAGCCAACATCCAATATTCCAAAGCACATCACAGAACATAGACAATTCATCACAGAAGTTTTATAACCAAATTAATATCACATATATTAACTTCTAACTTGTTATCTTGAAGAAAATCTCTAAAATAATGTTCCATAAGATTAACTTCTAACTTCTACCTAACTTCTAAAATAATTTACACCACATACATAATTACCTCAATTGTATCATTGTTGATGTTGCAATGGAAGACGCATACGTGATGGAATTGTGCCCAAGAGAATTCTGGGGGAATCAGAAGTTCTGGCTGAGGGCCGGAAGTTCCGGGTTCTGGAGCATTCGGAAGTTCCGGTTAGACCGGAAGTTTCGGGCCAGCCCCAGTTTTAGTTTCTGGAGGGCCAGAAGTTCCAGTTGGACCAGAAGTTCCGGGCCTGCCTGGACGAACCAGACGTTTCGGTTAGATCGGAAGTTCCAGGTCGAAATAAATTCGATATAGAAGGTTATTTTCAGAAGTTCTGGGTGGAACCGGAAGTTCCGATCTAGGCGAATAGATTAGATCTATTGGGCTTTAATACAGATTAAAGGCCCGTGACAGGGCACTATATAAAGAGAGGAGGGGCTAGCACAAAAAGGCTACTGCTTGATATTGGTTTGACCAAACCCTAGCCTCTACCTCTCTTCTAGCTACAACGGTTGTAGCGATCTCTCCCCTAATCTCCCACGCGGTACTAGCATACCGGCGAGAGGTGATCCCGTCCCTGTACGTGTGGATACCGTAGAGGCACCGCTGCTACATCGGTGCTGATCTTCTCCCGTGGAGATCACTAGTCTACGTCGACTTCACAGCAGACAAACGAACGGAGCCGGGAGGAGCAGCTCGAGGACGCGCTTCATCGATTCTACTTCGGCTGCCCGAGCGCGTCTCGTGGCTCGAGGTAACGATCCATGATCCCATTGCACGCATGGTTCCTGGGCTAACGGGGTAAATTTTTGAAATTAAGTGCTAGCGTAGTCTCTCCATAACCCAACAGTGGTATCAGAGCCAGATTTGTAGTGTTCGATCTGGATCGATCACATATGGTGATATGTGGTGGAAATATATTGAATCTATTATTTTTACGTCGGATTTTCTGAAAGTTCCGGTTGGACCGGAAGTTTCGGGTCGAAATAAACTTCGATACAGAATGTTATTTTCGGAAGTTCCGGTTGGACCGGAAGTTATGGGTCCGGAAGTTCCGGTTGACTGAAAGTTCTGGACAGAAATAAATTCCGTACAGAAGGTTGTTTTTGGAAGTTCCGGGTGTGACTCAGAACTTCTGGGCCAATTTAAATCTGAGTCAGAAGGTTGATTTCGGAAGTTCCGGCCCTGAGTCAGAAGTTTCAGGCCCTTCGACCGGAAGTTCCGGGCCTCTGAGCCGAAAGTTTCGAGCTTGGTTCAATCACGTCTAGATTCCGCCTAACTTGTTTTTGCAGGGAATAATGTGACTGGTATGGCCTTGCATAGTATATGATACTCGCTTGTAATAATATGGCCTGCGCATCATGGTTGATTACAGTCTAAGGCTATTTAAATATTATACGACCTGCACGTCGACATGTGATGCTTCTACTCATGTAATTAGTATAGTACTATTAGGTGTAATAGACTGATACAAGTTCATGGAGGCCTGAAGCATAATGACCCGAAAAACAGGAACCATGGAGATGGAGATCGCCATGCGAGAGGGCCATACTATGTCACAGTTAATGATACACCAATTGCTGAAAGGCAGGCTTATGAGAAGCACGCTAGTGATTCAGTTAATGTCAGCTGTCTCATGCTTGCCTGTATGTCCTCTGAGCTTCAGAAGCAATATGAGGACAAGGATGTCTACGATATGATCGTGGGACTCAAAGGCATGTTTGAGAACCAAGCACGGATTGAGAGGTATAATATCTCAAAGTCCTTGTTTGCGTGCAGGTTGGCGGAAAGCAATCCAGTGAGTCCTCATGTGATCAAGATGATTGGTAACATTGAGAACCTAGAAAAACTCAGATCTAAACTTGATAAAGATTTGGCCACAAATGTGCATATATGTAGATGTTTGCTTTTCTGATATGTGCAAAGAGCTTACCATCGACTTCTTGTTGGTGATCGAGTTATTTATTGTGTAGACATATAACTGGGTCCTGAAGGGTAAACATGCCGAGATATCTTGCAAGAGAGCCTTCCTTGCTGGAGTTACGTCTGTATGATTGCCAAAATAACAAATGTTCTTCAATTAGTCCATTTGGTCGGAGACACCCTCCCTGGATATCTGCTTTCCCTTCTTCTTCGCAGCATTGCTAGGACCCTTACCTGCTATTATAAAAAAGTCGGTAAGTAGCCATAATAGACAGTGGGGGTCCCATTATTAGTTCCACAAAGTCCTCTTCTACTAGACGGACTCGGGCACTAAATGTATCCCACTCTCTGTGGAGGTATAACATGCCTCCATAGCTCATAACATCAACCATATTGGTGCACCCATCTCTTGTTGATATCTCAAAGGTGTCACCAGCGTGAATGTTATGGTTAGCGCCAAAGTTTTTTTTTGTAGAAACTACAACAGTGAAATAATATCGCATCAGTTTATTAGTTTTATTACCACATAAATAAAATATGCAATGTACAATATATAAACCTAGTGACGTCCGTAGACATAATGATTGATTTTTAGAAGACAACACTTAGAAACATAAGTCGGTACCTATATCATTGGCATGGATTACTACAACTAAACATAATACTTATAGTACTGTTAACGGCAAAATTTGGTAAGGCCCAGACCTAATGCAGTTTCGGCACAATTAAGGGAAATCAACAAGTCCGGTCAAAGCACGGTCAATGAAGCCCAACTGCAATACGCACGTGTGATCGGATAAGAACACGAAGAATCAGTATAAAGGGAAAAATAGATCCTGTTACGGAGATAAAGATAAATTAGTTGCAGTCATAACCATGT
>KE372665.1:199154-210312 GCA_000418225.1 Zizania latifolia
GTCACTAGTTTTTTTATCCTTTAGTGACGGATCGTAATGTGACCCGTCACTAATGGGGGTGTCTCCTCTTTAGTAACGGGACACATTACAACCCGTCACTAATAAGACAGCATTACTGGCACGTAAAAAATAGTCCGTCACTAAAAGTGTATTACTGACGCGCGTCATTGATCCGTCAGTAAAGCTTAGTCACTAAAGATTGTTTTCTTGTAGTGTTAAGAATCTAGTTTTGTAGTTTAGGGTACAAGTATCTCTTGGTCTATACTTAAGGAGTTGGGTAGACTCTTTCCATGATTGAATATACAGGTACTAACACTTATCAAATCCTTACAATGATAGATCTTAAATAGGTTTTGTGTTCTTACATGGTGGAACAACCATCTTACGAAAGTCTACCAGATAAACATAGTGGCTACATCCACTAATTATTTAGAAATAATTATATTATTTGAAGCATCACATGAATGCATATAGTTTCATAGAATGATTAATATAACCACATACAATAATTATGTGATATTGGTCACATTGGATCACCAATAATTATCTATGAAGATAATCTGATTGTGTTATCCAGATGTAACAAGGCTACAACTTCAGTAGAATGGGAAAATAAACATCTTACAAACGTTTGTAAGTCTTATGATAATCTTGTTGATCTTTCACTAAATCTCTAACGGCCAATACATTTGAAAATTATGTACATAGGATTGGTAGAGACAGCTTCGAGATTTGCAATGTTTATGGGGAGAGTTCTAATAGCATGCCTTGTTAAAGCATCATTTTGTACTCTTTTCTTTCTGAGTTTTTTCTACGTGGTTTCTCATATAAAGTTTTTAATGAGATAATATTAAACACAACAATAATGATTTATTTAGAGAATCCTAAGATTTGCAAAAAATTAGACGGTGTTTTAACACTTAGTAAAAAATATTTCAAACAGATGCAACATTCAACGATATTGTTTGCAACACCAAGAAACGACTACATGCAACACCCTTATTGTTATGTTTCGGTAGTTGAAACTCAATATTTCATATACGGGAGTAAACTGTTTCAACTTGTTTTTGAGTGTGTTTTACTTTATTTATTTTACTGAAATTTTTTATCAACCAATGAAAATTGTTCACTGAGTGTTGAAAACACAGTCTGTTTTTTTTTCAAACTTAGGACGTCAAGATGATAGTTTATTCCAACACAAATATATGTAATATTTCCTCCTTTTCCTTTAGGGTTTTTAGAGAAATATCAAAGACCTATAATTACTCTTAAAACTCTTCCATGATCAAAATAGAGCAATGACACTGCATATTATCCTTTATATTTTTTCATAAGATTTTTAGGGGAATAATATATGTATTAATCATAATGATGAATTACACAAGAGAATTCATTCTCTGCTTCTTGTTTTGTCTTTGTTTCAATCAATCTTTACAAAGTCCACAGCGATGGCAGCAGCTGGTGAACGTGAGGAGGTCACTGAACTTGCTGTTCATGATCGATTGCCCTGCCAGTGCCACCGGTGTCCGGTGGTCACATGGTCCGGCTCTGATCGGATCAAGGATCCTATGTTTCCGGAGCAGCTACTCGCATGCAGATCTCGCTGCGTTTGCTTGTGTGGACCGGCGTCTGGGGCTACTGGCTACAGCGCTACAATGGACAGAACTAGCAAGACGCAAGCGTCTGGTTTAGCTTAGCGTAACCAGATCTCTGCCGATAAATGGTAAATCTAGGGACGAAGTCAACAAATACTCAAGTCTACGGTTGAATTACTTGTTTTTTCCTGTTTAATTTTAATGAAACCCAGATAGTATTAAGGAGACTCAGCTCTCAATAATTAATTGCTATAGGAGAGGTTTGGCTTTGTCCCTAATTAAAGGTCAATGGTAGATCCATAACGAAAATGATTGGCTGCCTCATATACGTCTCACCTCATGTTAATAGACTGAAATTATCAAGTACTATCTCTATTTAGCACTACACAGATGTAATGTGCCCTGATGAATGCTGCTGTTTATAGTTGCTGTGTACACTGCATAGTTAATGATGTGTCCTTGAGCAGCGTTTGACCATTGACTAAACCTCGATTATCATCGCATCGCATCCTCAACCAACTCCCGGCAAACAAAGCATCTTATCCTCCGGAGAGCAATCAACTGCATGCCTTGCTCGGTTGCATACGGCCGTTTACTGCGTAGAGAGAGAGAGCCAAGCAGAGGCATGCAGTGAGTAGCTGACCTGCCCTTCTTTTGCATCGACGACGCATGTGAGCCGCTCGTGGCCTGCTTGTCACGGGAAACCATTTGCTTGCCTTGCCTTGCCCCCGATCAGCTACATGGCCGTGGTTGGATAACGCATGCACGCCCCTCGTCGAAAGGCTGCAGAATGCAGATCCGCCACATGCGTAGGGATCACACAGCTCACAAGAGAAACGATGCCTGCACTAAACAACACGCAAAGGCAGCAGCAGGACGGTGCTGAGCCAGCCGTGTGCCACCTTGCACTGCCTCACCGTGGCCGTGTCGGCCTTTTATTTTTCTTGTGGCGAATGTGCAGTGGTGGACTTCGCTCGGAATCTCCTACCCCTAACAATATATTACGTTCATTTGACGACTCTTAACAGTATATCGTGCTGTGCGTCATAAAAAAATACATAGAAAGTAAACAATTCACTCGTGTTTTAACTATTTCTGATCTGGAGATACTAGAAAACCTGCAATGACCGAGAGAGGTGAACCGCATACCAGTGACAACCCAAGGTGGACCAAGAGGTACCAATCGAGGATGGGGTGATGGACCGAGGATCCTATTAACATTTACCAGTTGTTCCAACAGTTGACATTAGAGGTCTTTATTCCGGTTCTTTGCCCGATTTCATCCCTAGTGTATTAGCAGCGACAATACTCAGTAGTACAGTGGAGGGAGACCGTGAAAATTCAGATCCTGCTTTGCTGTCCAGCCTTCCACACATGGCCCTTTGCACATGGGCGTCATGGTAAGATGGAGATCAATGCATGTAGCCCTTGTGTAGATGTTAATCTAGTGTTTGGAGCCATTCGCTTCATGTGGCAGTCTGGCGGTGGAAGCTCATGAGTCATGACACTGTCGCCGGATGATGAATTTATGTGTAGCAAGTTCATCTACTTCTGAATGGTCAAAATATGGTGCTCGGCTGATCTGATTAAGCCAAATTGATGCTTTTGCTATTCCCGGTATCTATCGCCATGTTTGTCATTGTCACTTGAGAGTGGACGCCCTTGGCAGAAAAGACCGATCGATCCTCGTTGCCTCGTTGGAGCGAGTCTTGGATGGTGAAGCAAACTAGCGAATATTCCCTATATATGCAGATGGCTTGAGACGAGAAAACCGGTTGGATGAGAATTGAGATAGGCAGGGGATAGATGATCAACTCCGGGATACGTGGATACGGATACAGATATGCGATAGCCGATAAGGCAATAATTTGATACATTATTTTTCAAAAAACCCTAATACGATGATATGTGTGTATATATACACACGCACAAAAATTAAAGATACTTATAAAAGTAACAACAACTCAAATGTAATAAAGCAAAAAATTGATACAGCAAAAAATTGACAATACAAAACTAATGAGGCACTGGAACTGACTCATAGGTAAGGAGAAAGGAATAAGTTGAAGAGCAGAGTATGCAACAACCCTAGGGTTTCTAGGAACATTGCAGAGGACAAAAAGTCATATGGAAGTATAATTGAGGGAGCCACTCTTTTTGTCAAGGCAATCAGTAGAACTAAATTGAAAAGTGAGAGAATTAGAGAAGACTAGAAGAGATATCTAACCTTTGTACCTGGTGGGTGGCGACGCATCGCCAAGGGAGAGCCGACACATCAAGAAGGGATGTGGCGGCCCCAATCCCTAGTGTGTGAATGGGAGAGTCTATGCGAATGGATCTGGCATGTGATGGGGGAGTAAACCTACACAAAACGTATCTTAGGAAGTATCGGATACTTATCCATATTTCTAGATTTGTTTGAAAATGCAAAAATCCCCGAATACGCATCAGATATGTATCGACACGTATTGGATATGTATCCGTATCTGGAAACATATCTGACACCGATATGCGGCCTCCCATCCGTATCGAAGCTTTGTAAATGATCAATCATGTTACTATCCTGTGTGGCATGCAATCACCTCTTCCCCTTGTGCTCTCACCTCCCAAAATGCACACATATCTCCTCAACCCTAGCTCATGCGAGTTGGGGGTGATGGATAGCTAACCGAAGCAACGTGTGGGGCCACGACAAGGTGGGCGATGATGGGCCATGGTCAGTGGCTAGGCAATAAGGGTGGCAACTAGGCGGGCAACGGTTGCACAACGAGGGTGGTGAGAAGGCGGGTGGTGTTTGGGTGACGGGGCGACGACCAAGGAAGCTAGCAAGCAGATGAGATTTGGTCGAGCAAGGGGTCCCATCATCGGAGAGTCTAACCTACCTACGCTATTTGTCCTTTCATACCTCACGTCTTGCCATCCTAAGGCACCTCTCTGCAGTTGGTGTCTTTGGGTTGTTAGATGAACATCTCATGTTTACCTAACAAAATGTGGTAGGTATGATGATGAATCCGGATACAAGAGATCACTCACACTTAATGCAGAGTGATTCTTGCCAAGCACATATATTAAATACAGACTGATCGAGCGCTTTAGGCCATGCTTGTCTTTATCTGATGGACCTATTTTGCTCGTGGGGGCTCACGAAGGGCATCTCTTGACCAACTACGTATTGGGAGAGCTTTGTGGGGCTTGCTCTGCTTTGGTTCCTAGGCCCTACGAAGAGCAATCCCTTGACTAGTTAAGTGGTCGAAGAGCTCATCGTGGGCTCTCTATGCTCTGGTGATCGGATCATCACTCTAGTTTAGTGGTCGGGTTGACGCCTTGGTCGACCGTCATGTATGACCACACCTGACCTGGTCGTGGTCGAGCAAAGCCTTTATACAAATGGAGGAAAAGGTTCCCACACCTGGGCCTAGTGGTGCGACCCAACACCACGTGGCACATGCCACCCGGGGGATACGTGTAGGTTAAACATAGATTCTACCCAACTTAGTTATTTGTGGAAAACAAAACTCCTTAAGACCGCCGACATGGTATGGATCCTTAAAACCACACAACTAGTTACCTAAGCATCACCATATTAGTATATCACCTTTCTTTTTCCTCATCTTTTCCTTTGGTCCAACATGACCCTCTCATCTCTCCCATGCACCGCAGCAGTGGAGCTAAGAATATATCACACCTAAGGCTGATCGAACTATCCCTAACTAATAATTCAAAATTTTTAAATATTTTCATAACAATTTGATGAAAATTCAATAAAAGTAATAAGATAAGAGTGAGGCTCATGCCTTAGTTGCCGCATCCCTGTCTCAGCCCCTACTCATCTCCCTTTAGCGTGGACACTATGTGCCATAGTGTAGTCTCTACTCGAGCTCAACATTGTTTCACCATTACACAATCTAGGTAACACATCGTAGACCAATTTTGGGTTATCATTAGGAATGAAAACGGAGCGGAAAGTTTCCATCCATTCCGGAAAAAAAACAGAAACGGAGAGGGTTATACGGAAACGGAATATCCCGGAACGGAAACGGAAACGAAATTTTTTATGTAGAAACAAAAACAGAAACGGAACAATGATTTTCGACAGAAACGGATACGGAAACGGAGTATTTTGCATAACAAAAATGGAAAGTTTCCGTTTTCACTATTTTTTATTACACTATATAAAGTATTAACTTTTACTTTTTCACATTATATAAAACTTTGAACTATCTTCTATTCGTGAAACATTAAACAATTTAATTTAAATTAATATATAATCATTTGCTATAAATAAATAATATATATTCATTACAACTAAAACTTTCTATGAAACTTGTCTTTACTTTATTATATGTATTTATCATTTATTAATATAAGTGTAAATTGAACCTATTTATCATACTTTTTCATATATTAAGGTTTTTTTATTCCAATAGATATTCGATTCCGTATTCGTATCCGCTCCTTATTCGTTTATGTATCCGTTAAAAAAAACAGAAATAGATATGATAGCACTCATTTTTGTTCATTTCCGCTCCGTTTTCATCACTAGCTATCATTAAGGGAGGAGGGGTTGTCATAAACCAGTTTTGGGCTATCATTAAGGAAGGAGGGGTTGTAATTGAGGATTTTCTATTCTGAGATTTTTATTCCAATATTTTTTATTTTTTCAATGAACCTCTATTTTCTGTCTTTTTAATTACTCTAAAAAATATTTCTCATTTTTCCTGTTCGTGGTTGGGTCACGGTAAAAAAACACTGTGGACTGAACGGCACCACAGCGCGAGTCCGTGACAGCGGTTGCCCTGGACCATCTCACACAGAACCGGAGGGTCCCATCTCACTCCGAGGGGCAATCCAGTCATTTCCTCCCTTCCCGCAAGAGGCCACCCGAAAAATTTCAAAATCCCGGCCACCAACGGGCCCGTTTTCGAAGCCGACGCGGGCGGCCGTCCGATGCGAGCAATCTGACGGCGCAGGGGCATCCGGCGGGTGGCGTGGGATGGAACGCGGCTGGGCCGTCCGATCCGGTGCCCTAACCCCCCGTCCCACTATAAAGGCCGCCTCCTTTCTAGGGCGCACCCTCGCGTTCCATTTGCACCTACCGCCCCTTACCCTCCCCTCCTCTCCCCTCGGCCGGCCTGCTCGCTTCTGTGAGGTAATGCGGCGAGGATTTTGCCCTGTTTTGGTCGCTTGCGCTTGGTTCGTGTGGGGTTCTTGATCTGCTTCGTGTTTTTTTTTGCGGTGGATTTGGTTTGGGTGGAGGCAGATTTAGGGATTTTTAGTCTATTTGTTTGCTTGTTTTGGGTATTTTTGGCTAGGTTGCGGTCATGTTCACCTTTTAGTTCTAAGAGCAGGTGATTCGTCTTTGTTCTACTTGGATCTGGCTTTATCTCGGAATATCGTTTTGTCGCCAGATTTGTAGTCGTTTTAGAGTACACTTTTGGGGAGTTTGAAAGCCTTTTTGGTACCATTTTGGGATTTGGCTTCGATTTGTTCACTGCAGGTCTGTGAGGAGACAGTAGATGTTCCTCAGATTCGGTTTACTTCGCGTTTCATGGTGTTTCTCTACTACTTTTGTGCGTTTGTTCAAATTTTGAGTTGGATCTGATTGATTTTGCTATTAAAATCCGTAGGATATCATCCTAGTGACCTTTTATAGCGCAGATCTGGTCCTCCGCTTCCATTTCGGAGACATCACCCCATCGTTTTCTCGCACCCAACAGCTCAGTCTTTCGCTTTGCCTCCATTCTTCCTGCAGACACCTACCGCGAGGATCCGGCAGCCATGAGGGAGATCCTTCACATCCAGGGAGGCCAGTGCGGCAACCAGATCGGCTCCAAGTTCTGGGAGGTCGTCTGCAACGAGCACGGCATCGACCCCACCGGCCGCTACGTCGGCACCTCCGACCTCCAGCTTGAGCGCGTAAACGTCTACTACAATGAGGCCTCCTGTGGCCGCTTTGTGCCTCGTGCCGTGCTTATGGACCTCGAGCCGGGCACCATGGACAGCGTCCGCACCGGCCCCTACGGCCAGATCTTCCGTCCCGACAACTTCGTCTTCGGCCAGTCCGGCGCTGGGAACAACTGGGCCAAGGGACACTACACCGAGGGAGCCGAGCTCATCGACTCTGTGCTCGATGTCGTTAGGAAGGAGGCTGAGAACTGCGACTGCCTCCAAGGTCGATTTCTTACTCCACTGTTGACTGCTGCTTGTTAATTATGTGCGCGTGATTGCTGTGATGCGTGCTATTTCAGATCTGATGAAAATATTTCCAGATTTGGTCTTGTCGGCAGCTTTCCCCCCCCTTAATTTTGAAATCATGTGATGGCTTGGCCTAAGTATCGTGTATTCTATTTCCAGTAGTAGCTTTTTGTTGGCTAGTTTGGGTCGCCATGATATAATTTAATCTCCTATAATGTAGATTCCGAAATGATTGGTCCTTAATTTATTTTTTTGGTATTATTGACCATTTGGCTTTACTCACCTTATACTGTTTGCTCTGACATTTTTTTTTGACGTGTTGTTCAGCATCTAGTAAAATAAACTTTCATGCTTGCCTACCATTCCCTTCGTTATATAACATGTTGAATGCCACGATTGTAAAATCCAGTGTAGTTTCATGGTCGAAGTAAATCTTGATTGTTGTCATCTTCCTTTAGATTGGAACTAGTCTGGGATTATGTGTTTGGTGTTAGTCACTTACCTGAGCGCTGGATTAGATTATTTTATTTTCTCGATTGTTGTTGAACTTTTTTGTAGACTCCTGATAAATGAATATATGTAAATGAGCTTGCTATCTTCTAATTCAACTGATTTTTCATCCTGTGGTGGCTACTCAGTGTAGCTAGTGCTGCATATAAAGTGTCTTTGCCACATCCTATAAATGTTATGACTTATATTTAAACAGGTTTTCAAGTTTGCCATTCCCTTGGAGGAGGCACTGGATCTGGAATGGGAACACTCCTGATCTCCAAGATCAGGGAGGAGTACCCTGACCGGATGATGCTCACGTTTTCTGTCTTCCCTTCACCAAAGGTCTCAGACACAGTTGTCGAGCCTTACAATGCAACTCTTTCAGTTCATCAATTGGTGGAGAATGCTGATGAGTGTATGGTTCTTGACAATGAGGCACTTTACGACATCTGCTTCCGTACCCTGAAGCTGACCACACCTAGCTGTAAGTTAATCTTACTATGATTCGTTTCATTATCAATATCTTGTAATTTGTAGTAGATGCAACTGGTAGCTCAGTTTTATTGTTAAAAGCATGTTTTGGTAGATCCATGTATGTTGTGTGGATCCATTATTTGCAGTCCCAACTTGCATGGTCTCAATGCCGGTGTTGCCTCTGTACAACATTTAAATGAATGCTAAACTTCCCCTGTTATCAGGAAATTTATTAGTTTGCATCTGAATGCCCATTTTGATTAGCTGATTGTTTATTTGATACCTGTCCTACAGATCAAGCATGTTTCCTTTTCACACATTAATGCAACTTAATTTTCAGCAGCTGGCATGACAGTACCACACATACACGAGCTTATTTTCAGGAATGTTGTTTAATGCATCTACTAACATTATATGTTGCAATGATTACAATAATCATAATTGCCTTTTCAATTAATGTTGCAATCCATATCTAGCTGTTCCCTTTTTTCTATTATGGATGTTGTCTTATGTTCTTGTAATGCAAATTGTTTGCTAGGAGTTCCTGTTCTTGTTTTTTTTTCTGACTTTAATATGGTTTATTTACAGTTGGAGACCTCAACCACTTGATCAGTGCGACCATGAGTGGTGTTACCTGCTGCCTTCGTTTCCCTGGTCAATTGAACTCTGACCTCCGCAAGCTGGCAGTGAACTTGATCCCCTTCCCTCGCCTTCACTTCTTCATGGTTGGATTTGCGCCACTCACCTCGCGTGGCTCACAGCAGTACCGTGCCCTCACTGTCCCCGAGCTCACCCAGCAAATGTGG
The DNA here is from genome assembly GCA_000418225.1 of Zizania latifolia. NCBI lineage: Eukaryota > Viridiplantae > Streptophyta > Magnoliopsida > Poales > Poaceae > Zizania > Zizania latifolia. The sequence goes on from KE372665.1 coordinate 208,717, forward strand.
GATGCCAAAAACATGATGTGCGCTGCTGACCCGCGCCATGGCCGCTACCTCACAGCCTCTGCCATGTTTCGTGGTAAGATGAGCACCAAGGAGGTGGACGAGCAGATGATCAACGTCCAGAACAAGAACTCATCGTACTTCGTGGAGTGGATCCCCAACAACGTCAAGTCCAGCGTGTGTGACATCCCGCCGCTTGGCCTGTCCATGGCATCCACCTTCATCGGCAACTCCACCTCCATTCAGGAGATGTTCCGGCGTGTGAGCGAGCAGTTCACTGCTATGTTCAGGAGGAAGGCGTTCTTGCACTGGTACACTGGGGAAGGCATGGACGAGATGGAATTCACCGAGGCTGAGAGCAACATGAACGACCTTGTCTCCGAGTACCAGCAGTACCAGGACGCCACTGCTGATGAGGAGGGCGACTACGAGGACGAAGAGGAGGGCGTCCAGGATGAGGAGTAACAAGAGGCCGGAGCTTTGACTAAATTCTGTGTCTCGACCACCGGTCGCCTGTTGTACCTTTTCAAGACGGAAGCTTGCGTATGTTTGGCCATTTTACTGTTTCACTTATGCTTAATTGCTTATATGTGCTTTTGGGGTAATGTAGTACTACATTAATCCGTTTTACCACCAGATTATGGGATTGGTGTGCTATCGCATATGTTTGGGGGGAGTGTATTGGATTCTTTTACTGTCTTGATTTGCTGCTGTCATATCAGTTCTCTAGCTGCTTGGTTCAAATATTGCAACTGGTTGGGATTTGCTAGCGCGAGTGGCGTTTCTCGCGTCGCACCCAGTCACTTTGAAGTAGGTATGGGAATTATACCTGTATATATACAGTGGAGGTATGGGAATTATACCTGTATATATACAGTGGGTAAAAATCCTATTAGGGTATGGAATTATATCTGGATATTCGGGGGTAAAAACCCAATTAGAGATTAATCTCTCTATCGCAACGCTCTAGGCAGAACGACGTGGCCAGCTGCCAAACGGCGACACATGTGCCATTTGGCTCTTGCACTGTTTCATATCTATATAAATCTGTAATCAATCGTCAATAAAACACTTCATTCGGTATTCACCGTGTTCTCTCATTTGTGTTCACTGTTCTTTGTTCTACTCAAAACATGTTAGCAGCACTGTTCTTCCTTGAGCAAGGAAGGCTCCACACAGACATCTTGCTCTGATTCAAAGCAATAGAGAAGAAACGCACTTTGCACTGAGTTCTAAAGGGCACAAAGACGCAGAAAAAACAAGTACAAGAATAGAACACATAGAACAAGGTACGTGTAGTTCATCAATCATGTTTTCCAACGTACGTTTTTCCCCTTTATGAGCGTCACAAACTGGTGACGGCGCTGCGGCGCTCCAGATGTCGTCGGCGCCAACTACCGCCCCAGCGACCTCGCGTGCTTCGGGCCCGGTGACCTGGCGCGCTTCTGCCCCACGCAGCACTAGCCCGGCACGGCCAGCCAACTTGGCGGCCCAGCGCGGCCGGTGCGCCTAGCGCGACAGAAGCGGCCTAGACGGCTTGTGCGGCGGACGCAGCCAGGCAGCGGCGCGGCGCGTCGGTGACCACGCGATGTGTCCACA
>KE372665.1:220276-238393 GCA_000418225.1 Zizania latifolia
TTTTTTTAACCTCGTTGGCCTAGGAACCCATGCGCGTGAGGGATCATGGATCGTTACCTTCTAACGCGAGACGCGCTAGTGCAGCGGAAGAAGATTTGGAGAAGCACGTCCTCGCTCGTTTCCTTCTTGCCTCGCCCGTTCGCCGGCGACCAGGTCGATGAAGTCCAGCGATCTTTGCACGAAGAAGACGACGAGTGCTGCTGTTCAAGCAGCACCTCCACAAAGTCCACACGTACAGGGATGGATACACTCCACGCCGGCGTGCTAGCACCACTCGTGAAGTTTCTAGGGTTTGATCACAACCTTTGTGATTACTTGGGAGAGAGGAGAGGTGGCGGCTAGGGCTAGGGTAGAGCAAAAGCAGCAGCCCCTTGCGTGCCACCCTCTCCTCCTTTATATAGTGCCCAGCATGGGCCTTTTAATCCAGATTAAAAGCCCAACAGATCCAATCTGCGCACCCCGGAACTTCCGGTTACAGCCGGAACTTCCGGTCATCGGAACTTCCGGATCCTATCCGGAACTTCCGAAATTACCCTTCTGTATCGAATTAATTTGGGTCCGGAACTTCCGGTTACAGCCGGAACTTCCGAAACAGACCTTCTGTATCGAATTAATTTTGACCCAGAACTTCCGACTCCAGTCGGAACTTCCGAAACAGACCTTCTGTATCGAATTAATTCCGACCCAGAACTTTCGGTCACAATCGGAACTTCCGGTTCGTCCAGAAAACCAAATTCAAGGGCTGGCCCGGAACTTCCGGTCCCACCGGAACTTCCGGATGCTCCAGAACTCCGGAACTTCCGGCTATAGCCGGAACTTCCGATTCCCCCAGAATTTTCTTGGGCACAATTCCATCAAATTTTCCCAGCATTTTTGGGATCGACAAAACCTTCAGGCTGTGCCATGTACACATCCTCGCTTAGGTTAAAATTAAGGAAAGCCATTTTGACATCTATTTGCCATATCTCATAGTCATAATATGCGACAATTGCTAGGATGATCCGGATAGACTTTAGCATTATGACGGGTAAAAATGTTTCACCATAATCAATATCTTGAATTTGCCTGAAACCTTTCGCCACTAATCGTGCCTTATAGATGTGAACATTTCCATCAACGTCTACCTTTTTCTTAAAAATCCATTTACACTCGATAGTTTTGACACCGTCATGTGGATCGACAAAGTTCTAAACTTGATTTTCTCGCATGGATTTTAATTTGGATCTTATGGCTCCAAGCTATTTCTCAGAGTCTGGTCCCATCACCGCTTCCGAGTAGGTCTTAGGTTCATCATTGTCTAACAATAATATGTTGTGCTGCACCATGGTTAGAAACACAAACCGCTCGGGTGCACGACTAACCCTTTCCGACCGACGTGGGGCTGGTGCCTCTACAACAGGTTCTGTAACATCTTGCATATCGAGTTGTGGTTTAATAGGAGCTAAAACACTTTCGAGTGGTTCTCGAATTTCTTCAAGTCGCACCATGCTCCCACTAACTCCTTTCGAGAGAAACTCTTTCTCAAGAAAGACACCATTTCGAGCAATAAACACTTTGCCTTCTTTTCGGTTATAGAAGTAATATTCTTTGGTTTCCATAGGATACCCCATAAAGAAGCATTTATCAGATTTAGGAGTGAGCTTATCAGACGTCAAATATTTTATATAGGCCTCACAACCCCATATCTTTAGAAAAGACAATCTAGGACGCTTCCCAGTCCATATCTCATATGGCGTCCTCTCTACAGATTTAAATGGAACCCTATTTAAGGTGAAAGCAGCAATTTCTTGAGCGTATCCTAGAAGGACAATGGAAGATCAGATTGACTCATCATCTGGATCATATCTAACAAAGTTCGGTTCCTCCGCTTGGACACCCCATTCCATTGAGGCGTGTCTGGTGGAGTCAGCTGTGGAACAATTCCACATTGCTTTAGATTATCAATAAACTCATGGCTCAAATATTCACCTCCACGATCCGATCTTAGAAATTTAATTGTCTTGCCTATATGATTTTTTAACTCATTCTAGAACTCCTTAAAGTTTTTAAAGGATTCCGACTTATGCCTCATTAAGTAGATGTAACCAAATCTACTAAATTCATCGGTAAAAATGATAAAGTACTAAAAACCACCTCTGGCCATAGAACTCATTGGTCTACATACATCTGTATGTACTAGGGCCAATAATTCATTCGCCCTCTCACTTTGACCAGTGAAAGGTATGTTAGTCATTTTGCCAAGTAAACAAGACTCGCATGTGTCAAATAATTCGAAATCAAATGACTCTAGAAGCCCATCTTTATAGAGATTCTGCATACGCTTCTCATTTATATGACCTAAATGACAATACCAAACAAAAGCGGGATTCAAATCATTAAGCCAAGGCTTCTTCGTATTAATGTTATAAACATGTGTATCCTCAAGATTCAGAATATATAATCCATTTATTAATGGACAAGTACCATAGAGCGTACTATTCAAAAATATCGAACAACACTTATTCTTTATTATGAATTCATAACCATCTTCCTTCAAACATGAAGAAGAGATAATGTTTCTGCCCAAGGCAGGAATGTAATAACAATTATTTAATTCCAAAACTAATCCTGAGGGTAGCGATAAAGAATAAACGCCGACAGCCAACGCAGCAACTCTTGCACCATTGCCGACGCGCACATCCAATTCGCTTCTTACACACTTCCTTGTCTTATTCAGTTCCTGCAACGATTTGTAAGTATGAATCATTGATCCGGTATCAAATACTCATGAATCACTTAGACGAGTAGCAAGATTAATTTCAATAACATTTATACCTGAAGTAGAAGTCTTACTTCCTTTCTTTTTGAGTTCTTCCAAGTATAACTTGTAGTTCCTCCACCAATGACCAATCTTATGGCAGTGTTGGCAAGTGTTAGAAGTAACATGGCCAACCTTGGACTTTCCAATAGGTTTAGGCTTGGAGCTCGAGATCTTATTTGAAGCTTTAGCCTTGCCCTTGCGTTTTCTCTTCTTGCTATCCTTCTGAACCATCATCACATGACTAGAGCTTTTCTTAATGCTTTCCTCAGCAGTCTTTAGTATCCCATGCAATTCAGCCATGCTTTTCACCATGCTATTCATATGAAAGTTTAAAATGAACGGCTCGAAGCTCGCAGGGAGCAACTAGAGAATCACATCCGTAGCCAACTCTTGGCCAAGGGAAAAATCAAGTTTTTCTAGGCTCTCAATGTAACCAATCATCTTGATCACATGAGGACTGACTGGACTGCCTTCTGCCAACCTACATGCAAACAAGGATTTTGAGGTGTTGTACCTCTCGGCATGAGCTTGGTTCTCAAACATGCCTTTGAGTCTCACGATCATATTGTAGGCATCCCTGTTCTCATATTGCTTCTAAAGCTCAGAGGACATACATGCAAGCATGGGACAGCTAACATCAATTGAATCGTTGGCGTGTTTCTCATAAGCCATCCGATCCGCGGTAGATACATTATCAGTTGGTTCATCACGATGGGGCTCCTCTAGAACATATTTTTTTTCTCTTGTTTGAGAACAATTGTTAAATTTCTATGCCAATTAATAAAGTTCGTTCCAGAAAGCCTTTCTTTTTTAAGAATTGATCGTAAATTAAAACTGAAAGTGTTACTACCAGTAGGTGCCATGATCTACAACAAAAATGCAAGTTTTAGCAATATGCTATGTGAATCTTCTATCAAATAAAAGATGCTCAACTACATGATGTACAATCGTTTTCCCTAATACGACATGTAGTGGGACAAGATCTATATTCAACTAACTTCTAGTGAGCTTTGACATCACTGTTAAAAAATTAGTGACATAGGTAAGCAACACTTTGCTAATCATATCCCTATGTGACTCTTGTTCGTTGGAGTGGCATCCAATGCCTCAACGCCCAACTCCATGCCCCAAAGCCCAAAACCATTTTGATTGCTTTGTTAAGCAAACTAATACTATGCTTGTGGATGTTCGACATCCACCCTAACTGGTTAAGATAAAAGATGGCACCCTGCTTTGGCAGGCCTACTATGCAATGATCAAAAACCTTCGTAGGTGCAGCTATTGAAAATGACATCAATGACTCTTAATTTTCTGAGAGAAACTATTCTAACATGGTAACGATGCCTACCATACACAGAACGTGAAAGAATAGTATGACAGGAATATAAGTAAACATCACATGCAATCATATTAACTGTGACATAGTATGACCCTTCTCACATGGTGATCTCCATCTCCACGGTTCCTGTCCTTCGGGTCATCACGCTTTAAGCCTCATGATCTTGTATGAGTCTATTACATCTAATAGCACTATACAAATTACATGAGAACAAGCATCACATGTCGACACACAGGTTGTACAACAATAGAACAACCTTAGGCTGTAATTAACCATAACACGCAGGCCATGAAAATTACACGTATGCATCATATACATTACAAGGCCATACTAGTCACAACATTCTCTGCAAAAACAAGTTAGACGTCGAATCTATGCGTGACTCAAAAGTGGATCCAGAACTTCCGGCTTAAGGCCTGGAACTTCCGGAATCACCCTTTTGCATCGAATTTATTTTGGCCCAGAAATTCTGAAAATAACCTTCTGTATGGAATTAATTTCAGCTCAGAACTTTCGGTCCAACCGGAACTTCCGAAGCCAGAACTTCAGGTCCAACCGGAACTTCAGAAAATGACATTCTGTACCGGGATTATTTTAGCCTGGAAGTTTCGGCTGGAGCCCGGAACTTCTGAAAATCTGGTGCAAGAACAATAGATCTAATCTATTTCTACCACATATCACATATATGTGTATGATCCTGATTGAACACTACGCACGTAGACTCTGATATCACTGTTGGGGAACGGGTAGGCTACGCTAGCATAAAATAAAACTTTTTCTACCCCATTCAACCTAGTAACCATGCGAGTAATGGGATCATGGATCGTTATCTCTAGTCACGAGACGCGCTAGGGCAGCGGAAGAAGAGTTAGAGAAGCGTGTCCTTGATCAATCTGCCCGGCTCCATCCAATCATTGGCGGCGAAGACGATGCAGCCTTACGATTCTCATGTCGAGATGATCAGCACCGCAATTACAGTAGCGCCTCTATGGTATCCACACGTACAGGGATGGGATCACCTCACGCCGGTATGCTAGTACCATGCGTGAGGTTAGGGGAGATGCGGCCACAGCAGGTGAGGCCAGGGGAGAGGTGGTGGCTAGGGTTAGGGTAGGGGCGAAAGCAACAGCAACCTTTTCATCCTAGCCCCTCCTCTCCTTATATAGTGCTCTCTCATGGGCCTTTAATCAGTATTAAAGCCCAATAGATCTAATCTGTTCGTCTGGCCCGGAAGTTCTAGTCTAGGCCCAGAACTTCCGAAAATAACCTTCTGTACGAATTTATTTCTGTCCGAAACTTTCAGTCCAACTAGAACTTCCGAAAATAACATTCTGTATCGAATTTATTTTGACCCGAAAGTTTCGGTTCCACTCGGAACTTTTGGTCCAACCAGAACTTCCGATTCCTCTAGAAACCGAAACTGGCCCTAGCCCGAAACTTCCGGTCCTACCAAAACTTCTGTTGCTCCAGGACCCGGAACTTCTGGCCTCAAGCCAGAACTTCCGGTTCCCCCAGAATTCTCTTGGGCATAGTTCCATCACATACCACCAACGATCTGTATGGAGACTTTAATTAGGATCCATACAAATATATATTTAGATACTTCGCTATCTATCTATTTGTGAGGGATAATTTATATTAAAGACAAGAAATTTTCATGAATTAGTTCAAATAAACACCATTAGTACATAATAGATATGCAAAGATTTTATATATTTGTAGAGTTTTCATATAGAAAATTCTTATATATAGACTCTACGAAAGTTGGTACAATGAAGGAAGAGATGTGTTTTGTGGACAATGGTACCACAAACTATATACTTAGGGAAACAAAATATTTTTAAGGTCTGACCAAAAGACAAGGAAATATTTTAATAATCGCATGACGCGATGCAATAATTGTTGGCTCAAATAATGCCATAATTATTCTATCTGTGAGTAATTGTCCAGATTCAACTCGTACTTCACTAAGTCATAAAAATATCCGTCAAAATGGTTGCCATATTGAAACTCATACAAACAATAAAGAGAAACTTCTCTTTATAAAAAATAATGGATATGAAAAAGCGATACTTCAACAAGTATCCTCTCTCCTATATGGATTGTACTATATATTCATCAATCCCATATCACATGTTGCATATCAAGTAATTTTTTAGGATGTCAATGCATTCTAGACTAGGCATTATCGCCTTGATCATCCTAACATTGGATGATGTGAAAAATTACTAGCAGTTCTATTGGCCATAATTTAAATAATACTGTATTTTCTCAATTATTAAATTTTATGTGCACTGTATGTGCCACAGGGAAAATAATTCTAAGGCCATCAAACTAAAAGTTCATCTAGAACCACTCAAATTCCTTGAACACATTTAAGGAGATATATGTGGTCCTATACAACCATTAACCGTCATATTTTGGTACTTCATGGTTTTAATAGATATATCTACTAGATGATCTAACATGTGTCTATTGTACACATGAAACCATGAATTTGTCACAATTATGGCAAAATTTTTTTGGCTGTGAACTCATTACTTATAACATCGAATTCAATCAATTCGAATGGACAATGCTACAAAAACTTTCCTTGCGTACCTTCAATTATTATTGTAAGGCCTTAGAAATTCAAATAATTTTGTCCTATAGTTCACCCTCAAAATGGCCAAACAGAATATTTAATAAAGAGGATTAAGCATATTATTAGACCATCATTACAGGATTGTAATTTACCAACTCAATGTTGGGTCATATAGTTTTATACGCTACATAATTGATTTAGTTACAACTAACTGAATATCAAACTTCCCCTCTACAAATAGTACGTGGAAATTCACTAAGTATTTTCTATCTGCGTAAGTTTGGTTGCGCTGCAAACGTAACATTCTCACCACCATAGCATACATCAATGGATCTACACAGGAATTTGGGATCTATATTGAGATACCAATATCCGTTAATCATAATGTATCTTAAACCTCTCACAAGGGGATCTATTTATGGCCCAGTATGCCTATATTCAATGAGGTACATTTCTAGACATTAGGGGAAGATTTCAAGTACCAATAAAAATGCCTGGAAATCAATAATAATGTCCAAAGACATTATCACATTGATGCCTCAAATCCACGTACTCATAAATCTGAAATTCAAATTTAGAAAATCATTAATTTGCAACACATTGCAAATAACCTGCCAAATACATTTACTAATGACAGAAATATCACAAAATCCTATCACCTTGCTAGGAATATACCAGAAAGAATAGAGGTACCAAATAAAACTATTTAACTCTCTAATCAACTCGATAAAGGGAGAAGTACGGTTACCTACAAGTGTGTAGCTTTTTGCAAGCATAAAGGAACCCTTTGAACCAAATGTCCAATTATAAATTGAGACTAATTCTAAGGTTAATACTTCTCGTAGACGTACGAGAAAATAGAAGGGTAAAACTTCTAAACTAGTAAATGCAACTCAACCTAGCGTTGAGAAACACCAAGTGGATTAACCACATCCACCTCTCATATCAACAGTGCACTCAAATATCTAATACTGGGACATCGAAACACCGTGACGGTCTCATATTGGGAAATACTAAACCGTCAACTAAGGTGTAAGAGATTTCCACCAATTATCTTGAGTCTAGAGAAACATATGATCATAAGACTATAATTGTTGGCACATACTTCTCTTCATCAATTATTGAAAATCTCTAAAAAGATCCAGATCTCGAATCCATGGTCAAGTGCAAAAATGCACTCGGGCTAGAACAAATAAAAGAGGTAATTCATACAGAGTTAGCCTCTCTCACAAAAGAAAGTTATTATCATCAGTAATACCTACACCTCCAAAACCTTCCCTGTGGGTTTCAAATATGTTTTCATTAGAAAACGGTATGAAAACCATAATGTGGCGAGACATAAAGCGAGGCTCATAGCATGAGGGTTCACGCAGAAACCTGAATTGATTTCAATCAAACATTCTCTCCAGAAATGAGTGGAATCACTTTTCGATAAATTATATCTTTTGGCAGTATAAGAATCGTCTATCTAAACAGTTGATGGATATAGTGATTAATCCCTGTGAGTCACTTGATTCAGACATAAAGGTTCCCATTGGAATCCAAATTCCGAATCTAAATACTAATGCAGCATATATTGTGTAAAACTCGATAAGTCATTACATGGCTTAAAATAGTCGGATAAAATTTGGTACAACCGACTCAATGAGTTCCTTATACAAAAGGGCTACTCAAATAACAATGATTGCTCATGTGTATTCATCAAGAAATCCTCAACGACACCAGTGATATCAATGAAGCATGCAATCATTCAATGATGGAATTCGAGACAAAGGATTTGGTCAAAACCAAATTTTGTTTAGGTCTACAACATAAACACCTTTCCTCGAATATTTTAATACACTAAACCACATATATCAGAAAACACCTATGGTCATTTGATCTCTACATTTAGAGAAAGATCAATTTAGACCTTAGGATGTTGATAAAGAGATACAAGGACTGGAGGTTCCATATCTCAACATTGTTGGAACACTTATGTATCTTGCAAATTGCACTAGGCCTCATAACGTATTTGCAAGAAAATTACTAGCTAGACATAGTGTTAATCCAACTAAATACCATTGGACTAGAGTCAAAAATATCTCCAAAGCACCAAAGATCTTGATATTTTCTTTCAATAATAAAGAAATCAAGATTCAAATATTATTAAATATACAGATGCTGGCTACTTATTAGATCCCCATAAGCTAGATCTCAAACAAGGTTTCATGTTCTTACATGGTGGGATAGCCATCTCATGGAAGTTTACCCAGTAAACTCTAATAGCTACATCCATCAATCATTCTGAAATAATTTCATTGTATGAAGTATCACGCGAATGTGTATGGCTTCATAGAATGATAAACTACATACAAAAATCTTGTGGTATTGATTCCATTGAATCACTAACCATTATCTATGAAGATAATGCGGCTTGTGTAGCACAAATGCAAACAAGTTACACAAAGAGCAATATTACGAAGCACATTGCTCTTAAATTATTTTACCCGCATGAATTACAACAAAATAGGGAAATAAATATCTTGCAAATTAAATCATGTGATACCTCGCTAATTTATTCACAAAGTCTTTACCAACATCAACATTTCAAAAGTATGTTCATGGTATTGGTATGAGACGTTTCAGAGATCTACAAGCATCAGGGGGAGTATCTCCTTAAATGACCAACCTGTACATGCATTATATTATACTCTTTTTTATGAGTTTTATATACTTTCTCATAAATGTTTTTAATAAGATAATATCTACACAAGTTCATATGTATACCATTTCCTATTTTTCCTTAAAAGGATTTTTCAAAGGAATATATATACGATTCACTTATAATTTTTCCTCAAAAGGTTTTATTATAAGTGCAAATCATATGTTATATCATTTTCTTCTTATTTTCCCTATAAGGTTTTAAAGGAGTTTTAACAATATATCATATCATATTCCTCCCTATTTTCCCACGAGGTTTTTGGAGAAATATTCAAATAAGGTTCAGGGTGAGAATTCTCTCACAGTATGCCTTATTAAAACATCATATTGTTCTCTTTTCTTTCTATGAGTTTTTTCTCTTCAAGGTTTCTCATATAAAGTTTTAATGAGACAATATTGAACACAAATATATGTCATATTTCTAGTTTTTCCCATTGAGATTTTTAGAGAAATATCAAAAACATATAATTGCTCATAAACTCTTCAGAGTATATGATAAAACAATAATTCTACATATTATTTCTCATATTTTTTCCACAGGGTTTTTGGAGGAATAATACCTCCATTAATCTTTATGATGGATTCGATTAAGGGGGTGTTGGAGTTAATCTCTCCATCACAACGCTCTAGGCAGAACGACGTGGCCACTGGCTGCCGACGCCAAGTGAAACAACGTGTCCGCATGCGCCAATAGGCGTCCGCTGTTTGGCTCTTGCACTGTTTCATATCTATATAAACCTGTAATCAATCATCGATAAAGCACTTGTTCATTCGGCATTCACTGTGTTCTCTCATTTGTATTCACTGTTCTTCGTTCAACTCAAAACAGTATGTTCCAAATTTTATACTCGTGGGTATTTTAACGGATCAAAACTTGTACCTGATGGGTAAACGGGTATAGGTATGGGTATTGATTACCCATACCTACTTTGCTCGTTTACCTGTTTAGCAAAGTACATAAATCATTTCCAAAAAAACTGAACCCTCATCTTCCACACGCCCACCCCTGTCTGATCCCTCCCAGCCGCCATCCACCCAAATCCATTCCCACGCTGTGCATCTGGTCCTATACTCTTCGCCTCTTCCTTCTTGTGCAATCCACAAGACCACGATGCCTCGGCTTCCTACAGCCCACCTCCCACGCCGTCCCCTCGCTGCCTTGGCGCCGACGGCCTCCCATCGTTCTAGCGTCGCCACCCCAGTGCCGGTGGCCACGCCAGCCTCCACGCTGATGGAATTGTGCCCAAGAGAATTCTGGGGGAACTAGAAGTTCTGGCCTAGGGCCAGAAGTTGTAGGTCCTGAAGCATCCGGAAGTTCTAGTTATAACCGAAAGTTCCGGGCCAGCCCTAGTTTTGGTTTCTGGAGGAGTCGGAAGTTCCGGTTAGACCGAAAGTTTCGGGCCTGCCTGGACGAACCAAAAGTTCCAATTAGACCGGAAGTTCCAGGTCGAAATAAATTGGATATAGAAGGTTATTTTCGGAAGTTCCGGTTAGAACCGAAAGTTCCAGTCCAGACGAACAGATTAGATCTATTGGGCTTTAATATAGAGTAAAGGCCCATGATAGGGCACTATATAAAGGGAGGAGGGGCTAGCACGAAAAGGCTATTGTCATTGCTGCTTAATGTTGGTTTGACCAAACCCTAGCCGCCACCTCTCTCCTAGCTACACCGGTTGTAGCGATCTCTCACCTAATCTCTCATGCGGTACTAGCATACCGGCGAGAGGTGATCCCGTCCCTATACGTGTGGATACCGTAGAGGTACCGCTGCTACATCGGTGCTGATCTTCTACCGTGGAGATCTTCGGGCTACGTCAACTTCGCCGTAGACGAACGAACGGAGCCAGGAGAGGCCGATCAAGGACGCGCTTCATCGACTCTACTTCTGCTGCCTGAGCGCGCCTCGTGGCTTAAGGTAACGATCCATGATCCTATTACAAGCATGGTTCCTGGGCTAACGGGGTAATTTTTTTGAAATTAAGCGCTAACGTAGCCTCCCCATAACCCAACAGTGGTATCAGAGCCTACGTGCGTAGTGTTCAATCTGGACAGAAATAAATTCTGAGTCAGAAAGTTATTTTTGGAAGTTTCGGGTGAGACCCAGAAGTTTCGGGCCAAAATAAATTCGAGTCAGAAGGTTGATTTCGGAAGTTCCGGCCCTGAGTCGGAAGTTCCAGGCCCTTCGACCGGAAGTTCCGAGCCTCTGAGACGGAAGTTTCGAGTATGTTTTTCAGTCACGCGTAGATTCCGCTTAACTCGTTTTTGCAGGGAATGTTATGACTGGTATATCCTTGCAAATGTATGAGATGCATGAATGTAATAACATGGCCTGCGTGTCATGGTTGATTACAGCCCAAGGCTATTCAAATGTTATACGACCTACGCGTCGACATGTGATGCTTCTACTTATGTAATTATTATAGTGCTATTAGGTGTAATAGACTAATACAAGTTCATGGAGGCCTGAAGCGTGATGACCCGATGAACAGAAACCATAGAGATGGAGATCACCATGCAAGAGGGTCATACTATGTCACAGTTAATATAATTGCCTATGATGTTTACTTATGTTCCTGTCATACTATTCTTTCATGTTCCGTGTGCGGTAGGCATCGTTACCATGTTAGAATAGTTTCCCTCAGAAAATTAAGTATTGATGCTCTATCCAATAGCTGCACCTACCAAAGTTCTCGATCATCGATAGTGGGTCTGCCAAAGCAGGGTGCCGTCTTTTATCTTGACCAGTTAGGGTAGATGTCGGACAACCACATGTATAGTATTGTTTTGCTTAACAAAGCTATCAAAATGGTTTTGGGCTTTGGGGCATGGAGTTGGGTGTCGGGCATTGGATACCAACCCAATGAACAAGAGTCACATAGGATATGATTATCAAGTATTGCTTATCTATGTCACTAATCTTCTAGCAGTGATGCCAAAGCTCACTAGGAGTTAGATGAATATGGATCTTGTCCCATAATGTGTCGTTGGAGGGAAAACGATTATTTTACATATTGTGGGACATCTTTTATTTGATAGAAGATTAACATAGCATAGTGCTAAACCTTGCATTTTATTGTAGATCATGCCACCTATTGCAAAGAATACTTCTGTTTTTAATCTGCGATCTATCCTTGAAAGGGAGAAATTATCTGGAACAAATTTTATTGACTGGTACAGAAACTTGAGAATTGTTCTCAAGCAGGAGAAAAAGGACTATGTTCTAGAGGAACCCCACCCTGATGAACCAACGAATGATACACCACTTGCTAAAAGGTGGGCTTATGAGAAGCACGCCAGTGATTCAGTTGATGTCAGCTGTCTCATGCTTGCCTGCATGTCTTCTGAGCTTCAGAAGTAATATGAGGACATGGATGCCTACGATATGATCGTGGGACTCAAAGGCATGTTTGAGAACCAAGCACGGACTGAGAGGTATAATGTCTCAAAGTCCTTGTTTGCGTGCAGGTTGGTGGAAGACAGTCCAGTGAGTCCTCATGTGATCAAGATGATTGGTTACATTAAGAATCTGGAAAAACTTAGGTCTGCTCTTGATAAAGATTTGGATATAGATGTGATTCTGCAGTCGCTGCCTGTGAGCTTCGAGCCATTCATTCTGAATTTTCATATGAATGGCATGCAGAAGAGCATGGCTGAATTGCATGGGATGCTCAAGGCAGCCGAGGAAAGCCTTAAGAAAAATCCTAGTCATGTGATGATGGTTCGAAAGGAAAGTAAGAAGAGAAAGCGTAAGGGAAAGGCTAAAGCTCCAGATGCAATCTCGAGCTCTAAGTCTAATTCGGCTGAAAAGTCTAAGTCGGGCCCTGCTAACTCTGACACTTGCCACCACTGCCATAAGCCTGGCCATTGGCGGAGGAATTGCAAGTTATACTTAGAAGAACAAAAGAAAAAGAAGGGGAGTGTGACTTTCGCTACAGGTATAAATGTTATTGAAATTTATCTTGCTACTCGTCCAAGTGATTTATGGGCTCTTGTGCCCAAGAGAATTCTAGGGGAACCGGAAGGTCTGGCGTAGGGCCGGAAGTTCTGGGTTCTAGAGCATCTGAAAGTTCCGGGCCAGCCCTAGTTTTGGTTTCTAGAGGAGCTGGAAGTTTCGAGCCTGCCTAGACGAACCGGAAGTTCTTGGTCGAAATAAATTCGATACAGAATGTTATTTTCAGAAGTTCTGGTTAGAACCGAAAGTTCCGGTCCAGGCGAACAGATTAGATCTGTTGGGCTTTAATACAGATTAAATGCCCGTGACAGAGCACTATATAAAGAGAGGAGGGGCTAGCATGAAAAGGCTGCTGCCATTGCTGTTTAATGTTGGTTTGACCAAACCCTAGCCGCCACCTCTCTCCTAGCTACACCGGTTGTAGTGATCTCTCCCCTAATCTCCCACGCGGTACTAGCATACTGGCGAGAGGTGATCCCGTCCCTGTACGTGTTGATACCGTAGAGGCACCGTTGCTACATCGGTGCTGATCTTGTCCCGTGGAGATCGCCGGGCTACGTCAACTTCGCCACAGACGAACGGATGGAGCTAGGAGAGGCCGATCGAGGACACGCTTTATCGACTCTACTTCCACTGCCCGAGCGTGCCTCATGGCTTAATGTAACGATCCATGATCCCATTACACGAATGGTTCCTGGGCTAACGGGGTAAATTTTTTGAAATTAAGCGCTAGCGTAACCTCCCCATAACCCAACACGCGCAACCCTAGCACCGACAGCCTTTCGCGTCGCCCCAGCGCTACCTCTCCGACACCAACGGCCCCCACGCCGCTGCCCTCTCGTATGCCCCGCCACCCTGACCACCCACGCCAGCCCCTGCCCTGGCTAGATCTGGTGGGTAAATGGGTATACCCGTGGGTATACGGCACCCGCAGGTGGGGGGTATGGCCATGGGTTTATACCCATCAATGGTAACCGGTACGGGCACGGGTATGAGATTTTTTCACGGGTACGGATATGAGTATGTAGTACCCGTACTTGTGGTACCCGACTGCCATCTCTACTTTGAAGTAGGGTTGATGTGACTAGTTGAAAATGGATCCATATATTTTTACTACTTAGTAGGTCCACCAATCTCATCGTCACCCTGCGCCGTGCTGCCCCAGGCCACGGTGCCTCGTGCTGCCGCCTCATGGTGCATTGGCGCTTCTGCCCCGTGAACAGAAGTGGAAGCATTAAGAAATACAAAAGAGGAATAGAAAGAAGTGAAAGTTGCCTAGAGGGGGTGAATAGGCAATCTGAAATTCTCAACAAAAAATAGGTTAGTTCAAACCTTTAGGACCCAGACTATCCAGAATTTAGTCGGATGCTCCGGAAGCCAGACAAGATTACAAACTATACGAGGTTCGGACTATCCGAGTGTAACCGGATGATCCAGACACAATAGATCTGAAACGATAACAAATGTAGAAAATAATCTATCCGATGAATTCAATGAGACTTAAACTTGCTAGCAAATATATAGATTAACAGTAAATATAACTAGCAAGATAAATAATGGATACAATGATTTTTTCCCAAAGTTCAGATCCTCTGATCCAACGTCTCCGTTGAGGAAACCCCAAGGGACCGGGTCTTTTTCAACCCTAATCCTCACCAAGCACTTACCTCCATAAGTCTTGGTTTTTACTTGGCTACCTTGTTGAAGCTGAGGCGAAGCTTTGTACAAATATATCCGGTCACCCACACGCTTTGGTTGTTCACTGATTGAGGCCTAGCCATCTAGGAGAACTCAAAGTCCAAGAGTAATAGACTCGTTGACGTGTTCTGACACCGTGTGCTCAAGAAACAGCGAAGAACATCAAGAACACATGCACACAACTCTCAAGAGATTGATCAAACGAAAACCCATAGAGATTGTGTGAAGAAATCTCTTTTCTTTCCTCAAGATCCAAAACAACACACAAGAAGGAAGGAGAAAGAATGGCAGGGCATCTAGGGTTTGCAAATCATGTCCCTCTTATTATGGAGGGGAAGGGTATTTATACCCCTGCACCAAATCTATCCGTTAAGGTAAAAAATTGTGCACTGTTCATCTAGACAGTCCGGGCTTAACCAGATAATTCAAACCAAATAAAATTTGAAATAGAACCAGTGTTTCGGATAGTTCGGTCAGAGTCTGGATATTCTAGGCCAAAAATGAGTCCAAACAGAAGAGTGTTTTTGGACAGTCCGACCAAGGACCGGACGGTCCGAGCCACGGTATAAAAATCAACAGAGAGCAATTTTCGGATTGTCCGGCCAAAAATCCGGACGTTCCGGCTTCAAAAATAATTCCAACAGAAACAAATTTTCGGATAGTCTGGTCAGAGTCTAGACAATCCAGCTTGAAAAATAAATCAAACAGAAGCATGTTTTTGGATTGTCTAGCTAGAATCCAGACAGTTCGATATGTAAATAAAATCAAACAGAAGGCTGATTTTGGATAGTCCGGTTTGAACCCGGACAATTCGGCTTTTCTGGAAAGCAAAAACCAACTTAGAAAAATTCTAAAACTTTCAACAAAAGATTTTTATTTGAGCACTTAGCTTTGGATCAACTATCAACGCATCCCTCTTGATAGTACGGCATACCTAGACTTAAGAAAATGCAAAATATTTGCAATAAGCACAGTTTGAGCCTAAGTAAAGCTAATAATCTGACTTCTTCAATATTGATAGAGCTTTAATGCCACTTTTAATTTTTAATTCCTGTATTCATCTTAGTAACCATGCTAGTAGCATTTGATCACTATTGTCATTAATACACCAAAACAAATTAGAGGCCTAGATGCATCAAGATGCACTTTCAATCTCTCCCTTTTTGGTGATTAATGACAATATGTTCCAAGAAGTGAAAATAAATTACTATCAAGATGAATGTACACAATGATGCTCCCCCTAAATACATGCATCATACAATAAGATAGTAAACATGACATAAAGCATTTAGGACTAGAAATCAAAATTAACATAAGTAACCATAAAGCATAAGCATTGTGCATTACATTCCAACTATCCATGCCAACACATAAGAGTAAAACGCTATTACAGCCCATTGTTCACGACACGGAATACAAATGATGGAACCAAAAGATGCGACAATCTAAAGCTAAGCAATTTGACTTGACTAGCACAACGACTTCTTGGCAATTCTCCCCCTTTGACATCAAAGACACCAAAAAGAGAACTCAGTAGATGGCTCACTCAGAGTCTTCGCTCTCAACATCATCATCATCATCGTCGGACGGTGAGGAGGATTACTGAGGAGGCTGCTGCTACGGCTGCTGCCCTTATCCGGATCGAAAGAAGTAGGCATATGAGTCAGTGCAGTCAGCGAAGTCATTCTCCTCTTTAGAACTAGGCACAGGCTCCATGGGAGGCTGACCTAACTACTGAAGTAGCTGGTTGATCACCTTGTTCTGCCTTTCAAACTCCTTGACCTGACGCTGACTGTTGTTCCGACACATTGTGAGTATGGCCAACATAATCTTTTTGATTGGTGAGCCAGAGGAGCTGGGTTGTGGTGCTGATCTATGAGGAGCACACTGAGGCTCGGCACACTGAGGCAGAGCTGCTGAGGAGGACTGCCCTAGAGGTGCTCTAGAAGGTAGAGCTTGAGGTGTGTATCCACGGTGCGCAACCTCATGAACCATCTTCTTACGGGTGACTCTGTCAATCACGAGCTGAATGTATGGGGCGTGCACGCAACTCTTGGTGGGAGAGAGTGAGGTGGTCTAGATCTCGCTCCAAAGGAACCGAGAGACGCTGAATACACCACGGTCCTCCCACATGGCCGCTAGTAGATTGCGGGCATTGCCCAGCAATAAGGTTCTATCACCAAGCTTAGGCAGCAGGGTCTTCTGGAACAAATTGTTTAGCACTAAGAACATCGGAGAGAGACCCTCTGTCTTGCTTCCAAACACTAAACCTGGCTCATATAGAAATGGCATTGCATCAGCTTCAAGCACGGGTTCTGTGTCAAGCCAGTAAGCTGCGAGGTCATTTGTGTCCAGACCCAAGATAGCAGCGAAGTCACTGAGTGTGACCTTCTACTCAACTCCCTCCAGCCACCAGTGAAAGGTTGGCTCCTCATTGGTCACTGTCTGGAATAGAGTAGAGTAGAACCGCCAGATCGCTTCTTCGCACCAGTTCTACTTGATCTCCAAAAGGCCTTAGAGATTCTTGGCCTGGCAGATGCAGATCACCTGGTTGAACATTGGATTGCCCTTTTTCTTCATTGCATCCCAGTTGATCCATTGCATCTCGACTACCAGGTTTCTCTTAGGCAACATGATGCTCTTGTAGTAGTCTTGTTGGAAGCCTAAGTGAAACCGATAATCCGACGCATCCCTCACATAAACTTGGAGGTCTTCATTCCTTTATTTCCTCGCCTTTAGAGTCCACCTCATATAATTGACTTCAGAACGAGGAGTGACCTCGCCAGCCAATGAGGGCTCCTGGACTTTTCTCTGGACAAGCTGAAGGATATCATCGCTTTGACTGGATTGCTCGCTGGTAGGCTGCTTTCCTTTGACTTTTCCCTAAGGTGGAGGAGGAGGCCGCACTGAAGAAACGGCAGTCACTTGGGTGCCGATGTCTGGAAATCAGTGCGACCTCAAAGCAAGCCACTTGAAATAGCCTCTTGAAGCCTACCCGGCACTTGGAGCTGGAGGAGGAGACCCTCCGGTGTCACTGTCAT
>KE372665.1:238403-248743 GCA_000418225.1 Zizania latifolia
CGGAAGAGTACTTTAGATTGTGCCTGGCCTTCTTGCGCTTCTCTTCAGACATGGTGACAACTGCAACAAAGTAGCAAAGGATCAAAAGTTGAATCAAGGATATGAATCAAGGAATGAAAACTAAAACGCAACATAAACCTTGGACTCAGACTGTTCGGGTAGGATCGAACTGTCCGGGCTCCTGCAAAACAGAAACTGATTGATTTTGACAATGTGGTTGGGGTACATTGCAACAACTTCTCTAGGACCTTTTCTAGCCTAAAAGATTCAAGATTTAACCAAAAACTAGAAGGGAAAACACCAATCTAGGGTAAAACAGAGGATACCTCAAAGAGGAATTTGGAGACGAAAAAGAGACGATCGGCTCTCTCGAAAGGATCCTAGGCTCCCCCTCAATGGATCTCGTGACTCTCCACGGACTAGTTTCAAAGAAAACCACCGAAGAAATCGAGAGGTAGAGTGAGAGACAAGAGGAGAAGTGAGGAGGAGAGAGATAGCCGGACGGTATGGGTCCCCTTTTATAAAGTCTGGCCCGGACAATCCAGAGTTATCCAGACTATCCTGATTTCTAGGCGAACTGGACTATCCGAAGGTACTCGGACATTCCGGGTACTCCAGAACCGAACTTTAAAAAGTCCCAGGCCTAGACTATCCGGATTTAGCCGGATGGTCTGGGACTTCTAGAAATCTCAACTCACGGGAATTCAAGGAGACGTATGCCATGAACTTTGGGCTAAAAAATAGTATTTTACCACAGATAATATAATATAAGCATGAATAAACATGAATAAACATGAATAACATGGCATAGCTCAAATTGAATAAAAAATAAATTTGTATTTATTTAAAATATAGCCCATTACATATGAAGACGGCAATTAATTTATCTCCTCATTTTGAACATGGGCATTTATATGCTAGTGTATCAAGCTAAGTTACGAGAATAAAGGATATTTAGTTCATTTCTTAACTCACAAAACCGATGCTCATATAAGGGTTTGGTAAAAATATCGGTGAGCTATTTATTTGTTCTCACATGGGTTAGGCTTATATCTCCCTTGATCTCATGGTCTCTCAAGAAATGGTGGCGTATGTCAATGTGTTTGGTTCTTGAGTGTTGAACTGGGTTATTGGCTATTTTAATGGCGCTCTCATTGTCACACAATAAAGGGATCTTGATGACGTTGTGCCCAAAGTCATTTAAGGTTTGTTTCATCCAAAAGAGTTGAGCACAACAACTACCGGCTAGTACATATTCGGCTTCGGCCGTGGATAAGGCTATAGAATTTTGTTTCTTGGAAGACCATAAAACAAGTGATCTTCCAAGGAATTAGTAGGTTCCAGAGGTGCTTTTTCTATCCACTTTGCAATCAGCGTAATCGGAGTCCGAATAGCCGATAAGATCAAAGGTTGAGCCTTTCGGGTACCAAATACCTAGGTTTGGAATATAAACCAAATATCTCAAGATTCTTTTAACAGCAACCAAATGACATTCTTTTGGTGCAGCTTAAAATCTTACGCACATACAAATACTAAGTATGATATCGGGCCTAGATGCACATAAATATAACAAGGAGCCAATCATAGAATGGTATATCTTTTAATCGACGTTGGTTCGTTGTTGATTTAGATCAAGATGCTCATTGGTTTGCATGGGGGTCTTAATGGATTTGGCATTCTTCATATCAAACTTCTTGAGCATATCTTTAATGTACTTGGTTTGACTGATGAAGGTGCCTTCTTTAAGTTGCTTAATTTGAAATCTAAGAAAGAACTTCAACTCTCCCATCATTGATATTTCAAATCTCTTAGTCATTATACTACTAAATTCTTCACAGAAATCATTTTTAGTAGAACCAAATATAATGTCATCGACATATATTTAGCAAACAAAGAAATTATTATTAAAATACTTAGTAAAGAGGGTAGGATCGGCTTTGCCTATTTTAAAGCCCTTCTTGAGTAGAAAGTCCCTAAGGCATTCATACCATGCTCTAGGTGCTTGCTTAAGCCCATAGAGCGCCTTTTGGAGTTTGAACATGTGATTTGGATATTTGGGATCTTTAAAGCCTGGTGGTTGCTCCACATATACTAACTCAGTGATTGGACCGTTCAGGAAAGCACTTTTCACGTCCATTTGGTGAGCTTGAAATCATGGTGAGTAGCAAAGGCTAATAATATATGAATTGACTCTAGCCTAGGAACAGGTACATACGTCTCACCAAAATCTAAACCTTTGATTTGTGTAAAGCCTTGTGCCACCAACCTAGCTTTATTCTTCACGACCGCACCGTTCTCATCTTGTTTGTTGCGGAAGACCCATTTTGTGCCAATTATGTTCTGCTTCGGTCTTTCCACCAATGTCCAAACTTCATTTCATTTGAAGTTATTGAGCTCCTCTTGCATGGCCATCACCCAATCCGTATCCTCAAGAGCTTCTTTCACCTTAACTGGTTTCAAAGAAGACACAAAAGAGTAACTTTCACAAAAATTTGCTAAACGTGAATAAGTGGTTTCTCCTCTTCGTAGATCACCAAGGATATTGTCTACAGGATGATCTCTTTAGATGTCTTGATGGATTCTTTGATGTTGTATAGGTGGTTGGTCGACTTCCTCTTGAACTTCTTGTTCCTTGTCCACCACCTGCTGCTCTTGAGTTTCTTGTGTTTCGCTTTCTTCTACTTGTACTTGTTGTTGATCCGTTGACTCTTCTTCTCTTGGTCTTATATCTTTAATTAGCATATTCTTGATTGTTTCACATGGAGGGTTGACTCTTCTTCTCTTGGTCTTATATCTTTAATTGGCATATTCTTGATTGCTTCACATGGAGGTTTTTCTTTACCTGCATCACTTGGATCAACTTGCTCTACTTGAGAGCCGTTAGTTTCATCAAATGTCATATCCCTAGTGACTTCAATAATCCCGGAGATCTTGTTGAAAATACGATAGGTATATGCATTTGACTCGTAACCAACTAAGAAACCTTCATCGACCTTAGAGGCAAATTTAGAGTTTCTTTGTCGCTTACTCAAAATAAAGCACTTACTTCCAAAAACTCTAAAATATAAAACATTAGGCTTGTTACCAGTTAGAAGTTTATAAGCCATCTTTTTAAGAATTTTGTGTAGATACAGACGATTGATAGCATGACATGTAGTGTTGATCGCTTCGGCCCAAAATATGTCTGAAGTTTTGTACTCATTAAGTATTGTTCTTGCTACTTTAATTAGTGTTCGGTTCTTCCTATCCACTACTCAATTTTGAGATGAATCATAGGGAGCGGAGAACTCATGCTTAATGCCTTCTTTATTAAGAAATTCTTCAACTTGAGTGTTCTTCAACTCACTCCCGTTATCACTTCTCACTTTTGATCTTGACTTCGTACTCATTTTGAGCTCTTCTTGCAAAGCTTTTGAACACTCCTTGTGTCTTGCTCTTATCATGCAAAAAGAATACCCAAGTGTAACGAGAAAAATCGTCAAGAATAACTAAACCATATTTGTTACCGCCAATGCTTAGGTACGCCACTGGTCTGAAGAGATCCATGTGTAGAAGCTCCAGTAGCCTCCTTGTTGTCATGATATTCTTGGCGGTATACGGTGCTCTAACTTGTTTATGTACTTGATATGCACTATACAACCTGTCTTTCTCAAACACAACATTTGTTAGTCCTAGGATATGTTCTCTTTTAAAAAGTTTTGATAAATTCCTCATCCCAACATGAGCTAGTCGGCGATGCTATAACCAACCCATGCTAGTCTTAGCCACCAAGCAAGTTTCTGGTTCAACTTTATCTAGATCAAAGTTGACTAAATAAAGATTTCCCTTCAACTTACCCATAAAGGCTATGGAATTATCACTACTTCTTAAAATAGTCACACCCTCATTAGTAAAAAGACATTTATAACTAATTTTACATAACTGAGATATTGAAAGTAAGTTATAACTTAAAAACTCAACTAGTAACACATTAGAAATAGTATTACCATTTAAGATAGAAATTTTACCTACTCCCATTACCTTTCCTTTTTCATTGTCACCAAATACAATGGATTCATGATTACCTTGATTTGGCTCAAATGAGATAAACATACTCCTTTCTCTGTTCATGTGGTTGGTACATCCATTGTCCATCACCCAACTAGATCCATCGGTGGAGTATTCTTACAAAATTGATTAGTTCTTGTTTTTAGGTACCCAAACCTTTTTGGGTCCTTCAATGTTAGTCACAAGAACCTTAGGAATCCAAATGTATCTCAATGGTTTTTCATTTTTACTACCAACAAATTGAGCAACCACTTTACCACAGTAGTTTTTCCTAATAAGATATGATACATAAAAGGTAGCTTATGAAGTAAAGGGCTTGTTGTTGATCTTCTTCGAACTTTGTTCTTCCTTTACAAACTTGATGATCTCCTTACCCTTGTACTTCCTTCTTGCATTCACCTTGCTTTCATTTGGATGAAAGCCAAGACCTCTCTTCTCAATATTATTTTGGGTGTTGAGTGTCTTGTATAATGCATCCTTTGTCTTATAGGTTTCATGCACTCATAGCTTACCAAGGTATTAAGCCTTTTATTTTTCTTCCTCAATACTTTAATTTCCCTCATTTTAGTCTTATAAGTAGTAATATTAAGATTATAAAATTTAGCACAACCGTTGCTTGTGGATGCAATAGAAGGAAAAGAAATAGGATGAGTCATTAGAGACCCAACTCTCTCTTTAAGGCTCTTATTGTTCTAAGCTTACTTTTAAGAGTTTTGAGCTTATCTTCTAATTTCTCATTAGACTCATTTACTAAATAAGATTGCTTAGTTAACTTGTCTATCTTTTTCTTTTCTTTAGCAAGAAGTCTCTCTAGTTCAAGATTCCTCTCCTTCTCATTAATGAGAAGGTCCTCTTGTTTTTCTAAAGTTGCTTCTTGCGCCTCTATTGTTTCCATAAGCTCTTTAAATTTAGATAAAACTTGCTTATTCATACTTTTAAACATGGCATCTTCAAATTTAGACTCATCATCGCTAGAATTACTATGATCATCTTTATCTAAAGATTTATCCATCATAGTTACCTTCTTGCTCTTAGCCATAAAGCACTTGGGGGAGATGATGTCGTCGTCACTCAAATCTCTAAATAGTGATGGCTTTGGGTTGTGATGTTGGTGATGACGACGGTGGTGACTCCCTTCTTGCTAGAGTCAGAGTCCGACTCTGACTTAGACTCGAAATCAGAGTCGGAGTTCCACTCCTCTCCAATATGGGCATGGCCGCCTTTCTTCCCCTTTTTGTACTTTTGCTTCTCTTTGCTTTCTTGCTCTTTCTTCTTAGGACTATCGGCTATGAAATGGCCAAGATCGCCACACTTATAGCATATTTTCTTTGACTTTCTTTTCTTTAATTTGTCACCCTTTATCTTGTACTTGTAAAAACCACCCTTCTTCATGAACTTCTTGAATTTCTTGATAAATAGCACAAACTCCTCATCATCGCTTTCATCATCACTTGACTCTTCTTTCTTCTTCGCTTTGAGAGCCACGTCCTTACCCTTGTTGTTGTGAAGCTTGGCAAGATCTTTGACTTCCTTGGCTTCCTCTTCCATTAACTCATGTGCTATTATCCTCCCCAGCACATTACTTGGAGTCATCTTCTCGAACTCTTTTTGCTCACGGATTAAAGTCACCAAGGTAGAATTCTTTGGCGCTATAGCCCGAAGCAATCTTTTCACAACAAAGTGATCGGTCATCTCTTCACTTCGAAGACCCTTGATTTTGTTGACAAGAACCATAAGGCGATCATATATCTCTTGAGGTGTTTCATCGTCTTCCATGACAAATCTTCCGAGCTTTCCTTCAAGAAGCTCTATTTTTGATTCCCTGATAGAAGAAGTTCCTTCATGAGCAACTTGCAAAGTCTCTCATATCTCTTTAGCTTCTTCAAGCCCATCAACTTTATTGAATACTTCTGGACTCAACGTGGCAAGTAGAACACTCGCTGCTTAAGCATTGCGATGGATAGCTTGTTCTTCATCAACAGTTAATTGATGATCATCCCCATTCGAGTCATCCACATCTACACCTGTGCACACAATCTTCCAAATATTTGGATGCATTGAGATTATGTGCAATTTCATCTTATGTCTCTATGCCGCATAGTGTACCATCGAAGTAAGGTGCATAATCAGTTATCACAGAGAGATAATTATTATGAGAGTTTAGTTTGGAGTAGTCAAAAGGATATGTTGCGCATTTCTTTCTTCCAACACTATTCTTATCGGTGTCGGTGGAATTTGACTCTTCAGACATCTTTTCTCTTCAAGCGGTTAAGCCTTTGAGAAGTGCCTGCTCTGATACCAATTAAAAGTTGCCTAGAGGGGGGTGAATAGGCAATCTAAAATTCTCAACAAAAAATAGGTTAGTTAAAACCTTCAGGACCTAGACTATCCGGACTTTAGTCGGATGCTCCGAGAGCCGGACAAGATTAGAAACCATCCGAGGTCTAGACTGTCTGGGTGTAACCGGATGGTCCGGGCACAACAGATTTGAAACGATAACCAATATGGAAAATAATCTATTCGATGAATTCAATTAGACTTAAACTTGCTAGCAAATATATAGATCAACAGTAAATATAACTACCAAGATAAATGATGGACACAATGATTTTTTCCAAAGTTTGGATCCTCCGATCCTACGTCTCCATTGAGGAAACTCCAAGAGGCCGGGTCTCTTTCAACCCTAATCCTCACCAAGCACTTACCTCCGTAAGTCTTGGTTTTTACTCGGTTACCTCGTTGAAGCCGAGGTGAAGCTTTGTACAAACGTATCTGGTCACCCACACGCTTTGGGTGCTTGTGGATTGACGCCTAGCCGTCTAGGAGACCTCGATCTCCAAGATTAATAGACTCGTTGACTTGATCCAACACCGTGTGCTCAAGAAACAGCGAAGAACATCAAGCACACATTCACACAACTCTCATGAGATTGATCAAACGAGAACCCATGGAGATTGTATGGACAAATCTCTTTTCTTCTCTCAAGATCCAAAACAACACACAAGAAGGAAGAAGAAAGAATGGCAGGGCGTCTAGGGTTTGCAAATCACGTCCCCCTTATTGTGGAGGGGAAGGGTATTTATACCCCTGCACCAAATCTATCCTTTAAGGCATAAAATCATGCACTGTTTATCCATACAGTCTAGGCTTAGCCGGATGATCCAGACCAAATAAAATTAAAAATAGAACCAGTATTTCGGACAGTCCGGTTAGAGTCTGGATATTCTGAGCCAAAAATGAGTCCAAACAGAAGAGTGTTTTTGGACAGTCCGACCAAGGTCCGTATGGTCCGGGCCAAGGAATAAAAATCAACAGAGAGCAATTTTCAGATTGTCTGGCCAAAAATCCGGACGTTCTAGCTTCAAAAATAATTCCAACAGAAACAAGTTTTCGGATAGTTTGGTCAGAGTCCGGACAATCCAGCTTGAAAAATAAATCAAACAGAAGCATGTTTTTGTATTGTCTAGCTAAAATCCGAACAGTCCAACATGTAAATAAAATCAAATAGAAGGCAGATTTCGGACAGTCCGGCTTAATCCCGGACAACCGGCTTTTCTGGAAAGCAAAAACTAAGTTAGAAAAATTCCAAAACTTTCAATAAAAGATTTTGATTTGAGCACTTAGCTTTAGATCAACTATCAATGCATCCCTCTTGATAGTACAGCATACCTAGACTCAAGAAAATATAAAATATTTTCAATAAGCATAGTTTGAGCCTAAGTAAAGCTAATAATCTAACTTCTTCAAGATTATAGAGCTGCAATGCCACTTTTAATTTTAATTACTGCATTCATCTTAGCAACCATGTCAGTAGCATTTGATCACTATTATCATTAATACACAAAAACAAATTAGGGGCCTAGATGCATCAAGATGTACTTTCAAGAAGAAAAGAAAGAACAAATAAAATATAATGGACAAAAGAAAGAAAATAAAAAAGAAAGGAGAAGAGATTTTTTTGCAAAATTTCTAAAATTTAGAAATTGAGGGATTTCTATGTTTGAAAATCTAATATTTCTTGTAGGGTTGCTGTGACAGGGTGAAAACGGATCCATATAGTTTTACTACTTAGTCCACTAATCTTGTCACCACCGTGCACCATGCTGCCCCGGGCGATTTGAGATCCTCTACAGTTGGTTTTACTGACTGCAGAGAGCAGTCGCTCCCTCTGCACCATCCGATCGAGATCCGACGGGTGCCAAGGAGGGCTTTGCGCGTGGTGGGACCCACCTCACAACAGTCGAAGGGGGCTCCACACTGTCGGATCGGCGCTGGACGGCTCGGATCAACGACTGTAGAGAGCAGTTGGCACGATAAAGTCAGAGGAGCTAGATCCGCCCTGAGCCACGGTGCCTCGTGCTACCACGCCTGCGCTGCCTCATGGCGCATTGGTGCTTCTGCCCAGTGCACAGAGGTGGAAGCGGGAAGAAATACAAAGGAGGAATAGAAAGAAGAAAAGAAAGAAAAAAAATAAAATATAATGGACAAAAGAAAGAAAATCAAAAAGAAAGGAGAAGAGTTTTTTTTGTGAAATTTCTAAAATTTAGAAATCGAGGGATTTCTAAGACTGAAAATCTAATATTTCTTTTAAGATTTCAAAAAGGAAGCCAATCTTTTTTTTTTGAAATTTAAGAAAATAACATTTAGTTAAAAGACATCTTACTTTATAGGAGAAAATTATGTATATGCCACCGAAAGTTCACTGGTTCCTATATATGCCACTGAAAACTTCCTGTTTCCATATATGCCATTGCTTCAGTTTTTTGTGTCCATATATGTCATTGTCGTTTGTTTCAACCATTAGTCAACGTTAGTTTTTTTCAAAATACCAAAACCGGCCTCAGCTCACTAAAAATCAAAGATGATTTAAGCTCCGTGATCGCTAGCACTTGCTCCAGCCAGCACACGCGTACCAATAACTCATTCAATCCAGTGCAACTTAGACCGGCCAGGAGCAAAGCAAGCTAGCTAGCTTTGTAAGCTAAGGGCAGTTTTGGCATTTCGAAAAAATTAACGTTGACTAACGGTTGAAACTATCGGCAATGGCATATGTGGACACAGAAAATTGAAGCAGTAGCATATATGGGAACAACAAATTTCTAGTGACATATATGGGAATCGATTAACTTTCAGTGGCATATACAAAATTTTCCCTTATTTATATATATATGTAAGACTGCAAGTAATAAAAGACAATTTGTATTTGAGAAAAGAATTTGGCATATTTACTGCCTGCACATAAGGTCTTGTTCAGCTAAATATCTACAATCGTACTCGTTCTGATTTATATTCGATAGTATCAATATCCATGATATCCGTTTCTAAATCCAAATTAAAAAAATATAAAAAATATGATATTACTAATATCCGTTTATATTCAATTCGTTTTCATTCTACAATCAAACATGCATTTTCATTCTACAATCAAACATGCGCTAAATCTCCGTTTCCTATCTCGCTAGAAGTGGCCGATATAAAGATAAGGCCTGTGCGTGCGCTAGTTCTGGACCCATGTAGCCTATAAAGTTCCAGTCCATCAAGATTATAGGCCTCATTCAAGCTAAAACCACATTACACCCTATCTAGTTTATGGGCCTATTGTAGCCAATATTAAGATGGGCCTGCTCTATTGATGGACTCCAAACGACAATATTAGTTCTGGCCTATCAAGTATATGGGCCGCATATCGGCCATAATAGTGTTACAACCTATCAACTATATAGGCGACAAATAGTCCATAGTAAAGAAACGCCCAAATCACGTGCTGGGCCAGATATTATATAAGCTGCAAGTGAGCCAAAATCAAGTTAAGTCCATAAAATAGCACGGGTGGGCCGACTTATCTAGGCCGACTTTTTTCAGAAATCACGTTGCAGCTAGGGGTGGCAACGGGGCGGGGCGGGTCCGGGTTGGCCAATACCAGACCCGAACCCACCCCCGTTTGGACCTGACCTGCTTAGACCCGCCGGGTGAAATCTCGACCCGAACCTAGACCCGCCTGGTCCCCACAAACCCAGCGGGTCCCCCACAAACCCGGCAGCCTAAGGTTAGCGGTGCGGTGCGGACTGCAAGCCTGCAATGCATGGGGTCGGTAGCACAGCCTGGGGCCGACGGCGGAAGCAACCGAGCAGGGAGAGAACAATGCAAAGCGAGGCAGGAAGAGGCAGGACTACAGGAGCAAGAGGGGCGAAAGGCCAGCGGCTGTGAGAGGAGGCTGGGGGCGGTGGGATGCGGCTAGGAGATGGCCGAGAGATGGCGGGGATGCGGGAGGTGATCGAGAGGCAGCCGGGGCA
>KE372665.1:275892-295036 GCA_000418225.1 Zizania latifolia
CGCCGTTCGCTTAGCCATCATCTGCCGATCCTCGGTCTCACCTCCGTTGCCATCACTGATCACCAGAACCCCTCCCCTGTTGTCGACCTAAGCCACCCATCACCTGAACCTCGCCGCCGGTCGCATTCATCGCCGTCGCTCGTCGCCATTCTTTTCGGTAAGCTCTCTGTGATCCCCAGGATCTATTCCGCCCCTTGCCGCTGGTCACCGGGCCGCCTCCCACCAGCGACCATTGGTCCCCGTGTGCCATCGCCGCCGCTCCCGCGTGCGCGCTGACGTCGCCACCGCGTGGCTGCCGTGTCGGCGCCACGTCCACCGTTTCGCCCGTGTGTGCACCACGTGGCACACCCAGTCTGCGCTCGCCCGCTACCCCCATAATTCAGAATTTCCTTTAGTAAAATAATTCGGTATTGCGTCATAATTTGGTTTAATTTTCAAAAATTAACAGAAAAGTGTTCAAACTTTAAAAATTTTGTATCTAATTCATTCGAACTCCAAATTTAACCATTCAAATTGCAGATTTTTTCTAAAATTGAGCTCTACCCATTAAAAACATGTTCACACACAGAATGTATGTGTTACTGTACTGTTTTAATTTATTATTATTTGCTTGTAATGCTATTTAGTCACCGAAGAGTCGAAAGAGCTTGTTTACATCGAGGAATCGCCCATTATCATCCCTGTTCAACAAGGCAAGTTGTTCAAGTCTTCCATTTGATCATGTTGAACCCATGTATTCAAAGCTATTATTCTTTTAAAATTGCATTTTATTTTAGAATGTCACTGGGATTGGGATATGAACCCTGCTTGTATTGCCCCCTGTTGTTATTTACCTATTCCTTGTCTACTTAGAGATTATTTAACTTGACCTGTATGAATCTTTACTATGATTTATCTAGATGCTTAAGATTGCTTAGCCCTGCTTAGAAACTAGTATCACATTCATCACGCTGTTTAATACCACTTATATGTTAATGTTGGCTTATGATTACTAGTTGATTAATAAACTAGTTATCGATTAAATATCACTAAAATTTGATTAAGGTGGGTTGTGAGTACAAGGTCCGTGGTTCTACTAGTCGTACTCATGACACTTTAAAGATTGGTTCATGGGCTGCTTTTGCACTGTAAACTCGCACTCACCACAAGCTAGCATGGGTAATGGTCTGACCAAAAGCCTAGAGATCCCGGGTGAAACATTGAGACGGTCGATAGCCCTGCACCGGTGTAAGTCTTTGCTATTCGGATGGAGAGCGCTAGGGGGTATCGGGTAGATGGTAACCTAGGGTGTGAAGCTTAGAGGATCTAGGTGGATGGTCATATCACAGATCTTTTCTAAGGTACCGTGGTGGTATTGAGGCGCATGGTGACATGTTGTAGGGCTATGTCTTGTGGGTAAAGTTATGTACCTCTGATCAGAGTAAAACTATTTGAATAGCCATACCCACGGTTAAGGGCAGCAATACAAGGTTACTCATGATTAGTCCCATTATTACTTAATTAACCTGATTTACTTTCTGTTCAACCTGGTTAGCTCTGGTTAGAGTGGTTTGGTTGGTTTTTGGGCCTGATGACTGTGGGTAGAGTTATTCAGTGAATGGATTAATGCTGTTTTTAAGGTTCCAACTTAATTAGAACTACTCTTTAAATTTTATATCTCTTTAATGCTCTTTTTATGCAAATAAACCCTATTATGCCATCCTTTGTATCCCCTGTGCACCATAACTGTTTAGCTTAGATGGCTTGGTAAGTATTCAAAATACTCACTCTTACATTTCCCTACCACTAGAAGAGGAGTTCGTCAGTGAAGATAAAGGTGGCCTCTTTTGAGCTAGGCCCAGTCAAGTCCGTCTGTGGAGTGGAGTCGCCGCTACGTCAATAATGTTATTTAGGAGTTATTTATGTTTGACATTATTGTTTTGAGGTTCTAATACCACCTCTATAATAAGTGCTTTATTTATTTCGTCATGAACAATAATGTTTTCGATGTCCAATAAATTGTTTATTGTGTGCCTCGACTGATTCCTAGATGATGGTACTTTCCGCACAATAAATCGCAAGGAAATTGTTAGAATTTCTGGGCGTGACATTTTCCCGATGCTAGACTCAAACAAGGTGGTGTTGTTCGAGTCCTTTGTCCTCCGCGGGCTTGGCCTCCCCACGCATTCCTTCCTTTGTAGCCTTCTCTACCACTACCGAATCTCCCTTATCAATCTCAATCCCATCTCCATCCTCCAAATCTCTATCTTCGTGAATCTGTGTAAAGCGTACTTGGGAGTGGATCCTCACTAGAACCTCTTCCAGAACTTCTTCTGTCTCTGCCGCACGGTGGGGAACAAGGTGGTTGGTGGCGCGGTGCTCCAACTCCACGAAGGGAAGGCGGCGGAGTACTTGGAGATGTCGCTGACCACCTCAAACAAGGGCTGGCACGCCAACTGGTTCTACGCCATGAACCACCAGCCAGCCTTTCTGGTCAAGATCGATCGGCGTCTCGAGGCCTCCTTCCAGTGGACGAACCTAGGCCGCTCGTTAGAGCTAGACTAGGTCCGAGAGTTGGTGGGGCTAGTGAAGAAGCTCCACCACGATGGGCTAAGCAGGGTTAGCATCATGGCCTGCTTTCTGATGCGGCGGATGTTCCCGCTGCAGGAGCGGGTGATGTTGACTTATGAGGCATTCGGGCCTGGGACCCCAACAATCTGGCGGTGGAGTGGATGACCCGAGGGAGGTCATCAAGCTCCTCCACTACTTCTTCAATGGGAAGCCAAGCTTCCTGACGAACCTCAGGTTTGCGACGTACTGCGTCATGAACCCACGGCTATCGGTAAGTCTCTTCTTTGTTTGAATGTCTTCATTGTCGTCGGCATTTGTTCTCTTGAATTTTTCACTGATGCCTGATCACCCACACGGTGTAACGTGACCTAGCTACAGGGTCATGCTGCATTTTTCTCATAGTTACTGCTTCCGAATCACCCGGAGGGTGTTGACCCACCACGGTGCACGCTGCCCTCGAGTGGCTCTAACACGCCTCCCCTGATGCCGAAGCGGAAGGGGAAGGAGCTGGCCGAGACGAGCAAGCGCTCGAGGCTAGCGATGGTTAGGAAGGATGGGGTAGCGCCAATTGGGACCCGATGTCTGATTCTGTCTAGCTCGGATGAGTCAAATAGTGAGACGGATGTCTCGATCTCTAATGCCATGGCGGCACCCGTTCCTCCTCCGGTGAAGGGGGTGGTGAGGCGCCGGTTTGCGGGCTCCTACCGGCTGGTGGCCAGGTGAGCTTTGTCTTCTTTTCTCTTTGACTGTGGACTTTGCTTTTGTCTTTTCTTGTCTTCAATATCTACTTGTGTGACTTACACGGTCCTTAGGGGTGCTCTCCCTTTAGGGGTGATGGCAACATCGTCCTTGCCGGCCATGGCGACAGTGGTCAGGGCCTCGGACCTGGTGGCGGTCGAGGATCGCGTCGGTGGGCACCTTGTCGGGGATAATGTGGATGCTACTGCCGGTGCTCATGCCTTGGTTATCGGGGATGATGTGGATCTCGACGTCGCTGGCCTTGCTAGGAATGTTGTGACAAACTCGGTCTTAGCGTCCGCTATGCCATTGGTGGGTGGAGATGTAGCAGCAGAATATGCTATGGCATATGTGGTGGAGGTTGTCGGTCTAGCGGCAATGGAGGCGGTGAGTGTGAAGGATCCGTCAGCCTGGCAGGAGGTGGTGGTCAGGGCCAGGCCATCGATAGTCCTGGCCGATCTTCAGGTGGTGGCGGGAGTGCTCAACCAAGGGTTGGCCCCGATGCCCAAGGGCGCATCGAGGATCCTCGCTCGACTGGTCGAGATCGAGGCATCGAAGTCCTCAGATGGTGTGGTCCTCGAGGAAGTTAGTGCCCAACTGGCTGGGTGGCTGGTGGTGAGCCCCTGACCTTTATGTCTTGTTCCTTTTTTCTTGCATTTTCTTTTAACTAACTTCTCCGCCTTTGTTGTGTAGCGGTTCTGACGAGGTCAATGGGTAGGTCTGATGGACTTCACTAGGTTGGCCAGATGCACACGAGAAGGCCTCTGGCACAAGTCGGGTCGCTGCCCTTGAGGCCGAGGTTGAGTAGCTCAAACATGAGCGTGCTGACCTCGAGATGAGGGTTGAGGCCCTGATGCAGGAAGGCATCGAGGCTCGGACCGAGGTGGGTGTGGCAATGGTGGCTACTGACAATGCCACCAAGATAGCCGAGGAGGCCAAACGGTGGGAGGAGGTTGCCAAGTCCACCATAGAGGTGGTGAGGGTGTCAGAGGAGGCCACTCGAGCTGCCTTGGAGGTGTTATGAAGCACCTACGAGATGCCGCTGAATTTGGCTGTAAGCCCTTTTACCCAACTGTTTTGCTCCTAGCTGATTTTTTTGTCTTGATTTTGAAGTTGTCTTCTTTTCTTTTTTGTGTAGAGTGCCGTGCTTGGGCCGAGGCTCAAATTGCTGAGCTCGAGGCTAGAGTGGCAACTTTGAGGGTGGAAGTAGGTCGACCCGCACGGTGGTTGACCGGCTTCATTATCTGCTGGTGGATGATTCGTCAGGCCTGAGTACTTCTAATGAGGAGTTCTCGGGGAGGCTAGAGGGCCTTGAAGTCTAGCATTGGGTCTTCATCATGGATGTGGCACAGAACGGGGTCGAGCATGCCTTGGCCCATATTCGGGCACACTACCCCGATATGGATGTCGAGCCGATGGCAGCCGGGTTCCCCATCGGGGTATGCCCGGAGGAGCTCCTTGTTCTTTTGCAAGGAGTGGAGGGACTGGCCATGATAATGGCCGAGGACCTCCTTCTTTCGTCTGACGACGACCTAGAGCAGTCGCCGCCCCCTGAGGAGTAGTGCAAATAGCCTCTATAAAATAGAAGTAGATGATTAGACTAAGTCTTTTTGTGTAAAGAAACTTGTCTTTTGTAAATGAAATCCTTCTTTTACTTGACTTGGAAGTTTTTATGCTCTAAAATTGTTGGTTCCTCGAGAAATCTTATGATAACCGGATAGTGCTCAGCACAGGGATTTAATGCCATGTGCAAGCCTACCGACATTAGACATTATAACTTCTTAGGAACTTCCAAACTCTGGATTTTGGTTAAGTCCTTTGTAAAGCTATGGTCAGGTCCCGAGCCCCAAGTATAGCCATATAGTCGTAGGCACAGGGATCTAATACCATATACATGTGAACCCGACATCAGGCATCATGAGTTCTCGAGACCTTCAAAGCTTTAGCAAAGTTGAGGCTAAGGACACAAGCCTCTGAGGATCTTAGCATTTAGTCGAGTACTGAGAGGGGTGCTGCTGCCAACTCTTTTTCACCCACGTGGTAACTAGGACCAAACCCAGAGCTGCTTCATAGGGGCACAACCAGTAGGCTATGTGTATGACATTTTTGCATCAACTCAAGGTGGTCGAGCCTTGCTGGTTGGTGATGGAAAAGATAATATGAAGTATATGAAATGAAGTTCAGCTTTATTTACTCAAGGACAAGGGTACAAAAGTACACAGCTAAACGGGAAAGAAAAACTTGGGGTCGATGAAGCTTGAGATTTCCGAAAAAATGCATCACCAAACGTGGTCTCGAAAAAGGATCGGTCTCAGGGCCGATCTTCAGGCGTCAGTGCCATTGCCCTTGTGACCCTGTGCTATCATTCGCCTCGCATAACGGTGCTCCTTTGTCATGCAAAACTTTTTTTGCCATACTTGTTTGTGGGCTTCCTAGTGCTGTTGCTGAGTTTGCCCAGAGGTATTGCCCTGACCAGTTTCTCCCAACAATTTCAGTTGTCGGGCAGCCTCCTAGAGGGTAGAGCTTGCCTTCTGGAGGCCTAGGGTATATGACATTGAGGCGAGGGTCTCTTGGATTGAGTTTATCTCGGCGATGGGGTCCTAAGGAGCACTGCCGTGCCTCGCGTCGGCTTGGTGAACCTCTCAACAGAGCTGGGTCAACTAGGAGCTTCGAAAGCCTCTGCCTTGGCGTCTTGTCGACCTGGTGCACTGGCTATAGCTGGCTTCCAACATCATGGGGCTCTCGTTGATCACTTCGGCCCGTGGCCGAGTGAGCCTACTAGTGAGCCAACCTCCCACATGCTCGGGAAGTCTTCCCGAGCCCGGGGGGAGAGCCTCGATGACGTAGGTCTTCTGGGTGACCCATGAATTGAAGTGCTAGATCACCTGATTGGAGACCCAACCGGTGAGCTGATCCATCACCATCTCCACGATGGTATCGGTCAGACGCTCAGCAACCCAATCCGCCTTTTAGGTGGTGAAAGGGTCAAGGACATGGCGTGGGGACCAGGATGGAGCTGGTGCTGAGTCAAAAGGGACCAACCTTCTAGTCAAGTCGGTGATATACGTGGTGTCACCAAGGACAAACATCATCCCTGGCCTGGCAGAAAGATAGTGTGGAGATGCCACTGGGCTCTAGTGAGAGTTGCCATGACCCCCTACCTGGTGCACCAACTATCGGTGAATTACCGAGCAGTCCACACAAGGGGTACCCGAGGTGGTTAATAGAGAGCAAGAGCAGCGTGGCACTCTCAAACCCTATGGTCGACTCTAAATAACAAGAGCCAAGATTTATACTGGTTCAGGCGTTTCAAGATATAATAGCCCTACGTCCAGTATTTTGGTAGATTATACTTGTGTCTAAGCTTACAAAGCTATGAGCTTAAGCGATGAAAGCATAAAAACATGTCCTGGAGGATGCCTCACCTCCCTTATATAGTCAATGGGCAAGTCCAATAACCCAGTACTCTATCCTAAGTCAGTTTCCTTTATGTCCGGGATTACATACCGAACCTAGGTTCTTATTCCCTAATTATAAGGATTCTAGTATAAACATATCTCTTTATACCGGATATAGAGTTTGGTTACCAGATAAGGATATGATATTCCTTATCAGAATCGAACTCCTCTTCATGGGCCATGCTAGACTTTAATGCTGGGCTTGGTCTGCTCTCGGTCTGAGCTGATAAGCCATACGCGGGGTACCGGGGGTCCGACAAAACATGGTATGTGTAAATTGTTTTGAAACCAACCATCATGCTCGATCGATGCATTCTATCGCCTAAAACAAAAAATAATTAAATCCATCACACAAGGAAATTAATTAAATGATATCATGTGTCTGTTTGTAATATAACGTTGTTGCAACACATTCCTTTCTTTTAGAAGCTATAAACTGTCATTTTGCACTCTCCTGACTAAAACCTGCAGGTAACCAATGTTTTAAATTTACCCAATATAGAATACATGGGCATATTTCACGGCTTGTACTAAAACATACTTTCGGTCTATATAGGTATCGAAGGAGGGAAAAATATCACTACCATAGAACCTCTTAAAAATAGCGCCATATCAGTGCCGGTTATCTTCAAGACGACACTGAAGCTGTATCACTTCTAGTTTAAAAAATAGAAGTCGTTAAATTTTTCGAACTTGAATGGAACCGACACTGTTGTGAAACTATTAGTGCCGGTTCTTAGCACGAACCAGCATTGATAGTGGCGCAATAGTGCCGGTTCATGCCACGAACTGACACTGATACATTAGTGTTCGTTCGTTGCACGAACTAGCACTGAAAGTGGCACAACAATGTTGGTGTTTTGCATGAACCGACACTAATGTACTGCTATAAAACTGTAGCGGAAGCTAGTCAGTGAGGCGATCGGAACAGTCTAGTGCAGAACAGTGCCAGAGACCAAAACTTTGTAGAGACAAGATTTTGGTAAGGCATTTTGCTATTCATTTTCTTCTTATCATTGTTAGCTCTTCATGGATTTAAATCGCATGCACGATACTTGCTCTTGAAGGATCAAATTGAATGTTTGGAGGCCATATTGAATGTATGCTTGCACACATTTATTTCTCTTCATGGATGGAATTGAATTAGAATGGAATGAATGGAGGCTATGTTGATTTAGTGCTTGTAGATATTAATTGCTCTCCATAGAATTGAATGCATGAAGGCCATGTACATTATTTCTTTTTTGACGATGGAATTACATGTATGGAGGCCATATTGATTTAGTGGTTGTACACATGTTGAATGTATGGAGGTCATGTTGATTTAGTGGTTGTACACATGAGTTATTCTTCAAGGATTGAATTGAATGTATGGATGTAAGATTAATTTTATGAAAATTGCTCTTAGCTTCATGGATTGCTCTTCATGGTTAATAAATCTATGGAGGTTATGTTGAATTTATTTTTAAAATTCAACATGACCTCCATACAACGTCGACGTGATTGATCTTCACAATATTCCAAACGTAGATTCTCTATGTCAAAATATATATTTTCACAACCTTTATAGGAGAGTATTGAAAACAAAATTTGGAAATATTTTTAAAATCAAAAAATGAAACGCTAGATTAATAAATTAACAAATTGTAGGAATGGAATGTTCCGAAGGTAGATTCTCTAGGCCGAAACAAGTATCGGCAAACAATGATGGTTCAAGATATGAGGTAATTAAATTATCACTATCGATCTTTTAAAAACATCAACATTTTTATGTGAAGGAAAATTAATTATGTGAGATTAATTCTAATGATATGCAGGTGGACCACTCATGGATGTACAATGATTGTGGGCCTGAGTTCATTAATGGTGTCAACATTTTTGTACGAAGTGTTCTGTCTTACAAAAATAGAAATAACGATAGTGCTGATCAGTACATATGTTGTCCCTATGTCGATTGCAAAAATGAGAAAAAATTCATAAACATTGAGCAAATTTGTGCACACTTGATTCTTAGAGGTTTCAAAGCAGGATATAACCGCTGGATAGAACACGGTCAACTTGACGATAGTGTACATGAAGAGCAGCCAATAGTCGAAGAAAACACATGTGGCAACACTACAGTTGACCATGATAGAGATGACATATTATTTGATGCCAATAATAAATACATCGATCAAATGTTGCGCAATGGTGAGGGAGACTTCACTAATGACAGACACCATGAAAAGTTTCAGCGTATGGTAACTGACTCTAAAACACTAATATACCTGACTATAAAGAGGAGCACAATAAGTTGAATATGGTGCTAACACTAATGCAAATGAAGGCTAGCAACGGTTTGTCCGATAAGGGTTTCAATGAATTGTTGGTATTTTTGAAAGATTTACTTCTAATGGAAAATGTTCTGCCTGAAAGTACTTACTATGCAAAACAGGGTGTCTGTCTGTTAGGGCTTGAGGTAGAGAAAATCCATGCATGTGTAAATGACTGTATGTTGTTTCGTAATGAGGACACGGACCTAGATACATGTCACATTTACAATGCACCATGGTACAAGCAGAGCACTGATAGTGGTGAGAGCGAAGACATTACAGATGCCGGGAGACAAAGGAAGAAAATCATGGTTAAGATGGCTTGGTATTTTTCAATAATCCCCGTTTAAAATGGATGTTTGCTAATAAAGCGAATGGCTTGGTATTTTCCAATAATCCCTCGTTTAAAATGGATGTTCGCTAACAAAGCGAACAGTGAGCTACTGTGATGGCATGCTGAGAAACGAAAGAAAGATAGAATACTTAGGCATCTTGTTGATGGCATGCAGTGGAGAAGGTTCGATTCAAAATACAAACAGTTTAGAGACAAAATGAGAAATATAAGATTTGTGTTGAGTACAAAGGGGATGAATCCGTTTAGCAAGATAAGAAGTACTCATAGCACTTGGCCGGTGACTCTTTGTACCTTCAACCTTCCACCCTAGATGTGCATGAAATAAAAATTCATTCTCATGCCTTTATTGATTAGTGGACCAAATCAGCCAGGTAATGATATCGATGTATATCTCAAACCCCTGGTAGAAGATTTACTTGTCTTATGAAAAGACAGCGTGCGGGTTTGGGATGAATACAAAAGAAAGACTTTCACCTTACGTACAATGTTGTTTGTAACAATCTCTGATCGGCCTGCTCTTGGTAACCTATCAGGGCAGACTGTAAAAGGGTACAATGGTTGTATTCAGTGCTTGGAGGAAACTAGGGGCGTTGGTTGGGGGCGGTGGAGACACGTCAAGCTCTGAAGACTTATACCAGAGAATAAGTATTTAGAATTATGAAGGATCTTAACATAGTACACAAAAAGGACCTAGGCAGTACGAAATTACCCATTGGACAAAACACTCATATGTGAAAGAAGCAATCCATATTTTGGATGTTACCATATTAGAAAGACCTTATGGTTCGACATGCAATAGATGTAATGCACATCAAGAAGAACTTATTCGATAGCTTGATTGGTACATTACTAGACATGCTTGGCAAAACAAAAGATACACTGAACATAAGGCTGGACCTTCAAGAAATCAACCTCCAGAAAGACCTGCCTTATATACAACTAGCCAGCGGGAAAAAGAAGCTGCCAACAATATGCTACACGATGAGCAGACAAGAGAAAGCTAGCCTATGTGGTTGCCTTCATAATGTCAAAATTCTAACCGGTTACTTATCAAATATTAGAAGCCTAGTGAACATGAAAGACAAAAAATTTGTTGGCATGAAATCTCATGACTGTCATGTGATGATGACACAGATGCTTCTGATTACAGTTAGAGGCATTTTACTTGATAAGGTTCGAGATGCAATCATTAGTTGTGTTCATTTTTCAACACAATATCATAAAAGATCATGGATCCAAGCAAATTGGCAAAGCTGTAGAACGACGTTATCTACACTATATGTCAGTTTGAGACTATTTTCCCTCCAACATTTTTTGATATAATGGTCTATCTAGTTGTTCATATTGTTGGTGAGATAAAGATCATTGGCCCTATGTTTCTACATCAAATGTATCCTTTTGAAAGATTCATGGGGGTTCTAAAGAAATATGTTCGTAACCGAGGCCGTTCGGAATGTTGCATTGCCTAAGAATGGAGTAAAGAGGAGATCATTGAGTTCTGTATTGACTACATGAAGTTGAACCTGATTAGTCTACCTATATCTCGTTACGAGGGGAGGCTAAGGAGGAAATAGACAATAGGACATGCATGTATCCACATCAGAGATAGTGTTGCATTCACCCAAGCACATTTTGCTATTCTACAACAATCAGTTGTGGTTGGACAATTTGTCAATATGCATGTGAATGTTATAACCACCGCAAATCCAACAAAGTCACAAGATTGAGTCGCAAGAGAGCACAGAAATATATTCAGTATCTGGTTGCGTAAACACGTGAAGTTTCAGCATACCGATGATGCCATGTTGCAACTACTAGGTCATGGCCCGTCGAGTACCATTCACACATTCCAAGCATATGAGATTAGTACTATTCACACATTCCAAGCATACGAGATTAGCAGTTATACATTTTATACAAGAGCACTAACCAAAACTGCGGTGTTCGTATCGATGCATTCGACCGTACTGGAAGTAAGGAGACATACTATGAATTGATTGAAGAGATCTGGGATCTTGAATATGGTGAGTTGAAGCTTCCTCTATTCCGATGCTAATGGGTATGACTACCCGAAGGCATGAAGGTTGACAAGTATGGTATGACTATTGTTGATCTCAAGCTCACCGGATATGCGGAATAACCATTTGTACTTGCTAAGGATGCTGCTCAAGTATTCTACGTGAAGGACTTAGACCCAACAAACAAGGAGGAGCATCATGTGGTTCTTCAAGAAAAGAGAAAGATTGTTGGAGTCAAGGGTGTTGACGATGAAGAAGAGTATGACAGATTTGATGACCTCCCTCCTTTTGGAGAGAATGTTGAACTGCCTCTCATTGATGATACCGAGAAAGCTACGTACATACGCCGTAACCACCATGAAGCATTAATCGTTTAAGCATGGAAGTTGTATTTTATTTAATCAAGATTGTGTAAGCATATTAATCGTTTTGTGATTTTATTTGCTCAAGATTGTGTATTTTATTTGCTCAAGATTGTGCATTTTATTTGCTTAGGGTAATGGTTTAGGGATACGGTTTATAATAAATGTTAATAATAAATTATAAATATTAACATAAAAAGTTTTATTTATGGTGTAAAATATTTTTAATTTGTTAAAGTAAAACGGTTTGTATTTGTTAATAACAATTTATAAATGTTAGTATACAAACGTTTCATATGGTACAGCAAAAAAATCTGTATTTATTAGGAGTAAATTTTATATGCTAAAATAAAAAGTTTATATTTATTAATATTAAAATATTCTTTAGTGTCGGTTCTAAAATATAACCGGCATTGAAAAGCACTATCAGTGCCGGTTATAATTGGAACCAACACTAATAGTGACCTATCAGTGCCAATTCTCGCATACAACCGGCATTGATACGCTTCCCACATATATAATATATATATATATATATATATGCACTGAGACTTAGCTATTTTTTCCCATCCCATAGATTGTCTACTCGCCCGCCGCCACATCTGTCCTGCCGTCCTGCCGTCCAGCCGTCCAGCCGTCTAGCCTCCGCCATCCAGCTGTCTTCGCCTCTGCCGTTCGACCGTCTCCGCCCCCGCCTCTGCTTCCGCCCTTCTGTCTCCACCACCGTGTCTCCGTCGTTCGGCCGTCTCCGCCTACGCCATCCGGCCATCTCCGCCCTTCTGTTTCTGCCACCTACGTATCCACCCACCTATGCAAGGTTTGATGCCACCTCC
The DNA here is from genome assembly GCA_000418225.1 of Zizania latifolia. Classification (NCBI taxonomy): domain Eukaryota; kingdom Viridiplantae; phylum Streptophyta; class Magnoliopsida; order Poales; family Poaceae; genus Zizania; species Zizania latifolia. The sequence continues at coordinate 288,519 of KE372665.1, forward strand.
TCTCACATTGTTTGGATTTAGGGTTTAGCTAGGGTTTTGTGTTCTAGTGATACTACCACAACTAATCAGTGAGCAAGTGGGATGCTACAGGGGATATGAGGGGAATTCTAACATCAGATGAATGATAGAGCTAGCTAGTAAGATGCACATTTATAGTGGGTCAAGCTGCTAGCTGCCAAGTAGTTTCAATTCCGTCTAATTAAACACATTAAGAAGACATCCTCATGTAAAGTAGAGGACAAGACTGAGTCACTATTCCAGATTTATAGGATTGTTGGCATTCAGGTTAATGCATGCTACCATGAACTGAAGACTAAAGGACAAGGAAGCACTTGCGTTTTCATTATTTGCGAAAAAATTCTGCGTTTTAATTGTGACTTCACTGTAACATGTATTGAATTGTGTATGAATGGGATGATAAAGATGCTACTGCATTCAAGTTATATCGCTGCTGAATCTTGATCAACTGTGGTTTGCTAATTGGCATATGTCATTAATCCTGCAATTGCAATAATTGAGATCTTTTATTATAGTATTGTATACTCTCTCATTTTCCATTTACTTGACACCATTGACCATTGTGGTTTTTACTTTCACCAGATATACGGAACAAATATTTTATCATTTGTCTAAGGTATTTTGTGAAGTACATTGTACCTTATAGAAGAAAGGAACAAGAAAGTTATATAATGATCAAGTGTATGTATATATTTGAGTATGTATATGTTCGAGTATATTTTTGATGGAGTGTATGCAAATAATGTGATGTGCATGTGTATGTTTGAGTACACCTTTAAGTGTAAGCAATGATGGATTCTTTAAAAGTATATGAGCTTTTGACTTCTCGATACTAATATAATATGATTATATTATTCTTTCGCCTCCACCCGTCCAGCCGCATCCGCTCATATCGATACATTCAACAATATTCAGTTTTATTTATTAAGGTTTACACAAGTATTATTGTACTTTTTTTATCGTTGTTAAATATAACATAAATTAGGGATATGGCAAGCCTCTTAAGTGATCAACAGGACACTTTCACCAGACAGCATGCTTCCAGCAGTAGGCGGGTCCCTACGGTATTATTGTACTTTTTTCTATCCCGTACTGTAAGTGCTATGTTTAGTTATATTAATTCATGCCAATAATATAGGTTCCGACTTATGTTCCTAACTGTTGCCTCCTAAAAATCAATCATTATATCCACAGGTGTCACTAGGTTTATACATTGTACATTGCATATTCTATTTATGTGATAATAAAACTAACAAACTGATACGATATTATCTTACTGTTGTAGTTTCTAACAAAAAGCTTTGATGATAACCATGACATTTACGCTAGTGACACCCTTAAGATATCAATAAAAGATGGATGCACCAATATAGTTAAGGTTGTGAGCTATGGAGGCAGGTTATGCCTCCACAAAGAGTGGAGTGCATTTAGTACCCGAGTCCACCTAGTAGAAGGGGACTTTGTGGAACTAACAATGGAACCCCCAATGTCTGTTACGGCTACTATTTTTAATAATTATGGTGAAGAGAAGACCGTAGGAGCCATGGAAGTAGAGGATAGCGATAGCGGTATCTATAGTAAAGTCACATTACTTAGTAGACATGCATATTTTGTTTATGTACTTAAAATAGTTTTTTATAATGGCATGTGAGGGTTCTAGCAATGCCCCAAAGAAGAGAAAATAGATAGCCAGGGAGCGCGACACCGACCAAATGGACCAACTGAAGAACATCTGTTATTTTAGAAATTATACAAATGTGATTCCAGCAAGGAAGGTTCTTCTGCAAGACATCTCGGCAGGTCTATCCTCCGGGACTCACTTATATGTATGTATAATTAATCTCTCGATCGTCAACAAGAAGTCGGTAGTAAGCACTTTACACATGTTATAATTGCAAACATCTCTATATTAGAACTTGCCTCGTCTAACTAGCTACCAACACATTTTATTCATAACAATACTTTTCAAGTCATTATTACGAGAAGTACATCATACCTCACCTATACCAACAGATCTCATAGATCCAAGTGACAGAGCAGGAAGCACAATAGTTCTCATTGCAGTGCATAAATCAACAGATGAACGGTGTTACCTGATGACTAATTTTGGTCAATTTCTATGAGCCAACGATTTAGTTATCGGCACAGTATGCGCTTTTTATTTCCACACCAATAATGATACACTGAAGGCAACTATTTATGTAATTTAGCTTGTGCTTGAGTTTGTAAGAACAATGTCACATTTAAAACTTATGGAATCATTCATATAAATATATTCTAATATTTTAAGTTAATATATATCATATTAATTTAATTTGAGATTGTCCGCGTAATATGATATAAGCTATGTAAATGAATTTAGCATATATGTGCATTTGGATATAGAATTAATACAATGTCGGTTTATATATATGTGCATATATGTGAATTTAGCATATATGTGCATTTGGTTTATATATAAAAAATAGTGTGAAATACACAACAGTGCCGGTTTGTGCTCCAAACCGGTACTGATAATAGCGTATCATTGTCGGTTCTATTATTGAACCAACACTGATACATGCGTATCAGTGCCGGTTCGGTTTTGGAATCGACACTGATACTCGTTTTTAGTGTCGGTTCTAGAACCACCACAGATAGCAGTCTACTATCAGTTCTGACTAATCAGTGTTGGTTTAGAACCCACCACTGATGACAATTTTAAACCGATACTATTCATGGATATTGTAGTAGTGTATAGAGATTACCAAGACATATCCTTTTGGATGTTTCTTTTTGGAAAATCACTTTATCTTAATATCTTTTGTTGTGTTATGCAACGTACAATAGAGATACCGGTGTAATTACTAGTGTATTTCTCCATAATCTTACTGGGATTTAGTACATATGATTTTATATTAATACCCCTATTTACATAATCGGTGGTAGAGTCATATTTTTTTATATTATATAATGGATCTATGGATAATTATTGTTGCCTAGTAGATATCTATGTGTCTAAATGGTCCTAGTTATATAGGCCATCTATCATAGACTGCTACCTCAAACTAGCGATGGCTTTCTAACAATTACTTATAGTCCTGTCTTGTGCGCTATATTTTTTGTTGTCAATGGTCTAATCATCATTGGTAGTCTTTATCACTCTCGGGATCTTCACCACTGTCAGTGGTCCTCGCCACATATTGGGTTTTCACCATTATCAAGGGTTTTCGCCATCTATCGAAGTCTTTGCCATTTATTGAAGTCTTCACCGTCGTCAGCGGTCTTTGCCACCTACTGGCGTATTCACCATCGTCAGTGATTTTCGCCACTGTCCATTGATGAAGGGGACCATTATCTACCTCTAACGTACATCTTCCATTAATTTTACTGATGCATTGGTCTCTATTTGTTAACACTTTCAGAATATTATCTAACAGAACATTGAATAAAAGGTAAATAATAATAATAATAATAATACACGTTTTAAAAATTTGGCTGAAGCAATTAAGAGACTTCAAACAAAATATACATTAAGACTCGATATTTCGACGCCAGGTACAATTGATATTTTGATCTCAACTTGCAGATAAACTATTCCCATGTAGAAAATAGACAATAAAAATATTAGCGTGCCAAACTATTTATAATTTAGAAGCCAAAAACATTTTTGTAATTACTAAAATCGAATATTGAAACTACTTATGAAATTAAACTCATTTTTAAACTTTATAATTAATAATTAACATAATAATTTGAACTGTCGTTCGTCGTCGCTTCTCTGATCGAATTCACATTGGCTAGTGTTTTAGCTAGATCCTTTTGTTACAGGTTGGCAAGTAGCTATAATCCCTCGCAATTCGATTTTTCACCTTTTGTCGACATTTTCGATTGATCTAAAACGCGATTGCAATTGGAGCCGTTTTTTAATTGAATTTTTGTAAGACATGCATGTATGCATTCCTACCTCATTTTATCCCGATATAATTAATTAATATGCACAGTGAGTAGCTAAAACTATTTTCCATAACATATATACAGTGAGCACGCTACGATGAAATTATTCATATTATATACCCTCCAACCTCAACATGTACTAAAATAATTGCATGTGCTCAGTAAAAAAATATATATGCACTCTACTATAGAGCATATAATTAAAACGATGCCATATCAATCACATTGTTTAGAATTGGTCTTTTATCTAATCCTTGAGTATCATCGTAATTACGAGTCAATACTAAAAGTCATCTATAATTGTAAAAAAGACATAAAATTATTAGTAGATATAACTGATAGTAACATATATTTTTAGTACCAGTTAGTATTAGTTGATGTCTCTGACCGGTGCTAAAGGAAGAGGCTACCGAGTACTAAAGCCACCTCTAGATTGGTCCATCAGGCCTTCCCACGGATTGTGGCCCCTTGATGGATCCCGACCGCCCGCTGCACTCAAATCCAACGATAAAGGCCTCATGTCACGCGGATCGCCGTCTCGTCTGAAATCCCCACGCCTTCTATAAAACGAAGGAAAGACAACAAAATTTAATAGGCGGCAAGAAGAAGTCCGTCACACGCTCCGTCAAGGTCGGCCTCCAGTTCCCAGTCAGTTGCATGCATTGGCCGGTACCTCAAGAATGGCTGCTACGTACGCACAGCGCGTCGGCTCTAGTGCCCTCCGTCTTCCTCGCAACTGTCCTCGAGTACCTCACCGCAGAGGTTTCCCGATCGCTTGGTCTAATTTTGATTGTACTACCAGCTAGCTAGCTTTTGTCGATCCAAGTAATTAGAGATCGATAGCTAGCTTCTATCTCCCAATTTTGGGATTAGTAATTCAATGATTTTTACAGAAATAATTCAACTTCTATAGGATAATCGGGAGAAATTACTGCATTCCACATGATGAACAAATTAAATATGAATATCGTTTAGAAGCGGTATGAGTCATAGAAAGGAAGAAAGGCAGCTCTACCTATTCATGTTTTATCCACTGCATAAAGGATGCATGTATATACATGTGCCATGCACGTACGCATGGTAACCAGGGACAAGCTCGAAAACGGTCTAAAACGCAATCATATCAAATATAGTAAAAGACCCTTTTATAATGGTTGGGGACTTTAGCTAGTACTAAAATATCTCTCTCTAGTACCAAATAGTAACTCTAAACATTATATTAGTATCGGATGAATAATCGATAATAAGATATATGTCACATTTTAGTTCTAGATGGATAATATAATACTGGTTCTAAAATCAAAACTAAAAGGGTTTGTAACTAGTTAATGATGTGTTCTATATTATTATCTACTACCATTACCGTATCTCTTTCGTTGTTTTACTACCTCCATAAATCAGTAGTCTTTCTAACTTCATTGTGGTAAGAACTAAGAACAATATATATTCACACGATGATGACGATAAAACTATGAAGGCTATATATATATGCCAATAAAGGTATGGAAGAAATTTCTGAAACTATATATTAATTACAGATCAGCAAATGCTGGAAAAAATATGTAATATATATTATAACGGGAGCACAACTGACTGAATAAAATTATATGCATGGGATTTGAAGATGTCAAGCATGGAGTAAATCAGATGAAGAGAGTCGTTATTTGCCTCTTGCCTGGTCCTTCAAACAAACGCCCATACACGGGATTTTCTGAATAATTCAAAGTACGTAATTAAGAGCCAACATGTGCAAATACCGATTTTGAAGCTAGCTAGTTTGAACTATATCATATATAGTTTCCATTTCCAAATGAAAAAAAACTTAAAACAATCTGAGTTTAATCATAAGATAGATTTTGTGACCCTAAACAAAATTCCAAACCAAAAAGCTCGTATGATTTCACAGCACTACAGTGTTGTTTCAAGCAGTTCGGTCATGTATATATGTCAGAGGTTTTTTGAAATTGAAGAATTCTAAATTATAAAAGTAAGGAGTAAGGACAGCGTTTCGCATGGAGTTAAGAAGAAATACTACATCATATCCAAGATCCAACATGAGTAAGGAATGATGTATTCCCAATGCTATAGCTTACTGTTCTTGACGGGAAAAACAATATCTAAAGTTACGGATCATCTGTGCGATCTGGATACCCAAATTCTGCTTGGCCTGTTTCTTTTCTTTTTTGAAGGGGTGGTCCTTTCTTGCGTTGATTTCGGTATCTCATCCATCTCCAAAACTCGAACACAACGCTTCTATCTTTCTGAATGAATGGAAGAGATCCACAACTAGAGTTTAATGCCATTGTCATCAGTAATAACACAAGAATATCAAAAAAATCAACAGAGAGTACAGACCGTTCTCAGCTTCCTGGTAAGCTACATGTAGCTTGCGCTTTGCCCCCTCTAGTGCTACATTAGTCAAGTAGGTGTTTTTGTTGGAGTGTGTGGGTAAGGCCTAATGTGTATATATATGCAGCCCTCCTTAGGGTTACCCTTTAATGAATCTTAGCATGGTATTAAGCTAGGGTTAGGGTTTCTCCCTCTCTCCCTCCTCTCTCTCTCCT
>KE372665.1:299798-328142 GCA_000418225.1 Zizania latifolia
CGGTAGTTCAGACTGCGGGGGGGTGTTGGAGTGTGTGGGTAAGGCCTAATGTGTATATATATGCAGCCCTCCTTAGGGTTACCCTTTAATGAATCTTAGCAGTTTTTCTTGCCTATACCAACCTTGCGATCTTCTAATGCCCGTGGCTGCTGCACCCCCATCTTGTAGAACCAAATCATTCAATGGTTAAAGCTATCCTTAGCTTATTAAGCATCACAACTAAGAAATTTAGTGTAGCATGCATGAGGTATAAACTTACATTCTCACGACCGGGCACCGGCTTTCTCTCCCCAACAATAGGCAACTGCTGTTTTGTTGGTAAATCTTGCCCGTTGTGAAGTTTGTTTTTATCATCTTTTGTCAAAGGTTGTAGAGTCTCCGTCTGTTCTTGTTTCTTTGTAACATGGGCATCTGGTCCAGCGTTTAAAATCTTTGTGCCATTATTTTCGCTATTGTTCCCGGCACCACCATTGCTTTCAATGCCAGGTATCACATCTATTACATGATATACAATAATCTTAATAAGTATTAATGAACGAAACTGACCATACTTTACAAATTAAGCTTCAAGAGATTACTGTTGTACTTACTTCCATCATCATCCAATCCAAACAATAACTTCATGTCGCGGCAACAAAAAATAAGGAAAGAAACAAAACGTTTGTAGCTTCTGTTCAAGAGAAATAGCAATATATAACTATAACTACTTACAGCTAGTACTTTATATCTTTCATATTATAAGTAATTTGCGTTTTTTATAAGTCAAATTTCTCTAAATTTGATCAATTTTATAGAAAAATATACCAACAACTATAATATTAAATTGGTTTAAATACACTTATACACCATAGAATATATCTTAAAAACATATTTATATAATATTGTAGACACTAATAAAATTTCCTTTAAATTTTGTCAAAGTTAAAAAGTTTGACTTGAAAAAACTAAATGATTTATAATATAAAGGAATAAATATATACATATATAAAATCTAATTGTACCTCAGAGACATGCTCTATGGCAGTGGAGTGGGTCAGCATGAATGCTCCCACATCCATAGGAGGAGTCAGAAGCCCAACTTCATCTTCCAATATAGTAGATGTGTGTAAAAAGTCTTCAGCTGCAAAAGGATTTGATTTGTCTGGAGATGTATTCACAGATTACATATGCAACATTAGTTGTGTGTAGATAGCATAATGATTTAATTATAACATGATCAAGAGACATAGTGTGTGTGTGTGTGTGTGTATAAAAGAGGACTTAACTCACCTGATCTGTTACCTACAATTGTAGTAGAAGTAGCTCTGACCCAGTCACTTGCTGCTCCTTTCCAGCCACTGAAACACAAACAAATATATATGCAATGAGCAGGAAGTAGGCCCGGGTGAAACACAGCTAGCACTTAATTAATGGAGTGATTTTACAGTCTCAGTACCAGAAGAACAGGAGGTATCATAATTTTTAGTGTTAATTTTGGTATCTGCTGGTATCTCAGGTACTAAGAGATACCAAAATTAACACTATAAATTATGGTACCTCCTGATACCTTCTAAGGACCTTAATATTTCTCTAATTAATGGGAACTTCACAGTAGACATTAGCTTATGATCGCCTAAATGCTAGTAAAATAGTTAGCACGGTTGCGACACATGAACAATTAAATTCTATAATATGTGCGTTTTTAAATACTCCAGAGCTTGCACAACATCTCCTTATTTTCTAAAATAAAGGAGAGTATATATATATATATATATAGACACACACACATACACACAGTAAGATAACTCTACATCTCACATCCTAATGGCAGCGAGAAAACACCAAACACAAACCTGGGGTGTGTGAGAAGGTTAATAAACAATCTTCACCAGGTCGTCGTTGTATTGTCCTGTTACTACTCACTTATTAATGCTACTTATCGATGGAATTGTGCCCAAAAGAATTCTAGGGGAACCGAAAGTTCTAACTGAGGGCCGGAAGTTCCGGGTTCTGGAGCATCCGGAAGTTTCGGTTAGACCAGAAGTTCCGGGTTAGCCCCAGTTTTGATTTCTGGAGGAGCCGGAAGTTCCGGTTTAACCGGAAGTTCTGGGTCTGCTTGGATGAAGCGGAAGTTCCGGGTCAAAATAAATTCGATACAGAAGGTTATTTTTGAAAGTTCTAGTTAAAACCGGAAGTTTCGGTCCAGGCGGACAGATTAGATCTATTGGGCTTTAATACAGATTAAAGGCCCGTGACAGGGCACTATATAAAGAGAGGAGGGGCTAGCACGAAAATGCTGCTGCTTAATGTTGGTTTGACCAAACCCTAGCCGCCACCTCTCTTCTAGCTGCATCGGTTGTAGCGATCTTTCCCCTAAATCTCCCGCGCGGTACTAGCATACCAGCGAGAGGTGATCCCATCCATGTACGTGTGGATTCCGTAGAGGCACCGCTGCTACATCGGTGCTGATTTTCTCTCGTGGAGATTGCCGGGCTGCGTCGTCTTCTCAGCAGATGAACGGACAGAGCCGGGAGGAGCAGCTCGAGAATGCGCTTCATCGACTCTACTTCCGCTGCTCGAGCGCGACTCGTGACTTGAGGTAACGATCCACGATCCCATTACACGCATGATTCTTGGGCTAACGGAGTAAATTTTCGATCTCTTCCCTAAATCTCCCACGCGGTACTAGCATATTGGCGAGAAATGATCCCATCCCTGTACGTGTGGATACCGTAGAAGCACCGCTGCTACATCGGTGCTGATTTTCTCCCGTGGAGATTGCCGGGCTACGTCGTCTTCTTAGCAGACGAATGGACAGAGCCTGGAGGAGCAGCTCGAGGACGCGCTTCATCGACTCTACTTCCGCTGCCCGAGCGCGTCTCGTGGCTTGAGATAACGATCCACGATCCCATTACACACATGGTTCCTAGGCTAACGGGATAAATTTTTGCAATTAAGCACTAGCGTAGCCTCCCCATGACCCAACAGTGGTATCAGAGCCTACGTGCGTAGTGTTCGATCTGGATCGATCACATATAGGTGATATGTGATGGAAATAGATTGGATCTATTGTTTTTCGTCAGATTTTCGGAAGTTCTGGGTGTGACCCGGAAGTTTAGGGCCAAAATAATTTTTGATATAGAATGTTATTTTTAGAAGTTTCGGTTGGACCGGAAGTTTCGGACAAAAATAAATTCCGTATAGAATGTTATTTTTGGAAGTTCTGGGTATGACCCGGAAGTTTCGGGCCTAAATAAATTTGAGGCAGAAGGTTGATTTCTGAAGTTTCGGCCCTGAGCCAGAAGTTTCGGGCCCTTCGATCGGAAGTTCTGGGCCTCTGAGCTAGAAGTTTCGGGCTTGGTTCAGTCACGTCTAGATTCCGCCTAATTCATTTTTGCAGGGAATGTTGTGACTAGTATAGCCTTGCAAATGTATGAGATACATAAATATAATAACATAGCCTACGTGTTATGGTTGATTACAGCCCAAGGCTGTTCAAATGTTGTACGACCTACGCGTCGACATGTGATGATTCTGCTCATGTAATTAGCATAGTGCTATTAGATGTAATAGGCTGATACAAGTTCATGGAGGCCTAAAGCGTGATAACCTGAAGGACAGGAACCATGGAGATAGAGATCACCATGCGAATGGGCCATACTATGTCACAGTTAATATGATTGCCTGAGATGTTTACTTATGCTCCTGTCATACTATTCTTTCATGTTTCGTGTGCAATAGGCATTGTTACTATATTAGAATAGTTTCCCTCAGAAAATTAAGTATTGATGCTCTTTCCAATAGTTGCATCTACCAAGGTTCTCAATCATCGATGGTGGATCTACCAAAGCAGGGTGCTGTCTTTTATCTTGACTAGTTAATGTGGATGTCAGACAACCACATGGATAGTATTGGTTTGCTTAACAAAGCTATTAAAACGGTTTTGGGCTTTGGGGTATGGAGTTGGGAGTTGGGCATTGGATGCAACCCCAACGAACAAGAGTCACATAGGGATGTGATTAGCAAAATATTGCTTACCTATGTCACTAATCTTCTAGCAGTGATGCCAAAGCTTATTAGGAGTTAGTTGAATATGGATCTTGTCCCACTACATGTCGTAAGAGGAAAAACGATTGTATATCATGTAGTAGAGCATCTTTTATTTGATAGAAGATTAACATAGCATAGTGCTGAACCTTGCATTGTTGTTGTAGATTATGGCACCTACTGCAAAGAACACTTCCGTTTTAATCTGCGATCAATTCTTGATATGGAAAAGTTTTCTGGAACAAACTTTATTGACTGGTATAGAAACTTGAGATTTGTTCTCAAACAAGAGAAAAAGGAATATGTTCTAGAGGTCCCCTATCCTGATAAACCAGCTAATAATAAATCTGCAGCTGATCGGTAGGCTTATGAGAAGCACGCCAACGATTCACTTGATGCTAGCTATCTCATATTTGCCAGTATGTCCTCTGAGCTTCGAAAGCAAGATGAGAACAGGGATACCCATAATATGATTGTGGGACTCCGAGACATGTTTGAGAACCAAGCTCGGGCCGAGAGGTATGGTACCTAAAAGTCCTTGTTTGTGTATAGAACTGGTCATTGGCAAAGGAACTGCAAGTTATACTTAGAAGAACTCAAGAAGAAGAAGGGAAGTGAGACTTCCGCTTCTACTTTAAGTATAAATGTTATTGAAATTAATCTTGCTACTCGTCCAAGTGATTCATGGATATTTGATACCGGATCAATGATTCACACTTATAAATTGTTGCAGGGGCTAAAAAGGTCTACGAAGTGCACAAGAGGCGAATTGGATGTTCGCGTCGGCAATGGTGCAAAAGTTACTGTGTTGGCCGTCGGCGTTTATTCTTTGTCGCTACCCTCAGGATTAGTTTTGAAATTAAATAATTGTTATTTTATTTCTGCCTTGGGTAGAAACATTATCTCTTCATCATGTTTAGATGAAGACGGTTTTGAATTCGTAATAAAGAACAAGTGTTGTTTGATATTTTTGAATGGTATGCTCTATGGTGTTTGCCCATTGTTGAATGGCTTATATATTCTAAATTTTGAGGATACACATATCTATAACATTAATACGAAGAAACCTCGACTCAATGAATTGAATCCTACCTATGTCTGACATTGTCGTTTGGGATATATAAATGAGAAGCGCATGCAGAAGCTCCATAGAGATGGGCTTTTGGAGTCATTTGATTTTGAATCGTTTGACACATGTGAGTCTTGTTTACTTGGCAAGATGACTAAGACGCCTTTCACTGGCCGAAGTGAGAGGGCAAATGAGCTATTGGCCATTGTACATACTGTTGTATGTGGACCAATGAGTTCTACAGCCAGAGGTGGTTTTCAGTACTTCATAACTTTTACCGACGACTTTAGTAAATATGGTTACGTCTACTTGATGAGGCATAAGTCAGAATCTTTTGAAAAGTTCAAGAAGTTCTAGAATAAGGTACAAAATCATACAGGCAAGACAATTAAATTTCTATGATCGGATTATGGAGGTGAATATTTGAGCCATGAGTTTATTGATCATCTAAAGTAGTGTGGAATTATTCCACAGCTGACTCTACCTAGCACGTCCCAATGGAATGGGGTGTCCGAGCGGAGGAATCGAACTTTGTTGAACATGATCCAGTCGATGATGAGTCAAACTGATCTTCCATTGTATTTCTAGGGATTCGCTTTAGAAACTGTTGTTTTCACGTTAAACAGAGTTCCATCTATATCTGTAAAGAGGACACCATATGAGATATAGACTAGGAAGCGTCCCAGGCTATCTTTTCTAAAGATCTGGGGTTATGAGGCCTATGTAAAGCGTTTGACGTCTGATAAGCTCACTCCCAAATCTGATAAATGCTTCTTTGTGGGGTATCCTAGGAAAACCAAAGGATATTACTTTTATAACCGGGAAGAAGGCAAAGTGTTTGTCGCCCAGAATCGTGTCTTTCTGGAGAAAGAGTTTCTCTCGAAAGGGGTTAGTTGGAGCACGGTGCTACTCAAAGAGGTTCGAGAACCACTAAAAAGTGTTTCAGCTCCTACTGAACCACAACTTGACATGCAAGATGTTACAGAGCCTGTTGTCGAGACACCAGCCCCATGTCGGTCAGAGAGATTGAGTCGTGCGCCCGAGCGGTTTACGTTTTTAACCACTAGGCAACGCGATGTATTATTGTTGGACAATGATGAACCTAAGATCTACTCGGAAGCGGTGATGAGACCAAACTCTAAGAAATGGCTTGGAGCCGAAAGATTCGAGTTAGAATCCATGAGAGAGAATCAAGTTTAGAACTTGGCCGATCCACCTGATGGTGTAAAAACTATCGAGTGTAAATAGATTTTTAAGAAAAAGATAGACGTTGATGCAAATGTTGACATCTATAAAGCACGATTGGTGGCGAAAGGTTTCAGGCAGATTTAAGGTGTTGATTATGATGAAACATTTTCGCTCGTTGCTATGCTAAAGTCTATCCGAATCATCCTAGCAATTGCCGCATTTTATGACTATGAGATATGGCAAATGGATGTCAAGATGGCTTTTCTTAATGGAAAACCTAAGTGAGGATGTGTACATGACACAGCCTGAAGGTCTTGATGATCCAGAGAATGCTGGAAAAGTTTACAAACTGCAAAGGTCCATTTATGGGGTGAAATAGGCTTCTCGAAGTTGGAACCTTCGTTTTGATGAGGTAGTCAAAGGGTTTGGCTTCATCAAGAACGAAGAAGAGACTTGTGTTTACAAGAAGGCTAGTGAGAGCTCACTCGTGTTTCTGGTCTTATATGTAGATGACATATTGTTGATCGGAAATGATATTTCTATGCTAAATGCCGTCAAGTCTTCATTAAGAAAAAGTTTCTCAATGAAAGATCTTAGAGAGACAGCATACATTTTGGACATAAAGATCTATAGAGATAGATCGAGAAAGTTAATTGGATTAAGCCAAACCATGTACATTGTCAAGGTATTGAAACGGTTCAATATACAGAATTTCAAGAAAGGTTTTCTACCAATGTCACATGGTATTTCTCTCAGCAAGAGTCAGTGTCCTTCGACACCTAATGAGCTGGAGAAGATGAGTGTGATCCCGTACACCTCCACAATCGGATCCATCATGTATACCATGCTCTGTACACGTCCAGATATTTCTTATGCTTTAAGTGTTACGAGCAGATATCAGTCAAACCCAAGTGAAGGTCACTAGGCGGTAGTAAAGAGTATCCTTAAGTACTTGAGAAGAACTGATGATATATTCCTAGTTTATGAAGGTGAGGAGGAGCTCGTTTTAAATGGTTACACCGATGCTAGCTTCCAAACTGACAAGGACAATTCACGATCACAGTCTGGATTTGTGTTCTGTCTCAATGGAGGCGTAGTGAGTTGGAAGAGTTCCAAGCAAGAAACAGTTGCAGATTCAACAACTAAGGCTAAATATATTGCATCTTCTGAAGCTGCGAAGGAGGCAGTTTGTATCAGAAAGTTTGTTTCTGAGCTGGGTGTTGTCCCTAGTGCGTCTAGTCCAGTGGACCTCTATTATGATAATAGTGGTGCCATTGAGCAAGCCAAGAAGCCTAGGTCGCACTAGAAGTCCAAGCATGTACTACGGTGCTATCATCTCATCCGTGAGATTATAGATAGAGGTGATGTGAAGATATGTAAGGTGCACACGGATTTGAACATAGCCGATCCATTGACGAAACCTCTCTCACAGCCCAAGAATGAGGCGCACTTGAGCTCTATGGGTATTAGATACTTACGTGAGTGAGTCGAGTGTATGTGAGAAGAAGCTGTTTTGTCTATGCTGATGTACATTTAGATAATTGATTATCTTGTTCCTTGAATAAATATCTTTTATATTGATTAATAAGTGTGTGACTTGTTTGTGAAACTCTCTATGTTATGATGTTATTCTAAACGATCCCTAATCTTATATCGTCATGTGCGACAGTGATAATTTATAGACTAGCACATCTGTCTGATTGATGATCAAGTTTCGCAGATCATAGACATAGAGATATCAAATCAGTGATGTAGACTCATGTTAGTGAACATAGAGTTGGATAGACCCATCTTGAGATACTGCTGGGATTATTATTTTATATGTGTCATTAGTTGTCATCTCAAATGGTGTACCTGCAGAATCTTTAGACCTGAGATCGTCATTGATTCTAGAATGTGTAGTAGCACACTTAGGGGCTTCCAAACGCTATTCCGTAACAGGGTAGTTATAAAGGTTGCTTTCGGATGTGTCACGAAACATGTCGTGGAATGTGAGCGGTCAAGATGAAATTTACCCCTCCTAAATAACGGGACAGACGTCTATGGGCCCCTCGAGGTAGTTGGATTGGAAAGTGCATGGCCATGCCACCATGATCAAAGAGTTGATCATGATTGAATCCACTACTTGATCGAGTGAAGTGTCGAGCTATCAACAAGGGTGGCACGAATCTCGTCTTGAGCTTGACTGATGTCGTGTGGTAAAGGGATTGGTGCATGAGTATATCGAGGTTCAGAAAGTATGATTTTGACTTTGTATGCTTTTGGGGGTCAATAAGTGTTGCTAGGTACCGCTATTGATCGGCGATTCGGAAAGGATTTTCGGGTAGCGGCCGTTTGCATATGAACCTATCGGGTGGCACGCTTAAGGAGATTGGATTTAATACTTGCAAGAATTGGCTCTTGTGCAAGTGGGAGATTGATAGAATTGTGCTCAAGAGAATTCTGGGGGAACCGAAAGTTCTGGCTGAGAGCTACAAGTTCTGGATTCTAGAGCATCCGAAAGTTCCAGTTAGACTAGAATTACACGTGATATGACGTTAAATCTCCCTAACATATACCTCTTGCCGAAAACCCTAAACACAGCAACTAGCAATTAAGTAGCTATAGGAGTGCAGTGACTTACTCGGTGACAGTGCTCACAAGCTCGCAGATGTTCGGTGACTTGTGGTTTTTCAGTGGAGCAACCGCATTTAGAATCTCATTACTCTCAAAGAAATCAACAACTTAGTTAGCCCAAATATATAGTAACATATGTGTATGTGTTGGGAAAAATATGGTCACCATCACTTTGTCAACGGTAATAAAAATTTTGAAGAACGGTCTCCAAAGCTCTTCAAGTCACTTCGAACCCGAAGGTCTAAGGCTCTGATCAGGCTGGAGACACTAAGGCTCTGATGGATTCTCGGAGCCTGGCATTCAAAGCTGAAGGCGGAAGGTTATAAATCACCTCGAACTAGGAGCCTAAACCAGTGGCCTCTGTCCCCTCCGATAATATGAGCATTTAAGGCTAAGGACCACGAAGGGAAGACAAATTGACTTTGGACTTTTTTATACATGTAATAAGCGTTTATGCGTTCATACAATGTATTATCCTATAACTCCTATGTAACTTTATAAATAGTACCAACACAGTCGGTTGGATGTAGAGGTTATCTTTGTATTTTCCTGTTAAGTTTTGGCCTATAAATAGTGGCCCCTTCTGAGGGATATAGACATTGAATACTCCGTAACCAACTCGAAATATAAACTCAGAACACATGACGTAGGGCTATTATCCATTCGGAGGCTCGAACCTATATAACCATTCATGTTAATTGCTTTCTTAAGCACACTTAAACTTTGTTGTTGTTCAATTATTTTCACCGCTACAACATTAATACGCAGAGCAAAATGCACTCGATCTTGATCCCTGCTTGAACATTGATTTAATTCTGAAATTAAGTTTCATCAATTATTCGTTGCACTGTGTGTATACCTTCAGCTTCTCGACAGACAGTCGCATCAGCTGCAGCCTCCTCAGACAATCGAACAAGGTGTCAGCTGACTGCGATGATCACAGAAACCACAGAGATAATTAGTCAGAGATTGGTTCTAAGAACATCAAGGTGCTGTTAATTAAATTAGTGCATCTTGCATTGGACGATTGATAATTTTTTGTTTCTGTTTTTATCTGTTATTTTCTAATCAAGTACGTGATGAGAACAAGATGGATGGCCTGCTCCTTGTGGTTCATGAGGATGTCCTTGATGCGGACTTGCGGAGCACCTCATTGATCTGCTCGGATTCCTCCCCGATCTCGTCTGCGAGCATCTTCGCAATCTCAACCATATGCTGATCGATCAGGGAGGGCGTCTCGTCGTCTTCGGCAGCGGCGGTGTTGTTGCCATCATTGTCATGGAAATGGCCGCCGCCGTCGCTGGCTGCCAAGTCGGGAACGAACTCACCTTCTTCGGGTTCGACTTCGACTTCATCGTCGGCATTATGATCACCTGGTTCTGCGGCGGCAGCGGCGCTGGTACAGCTGGCCTCTTTGCGGTTCTTCTTCTGGGACTTGGGCTGCGCGCAGCCGTGGTGACTCAGCTGGAGCTGGTTCCCTGCTGCTGCTGCTGCAGCAGCATTGCCGGTGGTGCCGGCGAGCGACGGTACCCACGAGACAGCGAATAGCAGCTGGAGGATGTCGTCGCGGCGGCGGCACAGCTCCCCCGGCGAGTCGGCGCTGGCGATGAGGATGGCGTTGCGACGCGGAACATCTCGCGCCACTTCTCCATGTCGCCGACCTTCATTCCGCCGCCCCTCCCAGCGAGATCCTCAGTCGTCCCCTCCGGCCTCAAGACGACCGAGCTCGGGTGGCCGATTCTGCGAACAGCCCCGGCAGATCCGGTTGCTAGGACGTCAGGAAGCGAAAAATCCTTCCTTGAGTCCTTCATGCCTGCAGCTTTCTCTCCCTTCTACCACAGTACCACCCCTTAGCCCTATCGGCTGGATGGTCTCCTGAAAACCCAACCCTACAAAATCAAGAACCAGATGATGATCGATCTATCCCAAAAAAATAATCATGATGAAACGAACCGCAGCAGCAAGAACATAAAGGAAAACAACAAGATCAGCTGCAAACCTGTAATGCTCTCCTCTCTCGCTCACGTGGCCTCGCGTGCGGTGGTGAGAGTGTGAGAAGAGCAGCAGTAGACCTCGGCACCAAACCAAAAGCTGAAACGGAACGAGGAAGACGACGACTAGAAAACAGACGGAAGCGAGCCGTAAAAAGAATAACGACGCGTGGCGGATGGCAACACGCCCGCGGGCCGCTGGTCGTCACGAGGAAAGCACCATACCTGACGACGGCGAGGCGACGGACCGGCCAGCGACAAGCTAGCCGAGGAGAACGACGAAGATGGTGACCAAAGTACTCATCTCTTTGGAGATTTTCGGCCGGGCGAGGAATCGAGAGATGGAAACGCGCCTCCGCCGGGGTGAGAATTCGAGATTTGGTCGACTTAGCAAGTGTGATCATGAGTTATGCCTTGGCTAACTTGCAGCCTCTGCTGGCAATGAGGCCTGAATTAATTGCTGGAATTAACGCGGATTCATTCGCTTCTCTTCTTGCTGCTTTGGCTAATTAATTGTGCATGACGCATGGATGGCGTGTGGTTTCGGGGAGGGTTTTACGGACATTATCACTTTGGCCCCTGTTATTTTTTCTATTTGCACGGTTGGGGTATATATTGCTACTTCATTGTTAAGTCCCTGTGCTTCTGAGATATTTTTTTTCTCTCTGGAGCTAGCATTGTAATACCGTCGTGGGATTTTAGTTCGATTTCTTGTACTCCTTTAGGCGTTGTAAACTTGTAATAGGGCTTGTTGAGTTAATATGTCGGGTGTGTAATATGGAATGGAATGACGCTGACTTATTTCTTTCATAATTTTTCCGCACACTAGTCAATAAATATTATACGAGTGTTAAAAGAAGAAAGAGAAAAGTTGTCGCACTTTTTGATTCATAAGAGAGCCCACGACACATTTAAGATAACAATATTGTAGTGTGACGGTTACGAAAAAATGTTTATGTAATGTCTCGTGACTAATAGTTTCTATTCCGACCCTTTTTAGCATGATGTGCGAAGTCAAATGCATAACAAAGCAACCAACATAGTTCCCTATATAGCAACATTTAAGAACATCCATCCAAAAGTACATGTAAAATAAGATTGCATTCTTATTTGTGGCCTCGCATGACACATTTAAGATAACGACTATTTATCAACGGTTTTTAAGATTTAGCTATAGCGATCATAAAGAAGTTGTCCCATATACACACATGTGCATAATTTTATACAGTAAGACTGAATTTTCCCATCTACTCTATTCCCAATCCAGATTATTTATCATCTTCGGTTTTCGTGTTTACTGAGGGGCTAAATTACTCAGTACCTTCGTCTCTTCTACCTTGCCGCTGTCCTCTTCATAGATAATAGGCAGCTCGTGTTGACATATTAGCATCAAAACAAATATATGCCACTGCCACTGTAACTCCCCGAAACACAATTCACTATTGTCTACACCTCTCACACTGTCCTAGAAGGAAAAAACACCTACTCCCTCTGTCTTAAATTATAGCTATTTCTAAACTTTAGTACGGTTATAAGATACAAGGAAAAAAAGTCCAAACCACCCCTTAACTAGTACTCCAAGCAATTAGTACTACATGCAATTAGTACTCCACATAGGAGTAAAATAGAAAGATTTAGGAGGAAAATTTGTAGAAGTTGTAATATTTGGGATAAAATTTGAATGGTAGAAATGGTTGTATTTTTGGACGGATGGAGTATAATATTACTGAAATCTACCATGAACAATTAAGTGAATTGTATGGGGGTGAAAATGTAAAGTTTTCTTGCATAACATTCTTTCTGTCAAAACTATATATATAATTACTGTGAGGTGCTGTATGCAAATCCCACCTCGGTTTAATGCAAACCTGGTTATGTTTATCTTTCTACAATACTATCTTGGCCCCTTCATATAAAATTGGAATTATATATCTTATGTGTAAACATACGTTACCAGTAAAAATCACATGATTATGCCGGCTCATGCATACATATCTCGAAAATCTAATGAACTGGAAAAGAGGAGAAACTGAGTTTTAATTTGCAAGGTAGGTACATATTTACTCCATTAATTTAAATTCTTTTACAGGCACGCGGGTTTTATTAATTTCACTTTTGTTAATGGAACGGGAAAAAAATCTATAATAAGAAGCCCTAAACACGGCTTTAAACGGGATAAGGAAAAGGAAGACTTTGGAATGAAAAATGTGTTTTCCACTGGGTTAATTCCCACCAATTTTGATCGATTTGGCTGTCGTTTTTTATAATTCGGAGCGCGGGGGCCCTGCGTGAGAAACGGGATATGATCGATGTGTTCTTCGTGTGTTAGTTTGACGTGCATGCCGGTTCGAACTAGTGTCACAGCTGTCGCGGGTCTTATTCTAGGTGAGCCTCAAACTGGCCATGCATCAGGTTCGCAACCAACTAGGCGTCATCACATATTTACGTACTCGCATGTCAGGATTGCTATCTGTGGCTCCCTTAAGGGGAGTTACTTCAACCACTAAGTTCTAAGAGTAAGATATCTTCTATGAAACGCTCCAACCACATAGTTAGTTAAGAGCCTACTCTTTGTAGGCCCGTGAGTCTACTAGATGAGGTATGATCAGATATATGCTGTCAGTTTATATTCAATATGTATAATTACAAGCATCACTATATATTAAATATAAGAGATCTCTCGTATCTAGTTCTATTATCATACCATCCCCAATTCAATTAGACGAATAATAGGACATTCCATATAATTTTTTCAAGCCATCGACTACAGAGACGTCTCCGGATAGCAAGATCGACGATGACAAAACCAAGCGATCAATGTAGGTATAGACACAGCTAAATAATTATGTAAGTAGTAAGTAAGAGTGTTGCCCACCCCTAGTAAGAGACCAAATAATATTAAAGAGTAGCCACTCCATTTAACGAACATATTCTAGGGGATAATATCGTTTCATCCTAGTTTATCTGAAGTCTCATAAGCAAGCCCACCCCAGTAACTTCGTGCAAAAATCCTAGTCACACAAAATACACTAGACCATTACATGTCTTCACATAGACCAGGCTTGGTTGTAATATATTTGCATCTATGTGATACCTACTAGCAGGACGTTGATTATCAGGTCTAAAACCTAAGTAAAACTCTTGTGTTCATCGCTTGTAATAGATTATTACGGACTTCGACCCTACTAACAAAGACCAAATTGTCTTAAAAAATCTGCTAACCATATAAGATCGAGAATAATTAATTACAATAACAAAAAAATTAACAATCAACCATAATTTTGAGGAAAAAGTCTACTTTACCCTCTGAAGTATTATCCTGTAGATAAATGCTACCCCCAACTAAAAAAACAGACTCTTAATCCCCCGAACTAATATATACCGGACAAATAACCTCTGAGGCGGTTTTTGTGACAGTTTTACTGACGTGACAGTCCACGCTAGCGGTTTTGCTGACAAGCGGGTCCCACCATTCAGATTCCATCGCGCAGCCACGTGGACAGCCATATCAACAAAACCGCCAGCGTGCACTGCCATGTCAGCAAAACTGTAAGCGTGGACTGCCACGTCAGCAAAACCACCGCAGAAAACCGTCATGAGGTTATTTGTCCGGTACAGATTAGTTCGGAGGATTATGAGTCTAGTTTTTAGTTAGGAGTAACATTTATCTATAGGGTAATACTTCGATGGTAAAATAGACTTTTTTCTAATTTTGAAAGCAATCTTGTATCGGACAACCACATTCAACATATTGGTGGTCGTTAATACCTTTAACGATGGAGGCATGTAGACTTTAACACGGTAACAACCATAAACTTGTTGATAACTTTTAACAATCATATCTGGATTATTAACGACCACATTTACTATCGTTAATAATCATTTCTCTAGTGGGGAGAGATAGTGTAACCGTACTATACTTGTTCAGACAGGAATGAAAAATCTATATTATTTGTTTTAAAAGAAGTTATATATTTTTTTAATTTCATCTAAAATTGTTTGCTGGGCGCATCCTATAAATAGCCAGTAGTTCGTCACTTCTCTTATAAAAAACACGTGGAACGTTCTAATCCTTCCGATCAATGGTCATGGACACACAGCTCGTTCTATGTCTTGCTCATCATTATATTAGAACGCTCTTACGGTACACCCATTATCTCTTAAGAGGTAATACTTAAAATTAATCTGAACCATTGATTTTAGTTAGGATTAAAAATAAACTAAAATTAAAAATACTTGGTGACTGATAGATAATTGAAAAGCCAGCATAGAAAATTAAAAAATATGTGCAAAAAATTAAAAAGTTAGCGCAAAAAATTAAAAAGTCTATGTAGAAAGAGTGACCAATGAGGTAACAGGTCACCATCTTTAATCGTAGCCATTAGATCAAAACAAATGAATGATCTACAATATTTCTAGTATACCGTAAAATTTGTCTTATATTATTATTATTGTTATTATTATTTCAAGTATTAATTGACTCTCTTTAATTTATACTATTTCAATCCGGAGGCATCGGGAAAAATCGTTGGCATTAATAATTTATTCCATCTATATGGTAATAAGAATTATGTTATTTAGGATTTTGTAAATCAAAATCAAATGGTCTCATGCATTTCTCTACTCGCCCCTCCTCTCGTCATGCTGCCTGACAGAAGCAGACGCGCACAGTTACAGTAAAATATACCGACGCGCGCTCTTTCTATAGGATTTTAGTTGAAGTATGATGCAGCTACGTCAGCACGGTATAGTTGAGAGACGAGATGACACAGACGAGGTGACACGGTGTGAAATCAGGTCCAACTCTGGTTAAATGATAATTTTGGTTTTAAAATGGTTGAAGGTACGGTGTTCATCGTTGTTCCATTTAAAAAAAAAGACTTAGGTCTAGCCCATCAATTTTGTCCCAAGATAATTCATTTATATCGGCTTACCTATCTTTGATTTAAATGAAGAAGTTTTATTCTTTTAATATTTCTTATCTACATATTTATAATACTATTTTTGTATTAATAAGATACATTTTGGTGTTTATTCTCACCACTAATTTATTAAATTTCTTCCAAAAATAAAGTATTTGTGGGGACATATGTATAAATCATATAAATCAAATAATTGAAGGGTTGGCTGAAATAAACTTTGTCTTAAGGCCCGATTTTGGAATGTAAAGCCTCGTTTGGCATCACTGTAGATTCAAAATTTTATTGAGCCGGGTACCTATGTTGGGCTTATCAGTCCAGACCGAGAGCAGGCTAAGTCTAGCATTGGAGTCCGGTATAACCCATGATGAAGGTTTAGTTTTGATAAGGAAGGATATGTTCCTATTGGGGAACTGAATCCTAGGTAATGTAGAGATACGTTTGTACCAGAATCCTTCTAATTAGAAGATTAGCACCCGAGTTCAGTAGATAATCATAGATATCCAAGAAATCGACTTAGGATAGAGTCCTAGATTGTTGACCTTGCCCCTTGAGTATATAAAGAGGGTGAGGCACACTCTAGGGATATCTTATACTTCTTGCTTTTAACGTCTTAAGCCTTCATAGCTTAATTGTGTTGCATTGTAAGATTATACAATATTATACACCAAAACTTTGGATATAGGGCTATTATCCCTTGGGAGGTCTGAACCAGTATAAATCTTGGCTCTTGTTTAATAGAGTTGATCATCAGGTTCGAAGACGTTGCGCTTCCCTTACATATCTAATCACCACCTCAGGTACCCCCTTGGGTGGACTGCTAAGTGATTCACTGACAGTTGGCGCGCCATGTAGGGGATCGTGATAGTTTTCATCAGGATCCGATGGCATCTCCTTCAGAATTTCTAGTGCCTGCTGGCTCTAAATTCATGTTCAGGAGTTTAGCATTCATCGGGTATTCGAAGGGATGATTTGTCCTATCGAACCCTTCACCGAGCACCACTTCTGAATTGGCTAACTCGAGGAGCGGAGCTCTCCCTCTGGTCCTCGAACGGGCCGGCCGGTCAAACTGTGCCCGGGCTCCGATCGACCCTAAGCACTATATCATCTTTTCTAGCGAAAATGGCCAAGTCGTCTGATGCCGATGGGCGGAAGTCGGGTCTGCCAGTAGAACCAAGGATGATCATTAATCGAGCAATCCTCAATTCCCAACCAATCTCGTCATGATGGTCGAGGGGGAGGTGTCCTCATCTAGCAGCGACCGACGTAGACGTGCTGCAACAGCAGGAGTCAAGCAAGAGGACATGGTCCGCCAAAATCTTGAGGGCAAATTTACCCTAGAGTTCGACGGTCAAAAGGTCTTCAAGACTCCTGCCACCAATCTGGTGGCGATCAATAGAGCTCTAGGCTCTCTCCCCGAGACACCGAAACTATGACGAGCAAGGGCTTTGACCCAAGTAGCGGTGATACAGATCAACGTCCTGGTCCTGGCTCTGACCCAGCCTCCAACTCCTTCCCCACAAGACAAGGAGAATAACAACTTCGGTCGGTACCAGCCATCGTGCAATGGAACTCCGCCAGGTGACAGTCCACACGGCAACCGCCTCACACCGCCACCAAGATGGAACAATAGGATACGTTCTGAAATTTGCGAGTGGACGGGTGGCAGTGACAACACTGGTGATGGCAGCAGCAGTACCGGTAGCAGCACCAATAGTTGATACATTTTTTTAATCTCATGACTTCATGAGTGCTGGGCGCTGGCTGCTGTTGTCTTTTTTTGAAAGGAGCGCTGGCTGCTGTTGTCTGTTGATGCCTGCTGGCAGCTGTTGTCTGTTGATGCCTCCTGGCTGCTGCGCTCACGGGCCACCGGAAGCCTGCTGTGCTGGGAGGCGGCGCGCGGCAAATCAGCCAGCGGCCCAGCAGCGGATGGTCACTTGTGACTTGCTGTGTTCCTTCCTAGGCCTTAGGCTGTGGCATGAATAGGAAAAAGAGAATGGGCCAATAAAAACAGAAAAATTCCGTATTTCTTGGACGGAATATCCACAGCCGTATCCGTTTCTGGCGGAAATCGTCATTCCGTTATCGTTTCCGTTCCGAAAAATTCCGTTTCCGTATCCATATAAGCCTCTCCGTTTCCTTTTTTTCTCGGAACGGACGGAAACTTTCCGCTCCGTTTTCATCCCTAGTCGAAACCACCACAATCACCGGAGAAGCAAGAGTAGAGATGATCACGGCAGTTTTTCTACATTCACGAGTCGACTTAGGCGAGTAAGGTGGCTAGAATCATTCCGCCTGACAGGGATCGAGCCTTAAGACAGTAAGACGAATCCCTCATAATGGTTACGGCTCTACTACACGGCCGTCCACGTGGCTGGTGACGATGAGAGGGTGATAGCGAACTATCTACCAGTCATCCTCTCACCTTCTGGCAACAATTGGCTTGCTAGTCTACCAAGAAACTCCATCAACTCCTGGGTAAGACTCCGCTTAGCCTTCATCGGCAATTACAAGGGACGTGGCAGAAACCTGGTAACCGATGTGACTTACAACAACTATGACAGGATGAGGATGAATCTCTCTGAAGTTTTATCCGGAGGTTCTCCGAAAAAAGGACCACAATCATGGATGTCAAAGAGCAGGACATAATCAATTATTCCATCGAAGCCCTGCACTACACATCTGAGGTACACGGGGTCCTCGTGAGAAAGAAGCCGACAACTATAGTACGTATGATCTCTATCACAGAGAGTTATGCCAATAGAGAAGACGCTCGGAGGAAGAAGATAGAGCGCTCACGTCACGAGAGTCGGTTCTGCTGGACTAGGGACGATCGCCCGTGATCCCCCCGATGGGAAGATGATCACCCAAGATCCTCCCTAGCCAGGAAGGATCGGAAAAGAAAGACAGAGAGAACTATAGAGGTGGCCTATAATTCAAGGGGCCAAGAAGATGAGTCGATGGTAGAGTAATTGGACAAACCTTGTCCATTTTACCCTAAAGACAATCACACCATGCGTAAATGCTACTCTCTGCAAGATGCATTAGTTAAAGAATCTCAGAACAATCCTCGCCAGAGCAAGTGGCGCTAAGACAATGATGATACACCTCGAAAAGGCAGTCGACCCTAGAGTGACAATGACTTTTAGGAACCCCATAAGACGGTTAACATCATCTTCAGGGGCCTCTTGTCAACTGAGACCAAGTGGCAGCAAAAGGTATTGGATCAACGGATCAACGCCACCGGATTCGAGAAAATTCAACAGCTGTGGTGGCCAAAGGTCCCGATCACCTTCACCCGGAGCGATCAATGGACCAATATCCTGAAGCCGGGGCGATGGCCACTGGTTGTTGACCCGGTAATATTTAAAGTACGAATGAGGCGAGTCCTGATCGACGGTCAGAGCGTGTTGGACATCCTTTTCCGCTAATCCCTCATCGACCTTGGCATTTCAGTCGGCAGCCTTTGAAAGGAGGACACCCCATTTTATGGCATCATTCTTGGAAAAGGCTCGGCACCTCTCAGCTCTATTACCTTGCCGGTCACGTTCGGTTCTCGGGATAATTTTAGGATCGAGCACATAACATTCTAGGTCGCGGACTACGACATCCCGTTCTACACCATCCTCGAAAGACCCTCCATATCCAAATTCATGGCCATAGGGCATTATCTCTATCTCGTGCTCAAGCTACCGAGCCATAACGGAGTCATCTCTATGCAGGGAAACATCGGCACTTCCTGTGCGTGCGAAAAAGATAGCCTTGCCCTAGCCTAGGCTGTCGACCTATCGACTCGGATGGAGGAAACCCTTAGGCAGGTTAGGACAGACCCTCCCGAGGCTTCAAAAATACCAGCCAAAGCTTCCTCTTCTTCCAGGATCTCCACAACACCTTTGAGCACCAAGAAAATCATCCTTTCTAAAGCCGACCCATCAAAAACGGTGACCATTGGGGCATGACTTGACCCTAAATAGGAAGTCATGTTCGTCAGCTTCCTGCGTTCTAACATGGACATCTTTGCATAAGAGCCCTCCGATATGCTGGGGGTTCCTCGAGAGCTGATCGAGTACGAACTCCATGTGTACATGACCCTCAAGCCGGTTAAACAGAAACTACGGAGATTTGCACAGTATAGGAAAGAAGCGATCAAAGCCAAGATCGCTCGCTTTCTAGCAGCAGAATTCATCCATGAAGTATACCACCCCGAGTGGCTTGTAAACCCGGTCCTGATAAAAAAGAAGATAGGGCAATGGCAGATGTGCGTTGACTACACCGCCCTAAACAAGCACGGCCCGAAGGATCCCTTCGGATTACCTCGAATTGACCAAGTTGTGGACTTGACAGTAGGATGCTCCCTCCTATGTTTCCTTGACAGCTACTCCATGTATCATCAGATCAATCTCAAGAAAGATCAAGAAAAAACCTCCTTCATCACGCCTTTTGGGGCATACTGCTACACCACCATGTCATTCGGGCTTAAAAACATGGGAGCAACATATCAGCAGGCCATCTAGCGATGTCTCTCAGATCAAATTGGCCGCAACGTCGAAGCCTACGTCGACGATGTGGTCATAAAGTCTAAAGAAAAGGATAATCTCATCGACGACATCACTGGAACATTCCAGAACCTTTGAAGGTTCTGATGGAAACTCAACCCCGATAACACGAAGAAGGTCCAAAACTCATGAGTTGCATGACAACACTCGGGAGGTTCATCTCTCGATTAGGGGAATGGGGAGCCCCCTTCTTCAAGCTCCTGAAGAAAGAAGAAGACTTCCAATGGACAGACGAGGCCAGTGAAGCATTCTCAGCGCTGAAAAAATTCCTGACTTCGCCTCCAATCCTCACGGCACCAAACCCAAAAGAAGTTCTTCTCCTCTACATCGCATCCAAGACCAACGTCGTCAGCATAGTGATTGTGGTTGACAGACCCGAGGAAGGAAATGTCTTCCCGGTCTAGAGGTTGGTATACTTCATCTCAGAGGTTCTTAGGTTATCAAAAGTGAGGTACCCTCAAGTACAGAAGCTCCTTTACGCCGTCGTACTCACCGCCCGAAAGCTGAAATATTACTTCTAAGCCCACAAAATTGTGGTAGTCACGGAATACCGTTGGGTGACATACTTCACAATCGTGATGCCATCGGGTGAATCGTAAAATGGACCGTCAAACTAGGAGAATACACAATGGAGTTCTGGTCCTGCACCACCATTAAGTCACAAGCTCTAGCTGACTTCCTTGCAGAATGGACCAAGATCTAACTACCCTGAGCTGAGAAGAAAAAGAGTACTGGACAATGTACTTTGATAGTTCCCTAAACATAGATGGGGCCGGCGCCAAAATTCTCCTCATGTCTCCAAAGGGGGGAGGGAGAACTATGCTATGTACTATAGCTATCATTCAAAGCTTCCAACAACGTGGCCGAGTATGAGGCCATGTTGCACGGACTCCAGATAGCAATATCACCTAGAGTAAAGCCACTCATGGTCTACGGGGACTCTAAGTTAGCCATCAGCCAGGTCAGCAAAGACTATCTTGCACCAGCGATAAGATGGATGTCTACTGTGCTGAGGTTCGAAAGAATGAGGGCAAGATCTTCGGGCTGGAATTTCACCATATCCCCCACGACGACAACTCATCAGCTAACGCCCTGGCACGTCTTGGGTCCTTTCAAGCTATGGTCCTCACGGGTGTGTTCGTCTAGAAACTCACCAAGCCGTCAATCAAAGATGAAGATCACCAAGCCACTGGCTCACCGGTAATCGTAGCTATGGCCGAAGACACCGACGACTGGCGGCAGCCCTTCGTCGAGTATATTCTGAAGGGCACAACCCCGGAGAACAAAACCATAGCCAAGCATTTGGCACGGCACAGCAAACAATACGTGGTCATTGGCGATAAGCTATACAAATGCATGGCCTCAACAAGGATACTTCAGAAATGCATCCTACCAAGCGAAGGCCTTTAGATCCTCAATGCAGTACACGTAGGCACGTGTGGCAACCACGCAGGGGCCAGGACTCTGGTTGGCAAAGATTTCTGATTAGGATTTTATTGGCCATCAGCCAACAACGACGCTAAGAAGTTAGTAAAAAGGTGCACCGGATGCCAATTCTCCGCAAAACAGAATCACTTGCCAGCGCAAGCCCTTCAGACAATCCCACCAACTCAGCCCTTCGCTTGCTAGGGGCTCAATATGGTCGGCCCCTTCAAAAAGGCTTCGCAAGGAATCAATCGGCTGCTAGTGTCCATCCACAAGTAAATCAAGTGGATCGAGGTGTTGCGTTAAAGAACTACACAGCCAAAAAAGTAGCAAAATTCATCAAAGGCATCACATATCGGTTCGGGGTCCCCAACCAAATCATAACCGACCTCGGGACTCAGTTCACCGCAAACGACTTCTAGGACTCCTATTCGGAAAGACTGATCAAGGTCAAGTACGTCTTGGTCACGCAACCTCGAGCAAACGGACAATGCGAACGTGCCAATGGGATGATCCTCCAAGGACTAAAAGCTCAAATCTTCGACCTCCTATAGAAATACACTGGGAGGTGGCTACAGGAACTCCCTACAGTACTCTGGGGGCTCCACACACAACCGAATAGGGGATAGGTTAGACTCCCTTCTTCCTTATTTATGGCTCCGAAGCAATCCTCTCGGTCAACATTCTACACAAATCCCCCTGAGTCTAGCACTATGACGAGAGGTCAGTAGAACAAACATGGGCTGAAGATATTGACTCCATCGAGGAAGCCCGGATTGCATCCGCAGTACAAGCAGATCGATATCAACAGACCGTCCGACGATATCATGACCGTAACATACAAAGCAGAAGTTTCAAGGTCAGAGATTTGGTGCTTCGCCGGGTACAGTCAACCGTCGGAATGCATAAGCTTTCCACCCCTTGGGAAGGACCTTTTATCATTGCCGAAGTAATAAGGCTGGGGGCCTACAGGCTAATGTGAGAAGACGGGCAAGCAGTGCCCAACTTATGGAACATAGAGCACTTTCATCGATTTTATGCCTAACCTTCTTTTGTAATAGACCCTTATGGCTTTTTGTCAATAAATCTAATATATTCAGGCACTCATTGACTCGGGAGCACTCTCCTTTTTCACCAAGTACTTCCCCCTAGACATGCAACTAGGCCAAGAAGGGGTAAGCCTTAAGGCTGTACACCCACAATCGACCGTATTTTTCACCGACCTCGCCGACTACTTCCTCCCCCAGACATATAACTGGGCCAGGAAGGGGTAAGCCTTAGGGTTGTACACCCGCAGTCGAGCACTTCTTTCATCGACCCATGTCGACTACATCCTCCTCTGAGTTAGGTGCCAGATGGTCACCGTGCATGCAATCGGACCCAGGAGAGGGTAGGCTCTTTAGCCCTACACCCGCAGTTGTGCATCTTCACTAACCTCGCCGATCCATGTCGACTACATCCCTCTTTTAGTTGGGCACCAGATGGTCGCCATGCATATAACTGGACCTAGGAGAGGGTAGGCTCTTTAGCCACACACACCCACAGTCATGCACCTTCACCAACATCGCTGACCTCGACAAATATATTTCCGCTACACCGCGTGGGTGATATAGAGTCACGAAAGATTCACAGATACATCGAGGGCTCAAAAGACATTAAAACAGTCCAAAAATACCGTGATGCAAGGACATGGAATTTACTTGATTATAAACTTAAAACAGATTACTTTTATAGGGACTACATTACTCCAAGGAAGGAGATACAGCCTCCTTCAAATATTTAACCGAAGAGAAAGCACAAAGATAACCAGAGACAACATTCTGCAAAGCAATTTTGGCCACCGCGGGCACCAAAGTCTTTGGTAACCACTACCGTAGTAGCCTCAACTTTGCACGACACAGCACTGGCTAAAGCGGACGGGACGATATTGCCATCACCCCCAAAAGAACAGCTCCCATTGAGGCCCTGAAGGATAAGAAGACCCAAGAAATCAGAGCATGTCCAAACAAGGCGAATAGAAGTTTACCCAGCTATAGACCGATAAGGATTCTCGGGGTGGCATTCCACCACTTTCTTCACCAAGAGGAAAAAAAGAGGGGCATCAGAAATAGGAGTGGTCACTGCAATAGCCGCCGCTGGCCTTTTTCGCCTGCCTAGGACAATCAGCGCAACGTCCTGATGCCTAAGTGTCAGGATAAGTGGCACAACACTAAGAGGGAGATCAGCATCTGATCAAAGCTCCAAGCATGGCGTGATACCCTCCTACATCATGTCACATGGATGGTTGATCGTCAAACACTAAAGTAAGTAGACCAAAGCATAAGCAAACAGAACAGCGGCAAACCTATGGTCGAGGATCCTCAATGCTGTAGCCTCTCAACCTCATGAACAACAAGGAGGCCAGCACTTTACAGATGTTCAAGGTAGTTACATGGCCCAGGGTGTCAGAAGCCATGAGAAGCGATAGAAGAACGTAGCAGATGACCCAGTGATAAGAAGAAGAAGAAGAATAGGTGTAAGATCCTTGCCAGAAGCAAAGGAAGGTTCACGGGTTAAATAAAGGCGCCACCCCTACCATGAAATCAGCCATGACCATTGCGAAGGGGTGATGCTTTGGTTGCGGCACACCTCTCTGCTGTGCGGATATGATGGTTCTGCCTCTCTATCCGCACCCACCACCTGTGCCTGTATGTGGCCTAATCAGAGCAGAGGTGCCCCCTCTGTCCCCTCAACCGTGATGCATTAATTGTAGGCAAAGAAGACAAAAAGCAACTTTTTAGGCACCCAACGGAGCTTACGACGTTTGGGTTCCTTGTGCGCTCAAGGACTCATGCACCCGAGACCTCGTGTGCTCGGGGGCTCATGTACTCGAGACCGTGCATGCTTGGGAGCTGGTGCGCTCAAGATGTCGTGCACTCGAGGGATCGTGCGCCTAGAGCCCTATATGCTCGAGAGCCCATGCGCTCGAGAGATTGTGCGCTCAGGGGTCTTAGGCGCTTGATGGTCTGAACAATTGAGGGTTGATGTACCCAAAGCCCTATATGCTCGGGAGTTCGTGTGCTCTTGAAATCATGCACCCGAGAGCTCATGCGCTCAAGAACTCGAACACTCGAGGGAGTTCATGTGCTCGAGAAATCATGCACCTGAGACTTTGCAAACTTGAGCATCGTGACCCAAGGATTATGTTCTCGGGGGCAAATTCTTGGGGTCCTGAGTCCGATCGCATTGAAGACCACAATAGCCCCAAAGCTTTGACGATCGCTTTCCTCGAGCAAACTCCTCCCAAGCATCAATAACACTAGAGAACAAGGTATTCGAAGAGGTTTTCAAAGATTTACCAAAAGTTGGAGTTTCAGAAGACTTTCTTTGCAGATTATTTTTGACCCTCGAGCTAAATGTTCCATTTATCTTGAGGCTTGGGGGCTACACTATGTGGGAACACCTATACGGTGCACCTCACGCGAAGAAGAAAATTGAAGCTTTTTTAGGACTATCAGACTTCAAGCAGAAGTACAAAGACTCAGATTAAAGGATGAGCTCCTCCCAGCTTGTTCAGTCGAAGATTTTCAACCAAGCTAAGAAGAGCTCGGGGGCTGCTGTCAGGGATGTGACCCCCGGGTACCCCATGTTAGGCTTATCAGTACAGACTGAGAGCAGACCAAGTCTAGCATTGGAGTCCGGTATAGCCCATAAAGAGGGTTTTGTTCCGATAAGAAAGGATAGGTCCTTATCAGGAAACCAAATTCTAGATATGGTATGTAGAGATATGTTTGTACCAGAATCTTTGTAATTAGGAGATTAGCACCCAAGTTCGGTATGTAATCATAGATATCCAAGAGACCGACTCGAGATAGAGTTTTGGGTTGTTGGGCTCGCCCCTTAAGTATATAAAGGGGGTGAGGCAACCCCTCAGGGATATCTTATTCTTCTTGCTTTCAACGCCTTAAGCTTTCATAGCTTAATTGCGTTGCATTGTAAGGTTAGACACTATATTATACACCAAAACACTAGACGTAAGGCTATTATCTCTCGGAAGGTCTGAACCAGTATAAATCTTGGCTCTTATTCAATAGAGTCGACCATTGGGTTCGAAGGCACTGCTCTTTCCTTACACATCTAATCACCACCTCGGGTACCCCCTTGGGTGGACTACTCGGTGATTCACCGACATAGAGCTGTGGATAGATTGAGGGTATTTAATTGAGCGATCTATTTTTTATTTTGGACTAAAAATAAAAGTTTAAATTTTTTTATTATATTATATAAACTCCAAATTCAACATGAATCTTGGAGTTAGAGTTATACCAAATAAATCCTAAAATAGATATGGAACTAACAAATTGAATTGGGCCTAATTGTTTTGGTGTCAAATAAAATCGCAAGTGAAATGGGATTCAAATCAGACTTTTAGGGCATGTTTGGTATAGCTTCAGATCCTAAAATCCAGATCCTAGATCTATATCCATGTGGATCTAGATCTTGTGTGATCTAGAGTAGGTCTGAAAACATTTGGTTGGGCTAATCTGCTCCAAAAATCCTGGAATAGAGGAATAGAGGGTAGATAGACAATATTACCCTTATGTATTCTATTGTTTAATATATGTATGATTAATTCTTGATTATGTCCTAATTTTTGTTTAAAAATAATCTAAATTAAGAACTCCAGCACAAATAGTACAAACTAAGGACCTGTTTGGTAGAGCTTCAGATCTGAAAATCTAGATCCTAGCTCTGGATCCATGTGTGATCTGTATCCTGTGTGATCTAGAGTAGGTCTGAAAGTGTTTGGTTCGGCTGAGCTGCTCTAAAAATCCTGAAATAGAGGAGTGGAGAGTAAATTGATAATATTACCCTTGTGTATTATACTGTTTAATAGATGTATTATTAATTCTTGAATGTGTTCTATTTTTTCTTTGAAAATAATCTTAATTAATAACTTTAGCACAAATAGTACAAACTAATTTGTAAAAATATGGCACAAAAATTGACATTTGTACATATGAAGCAAAAGTTCACTAGATATATCAATAAATAATAATAAGACAACTAGTTAGAGACAATCTTCAAACATGAGAAATACTCAACCTAAAAACTCACAAACAACATGTATTTAACTATCTTGCTTGTGCCAAAATTTTGTAACTGGATTATTTTTCTTGATCACACTCAGATAGAAACAGACAAGCAAAGTACATTGATGTGGATGATGCTTTTAGTACAATAGTTCAAAATTCTCTCTTGTTTTCATAAGTAGATCTGGTCGCCGTTTTGCTCTCGCGCCCGCATTCCACCCATTGCCGGCTTGCCGCGCGCCGCCTGGGCCACGCGCTGTAATATGAGAAGCATCCAATCAAGGTAGATGTAAATTTGTAATATGAAACCAAATATAGAAGATCCAAAAGGCAAAAGTGTTTATTGTTATATGAACAATATCAACCATGTAGGTATGTATCACGTAGACATGCAGTTGGTTCAAATGGCAATATGAACATTTAAATGACAAATAGACAATTAGACATTAAGACAACTCAAAACAGGTATCTGTAATTTGGCAAAACAAAAAGTCAACAGAAGAAGACGTGCCAGATTTTGCAGACAAAAGAAATTGAACTTCACCAGAACAAAATGTATCCAGTGCAACAAAAGAGAAGAAAAGGACAGGCATGATTTGTACCTGGCACTTTGAGCAACTAAGCCAACAAGAACTGCAGGCCATGCGAAGCCTCTAATCTGAAAGTGAATGAGTACACATATTGATCTATGTACTTCATATGAAGCAGGAAGTCAAAAGTTTACATCCTATAGCATAATGTATAGAACTACCCTAAAAGCATACAAAACAAATTATGCAATATGCCCACAGTCAGAACTACCCATGGAGTTTGCACAGGTTTGTGAAATCAATAAGTTGGAAATCAAGATCATCCTTGTGTTTGTACTTGAATGCAGTAAATGTAACCAGCAAGTTGTGTCATCCATTATTAACATAACATATACAGAGATCCTATAAGTTTTTATGAGTACACATATACAAGGATTTATTTCATTGATAGCATGGGATTGAATTTTGAGCCATATCTGTTTATTCTCAAGATATCTTGACTGCTTATACTCAAGAAAGAACAGGACCAAAATGTCAGAAAAACATGACCTCTTATTCATTAAAAGAGCAACACAGAGAGCAGTCTAATTAGTGAAATTAATAACACTGCTGACCTATACAGACCTGTGCATATGTGTTGGCAGCAGAAATAATTTCGTAGTTCCCTGATCCAGTAAATGCTACAAAGAAAAATAGAAGTTGCAGTAAAATTAAATAGAAGGTACCACATATGATGTTCAAAAACCATGTAATCAGTGGAAATCAGACACAAGGCATATGAAACTCTATACTGATTGAATGGTGGATACAAGGTCATGTTTTTCACAACTATACACCCAATCTGAGAAATGAATTAGAAGGAAATAAAAAAGGTGCAGAAAATTGAAAAATTGAAAGGGGACAAATTCTAAGGTTTCTCGATTTCCCCTGTTGGCTGGCTTGCCTGCCGTCC
>KE372665.1:361688-373244 GCA_000418225.1 Zizania latifolia
CGGATCAGCACCACACCGGATCAACCCTCGCCGCTTCAGCTTCACGTGCCCGGATTGGACCGGACGCCTCCGCGACCCCTCTGCCCGGCCGACGCCCGTCCGTGTACCTGAGTCGCACGACAGCTCCGTCACGGTCGAGTCTTCTCTTCTTCTCATCTTCTTCACATCATCTCCCCGGTTGACAAGCACTCATCACCTCACGGTGGCTACCATGACTCCTCACCTAGCCCATCCTCCTCACGGTTAGCCGGTGCAAAATCAGCATCAAACTGTTGGTGACGTGCAAAACCACGGGCAGGAGGAGCAGCATCACCTCGGCCCCCGTTGCCACGGCCTCCATTGCCACGGCCATCCTGACCATCAGCTGGTTGAGCACGACGGGCTTGTTCAGCTAGTGCAGCATTAGCATCAAAGTATGTATGATAACCAACATGAACACTTGCATCACCATCATCTTCATAATCATCAATGTGCTGCTGGTTGCGTTGATGATCAAATGAAGCTTGCAAGGTAGCTACAGCGTGTGTCAAATCTGTAATAGAACGTTGAAGTGTTGTCACTTGCTCTTGTGTTGCCTGAACCGTGTCAATAGCACCATCTACTTTCAGCTCTACTTTCTGCAGATCAGCAGAAAGGGGTTCAACAACATTGTTTATTCTGATCTTCAAGTGATCGTGGAGTGCTTGATATTCATTCCAATGCACCACTGAAGCAG
The DNA here is from genome assembly GCA_000418225.1 of Zizania latifolia. Lineage (NCBI taxonomy): Eukaryota > Viridiplantae > Streptophyta > Magnoliopsida > Poales > Poaceae > Zizania > Zizania latifolia. The sequence continues at coordinate 362,404 of KE372665.1, forward strand.
GATCCTTTTTCTGCGAAACATCAACATTCCGGTCCTCAGAAGACATGATTTAGTAAACACAAAAAAAATGGGATATATGTGGAAAACTCTCAACTCACTCAAACTAAAAGAAAACAATGTATCTTACTGTTCCAAAGTGAATTAGGGCAGCTTACCAACTTGTATGGGCAGAACGTGCATGGATGTGATGAAGCGAATAACGAGGGTGAATACTATCACACGACAGACCAGGGTATATAGTGGAGCTAGGTTGGGAAACCTAACAACACCAATTCACCAATCCTAGTACTAATCGTATGACACACGACTCAATCGGAAACGCACACGTGGAGATAAATGGGGCGATTGCAACTATAGGGATGAGCTTAAAATTGATGTCGGAGTACTGCTCGTGTTGCAACGCACAGGGAGAGACGCTAGCAAAGCTCAAATAGGAGGGCACAAGATTGCTCACAACTACTAGTGCAAAGAAAGAGGCAGTGAAGAAGTTGATACTCCAATCAAAAACCCCAAACAGAACTGAGATCTACAAACTTTCGACCACTTTTCTTTCTTTCTTTTTTTCTTTCTTTCGTTCTCTTTTTTTTTTATATACTTTCTACAGTAACTCTTGCTCTCCTTTTTTTTTTATTTGGCCAACTCAAATTTTGACTAACGGAGTAAAGCGAGCACTGCCAGCAATCGGAAGCACTTGGCAAAACCTAAATGAGCAGTCCCCGAAGCTGAAGATATGCTAGTCTCATGGGTAAGAAAGATTCCTACGGAAACAAAGACTGGCTTACTATGGTTCTCAAACGGAAAAGAAAGGGGTTTATGTGAACTCGGATGGAAAGAAAACAACCATAAAAAGAAAGCGACCAGAATTAAAGTTGGGAGTGAACAGAACAAAGACAACGATCTCTTAACAAGGAAAGAAAAACTGCAGGACTCGGACTAGGTTTTAACTCTGACTTGAACAGAGAAAAAAAAAGATGAAAACCTAAACTCCTACGACTCGGATCAACAGAAAAGTTACGCAAAAGAAAAGCTACGACCAGCACAAGAACTAGTTGAACCGACATAAACTAGGCTATGGCAAAAATCTAACCCTAATAATATTTTTTTGTGGCTTTTTCTGTATATATAGGACAAAGAGTACAACCTAACTACAGATCAATGGGTGCTCACCAAGTAAACCCAGTGCTCTGATACCAAGATGATAAGGTGTGGCCCGATCTTCTCGTTGAGCTCGTTGTAGACGGATGATAACTTGCGAGCCGCTATCGAATCTCTGGTTGTTCCTGCTGGGTTATGGGGAGGCTACGCTAGCGCTTAATTTCAAAATTTTATCCCTTTAGCCCAGGAACCATGCGTGTAATGGGATCATGGATCGTTACCTTAAGCCTCGAGACGCGCTTGGGCAGCGAAAGTATAGTCGATGAAGCGCGTTCTCGAGCTACTCCTCCCGGCTCCGTTCGTTTGTCGGCAATCCGGCGATGAAGACGACACGATCCTACGATCCGGCGATCTCCACGGGAAGAAGACAAGCACCACTATTAGAGTAGTGCCTCCATGGTATGCACACGTCCGGGGACAGGATCACCTCACATCGGCGTGCTAGCACCACTCACAAGATCCGGGGAGATCGATCACAACACTTGCAATCGAGGAGAGAAGAGAGGTGGCGGCTAGCGTTCTCAACTAGGAGCAACAGCAGCAACAACCAGCAACCTTTTCATGCTTGCCCCACCTCTCTTTATATAGTGCCCTGTCATGGGCCTTTAATCTGTATTAAAACCCAACAGATCTAATCTGTTTGCCTGGACCGGAAGTTCTGGCTCTAACCAGAAATTCAAAAAATAACCTTTTGTATCGAATTTATTTTGACCCAGAATTTCTGGTCTAACCGGAACTTCCGGTTCGTCTAGGTAGGACCAGAACTTCTGGCTCCTCTAGAAAACCAAAACTGGGGCTGGCCCGGAACTTTTGGTCCAACCAAAACTTCCAGATGCTCCAGAACCCAGAACTTCCGGTTCCCCCAGAATTCTCTTGGGCACAATTCCATCAATCTCCCACTTGCACAAGAGCCAATTCTTGCAAGCTTTAAAATCTAATCCCCTTAAGCGTGCGACCCGATAGGTTCATATGCAAACGGCCGTTATCCAAAAACCCTTTCTGAATTGCCGATCAATAGCGGTACCTAGTAGCACATATTGGCCCCGAAAGCATACAAAGTCAAAATCATAATTTCTGAACCTTGATATACACACGCACCAATCCCTTTACCACACGACATCAGTCAAGCTCAAGGCGAGATTCGTGCCACCCTTATTGATAGCTCGACACTTCACTTGATCAAGCAGTAGATTCAATCATGATCAACTCTTTGATCATAGTGGCATGGCCATTCACTTTCTAATCCGACTACCTCGAGGGGCCCAGAGACGTCTCTCCCGTTATGTAGGAGGGGTAAATTCTATCTTGACCGCTCACATCCCACGACATGTTTCGTGACACACCCGAAAGCAACCTTTATAACTACCCTGTTACGGAATAGCGTTTGGAAGCACCTAAGTGTGCTACTACACATTCTAGAATCAATGACGATCTCAGGTCTAAGGATTCTGCAGGTACACCATTTGAGATGACAACTAATGGTACTTTTAAAATAACAATCCCAGTAGTATCTCAAAGTGGGTCTATCCAACTCCATGTTCACTAACATGAGTCCACATCACTGATTTGACATCTCTATGTCTATGATCTATGAAACATGATCATCAATCAGACAGATATGCTAATCTATGAATCATCACTATCTCACATGACAATATGAGATTAGAGATCATTTAGAATAACATCATAACACAAAGAGTCTCACAAACAAGTCATCAACTTGCTTATCAATGTAAAAGATATTTATTCAAGGAACAAGATAACCAATTATCCAAATGTACATCAACATACACAAAACAACTTCTTCTCACATACACTGGACTCACTCACGCAAGTATCTAATACCCATAGAGCTCAAGTGCGCCTCATGTCTAGGCTGTAAGAGAGGCTTCATCAATGGATCGGCTATGTTCAAATCCGTGTGCACCTTGCATATCTTCACATCACCTCTATCTATAATCTCACGGATTAGGTGATAGCGTCGCAGTATGTGCTTGGACTTCTGGTGTGACCTAGGCTCCTTGTCTTGCGCAATGGCACCACTATTATCACAAGAGAGGTCCACTAGACTGGATGCACTAGGGACAATACCCAACTCAGAAACAAACTTTCTGATCCAAACTGCCTCCTTTGCAGCTTCCGAAGCTGCAATATACTCAGCGTCTGTCGTTGAATCTGCAACCGTTTCTTGTTTGGAACTCTTCCATCTCACTGCGCCTCCATTGAGGCAGAACACAAATCCAAACTGCGATCGCGAATCGTCCTTGTCGGTTTGAAAGCTAGCATCGGTGTAACCATTTATAACGAGCTCCTCCTCACCTCCATAGATCAGGAACATATCCTCAATTTTTCTCAAGTACTTAAGGATACTTTTTACAACCGCCCAGTGACTTTCACCCGGGTTTGACTGATATCTGCTAGTAACACTTAGAGCATAAGAAACATCTAGACGTGTACAAAGCATGGCATACATGATGGATCTGATTACGGAGACATACAGGATCGCACTCATCTTCTCCAGCTCATCAAGTGTCGAAGGACACTGACTCTTGCTGAGAGAAATACCATGTGAGCTCCCACTAGTCTTTTTATAAACACAAGGCTCTTCTTCGTTCTTGATGAAGCCAAACCCTTTGACTACCTCATCAAAACAAAGATTCCAACTCCGAGAAGCCTGCTTCAGCCCATAAATGGACCTTTGCAGCTTGCAAACTTTCCCAGCATCCTCAGGATCATCAAGACCTTCGGGCTGTGTCATGTACACATCCTCACTTAGGTTTCTATTAAGGAAACCCGTCTTGACATCCATTTGCCATATCTCATAGTCATAAAATGCGGCAATTGCTAGGATGATCCGGATAGACTTTAGCATAGCGACAGGCGAAAACGTTTCATCATAATCAACACTTTGAATCTGCTTGAAACCTTTCACCACCAATCGTGCTTTATAGATGTAAACATTTCCATCAACGTCTATCTTTTTCTTAAAAATCCATTTACATTTGATAGTTTTTACACCATCAGGTGGATCGACCAAGTTCCAAACTTGATTCTCTCATATGGATTCTAACTCGGATCTTATGGCTCCAAGCTATTTCTTAGAGTCTGATCCCATCACCACTTCCATATAGGTCTTAGGTTCATCTTTGTTCAACAATAATACGTCACGCTGCCTAGTGGTTAAAAACGCAAACCGCTTGAGCGCACGACTCAACCTCTCTGACCGACGTGGGGCTGGTGTCTCGACAACAGGCTCTACAACATCTTGCATGTCGAGTGATGGTTCAGTAGGATGTGAAACACTTTCTAGTGGCTCTCGAACCTCTTCGAGACGCACCGTGCTCCCACTAACCCCTTTTGAGAGAAACTCTTTTTCAAGAAAAACACCATTCTGGGCGACAAACACTTTGCCTTCTTCTCGGTTATAAAAGTAATATCCTTTGGTTTCCCTAGGATATCCCACAAAGAAGCATTTATCAGATTTGGGAGTGAGCTTATTAGACGTCAAATGCTTTACATAGGCCTCACAACTCCAAACCTTTAGAAAAGATAGCCCGGGACGCTTGCCAGTCCATATCTTATATAGCGTCCTCTCTACAGATTTAGATGGAACTCTGCTTAGTGTGAAAGCAGTAGTTTCTAAAGCGAATCACCAGAAAGACAATGGAAGATCAGTTTGACTCATCATCGACCGGACCATGTCTAACAAAGTTCGGTTCCTCCGCTCAGACACCCCATTCCACTTAGGTGTACCAGGTGGAGTCAGTTGTGAAACAATTCCACATTGCTTTAGATGATCATTAAACTCATAGCTCAAATATTCACCTCCACGATCCAATCGTAGAAATTTAATTGTCTTGCCAGTATGATTTTGTACCTCATTCTGGAACTTCTTGAACTTTTCAAAGGATTCTGACTTATGCCTCATTAAGTAGATGTAACCATATCTACTAAAGTCATCGATAAAAGTTATGAAGTACTGGAATCCACCTCTGGCTATAGAACTCATCGGTCCACATACATCAGTATGTACAATGGCCAACAATTCATTTGCCTTCTCATTTTGACTAGTGAAAGGTGCCTTAGTCATCTTGCCAAGTAAACAAGATTCACATGAGTCAAATGATTCGAAATCAAATAACTCCACAAGCCCATCTCTATGTAGCTTTTGCATGCGCTTCTCATTTATATAACCCAAATGACAATGCCAGATATACGTAGGATTTAAATCATTGAGTCAAGGTTTCTTTGTATTAATGTTATACACATGTGTATCCTCAAGATTCAGAACATATAAGCCATTCAACAATGGACAAACACCGTAGAGCATACCATTCAAAAATATCGAACAACACTTGTTCTTTATTACGAATTCAAAACTATCTTCCTCTAAACATGATGAAGGGATAATGTTTCTGCCCAAAGCGGGAATAAAATAACAATTATTCAACTCCAAAACTAATCCTAAGGGTAGCGACAAAGAATAAACGCCGATGGCCAACGCAGCAACTTTTGCACCATTGTCAACGCAAACATCCAATTCGCCTCTTGCACACTTTCTAGTCCTTTTCAGCCCCTGCAATGATTTGTAAGTATGAATCATTGATCTGGTATCAAATACCCATGAATCACTTGGACGAGTAGCAAGATAAATTTCAATAACATTTATACCTGAAGCGGAAGTCGCACTTCTCTTCTTTTTCTTTTGTTCTTCCAAATACAATTCGCAATTTATCCGCCAATGGCCAGGCTTATGGCAGTGGTGGCAATTGTCAGAGCTAGCAGGGCTCGACTTAGACTTTCCAGCCGAATTAGACTTAGAGCTCAAGATCGCATCTGAAGCTTTAGCCTTTTCCTTACGCTTTCTCTTCTTACTTTCCTTTTAAACCAACATCACATGACTAGGATTTTTCCTAAGGCTTTCCTCGGCTGTCTTGAGCATCCCATGCAATTCAGCCAAGGTCTTCTTCATGCCATTCATATGATAATTCATGATAAACGGCTCGAAGCTCGCAGGGAGCGACTGAAGAATCACATCTGTGGCCAAATCTTTATCAAGTTTAGAGCCAAGCTTCTCTAGGTTCTCAACGTAACCATTCTATAAAATTTGTTCTAGACAATTTATCCCTTTCAAGGATAGGTCACAGATTAAAAACGAAAGTGTTCTTTGCAGTAGGTGCCATGATCTACAATAACAATGTAAGATTCAGCACTATGCTATGTTAATCTTCTATCAAATAAAAGATGTGCCACAATATGTAAAATGATCGCTTTTCCTCTAACGACACATTGTGGGACAAGATCCATATTCATCTAACTTCTAGTGAGCTTTGGCATCACTGCTAGAAGATTAGTGACATAGGTAAGCAACACTTTGCTAATCACATCTCTGTGTGACTCTTGTTCGTTGGGGTAGCATCCAATGCCTGACTCCCAACTCTATGCCCCAAAGCCCAAAACCATTTTAATAGCTTTGTTAAGCAAACCAATACTACGCATGTGATGTCCGACATTCACCCTAACTGGTCAAGAAAAAAGACGGCACCTGCTTTGGCAGACCCACTATCGATGATCGAGAACCTTAGTAGGTGCAGCTATTGGAAAGAACATCAATACTTAATTTTCTGAGGTAAACTATTCTAGTATGGTAACGATGCCTACCGCACATAGAACATGAAAGAATAGTATGACGGGAATATAAGTAAACATCACAGGTAATCATATTAACTGTGACATAGTATGGCCCTCTCGCATGGTGATCTCCATCTCCATGGTTCTTGTCCGTCGGGTCATCACGCTTCAGGCCTCCATGAACCTGTATCAGCCTATTACAACTAATAGCACTATACTAGTTACATGAGCAGAAGCATCATATGTCGACGCGTAGGTCGTACAACATTTGAACAGCCTTGGGCTACAATCAATCATGACGTGCATGCCATGTTATTACAAGCGAATATCATATACTTTGCAAGGCCATACCTGTCACAACATTCCCTACAAAAACGAGTTAGGCGGAATCTCTTTCTTAATGCCCCAGCAAGGTTTTGGATGAATCAATTTAAATTAAATCATAAGTAAAAGTAAAATCATAGAATAAGCCAAAACGATGCAAACCGATGAATATTAAGAAGTAAAATCATGATACCACACTCCTTGATGCTTGAAGATGACTCTTTATTGTATAAGAGTGTTTACAAGGTGCAATCCAAAGCACCCATCACCAAATCATGAACAAAGCCCTAGATAGAGAGTAAAAGGCTAAACCCTAATTTTTCTCTTGATCCTCATACATCTTAGATGCCCTGTTTGCTCTCCCCTCTAGTCTTTTTATAGTCTCATCATGGCTACCACCATGAGCCATGAAAATAACAACTTTTAGAATCCTAATCCAACTAGGAATCCATATCTCTTACGAATTCAACAAATCCTAACTCCTTTTGAATTTGCCTCATTTCCATATCTGCATACATCCCGCGTATGCCATATGGAAATCTCGCATCCTTTCTATACTCGTACACATCCCCACGTACGACATATAGAAACATCATCTTCATGTGCTACATCCTCTAGCCCGAACGTCCCGCATGACATCCTCGACCATTCTGAACCTCAGTTCCTCCCTAAGCCTTGTTCCGATCCTGTCATCGACTACGACTTGCCCTCATGCAATACCTGCACATGAACAACCTTTTCCGAGCATAAGTTCTTTTCAACTTGACTCAATCAGTCAAATCAATCCTTTCTAACCTAACTCAAACATTCCAATCAATCATAAACATTGTTTATTTATGGTATAAACAATTTAATGTACATGATATAACTCGAACATCAATAATCTGAGTGATCCAAAATCTTGAGTGTTGAAATCTCTCGGGTGGTGAAATCTCTCGAGGGCTGAAATTCCTCGAGGGCTGAATTCCTAAGTGCTAAGTGCTAAGTGTCCGATAAGAGTGCTCGATAACTCGACCAAAGTGCTCGATCACTCAAACCAATCAAAACCAATTTATTCAACATCAAATCAATTTGTTCATCACTTATTAATGATCATACACATGATCTCACAATCTCCCCCTTGATGAACACATTGGCAACAAGTTTTTGATTTTCGAAAGCACAAGCACAAGCATTTCTCCCCCAAAGTTTTTCAAAGAATGAGAAAAACGATAAATTTCCCTCGAAAATTAATTGTAAAAGACAATGATTTTATCAAAAACCAATTTCTCCCTAATTTCTTCCTAAATATTTCTCTCCCTTTGACAATGATTTTATCAAGTGAAGCAAAAGAGAGAAATTATCATGAGAACATCATTTGTTTGATTTCTTGATTAGAGAGCTTTGCAATAGATAGATTGACTAACTCACAATCAAGTCTAAAAGCCTCAAGATGAAACTAAGGCACAATTCTTAAGTTTAAATCAGCACTAAGATTGAATGATTTCAATAATTTATAATGTTGGCTTTCACTAGGACTAATCTAAGAGAACTACCTCACACACAATTCAGCTGAGTCCACAAAACTAAAACAGCGCTTAGTGCTCTTAAAAGTGGAATTCATTGTCATTTAATTTTTTTGATTTGATACATTTAACTTTTGTATGAAATTTTCACAAGTGCCTATCTCAGCACAGCGACCACTAATCCAGAAACAGATGGTGCCACCTGAGCTTTGGTTACATGACGTATTGTGAGGTTCTTGCACACACAAGCGGTCCCAATTTCAATGGTCTGGTTATCTATGATCATCTCTAAGTTCATATCAAAGTGCAATGATAAGCAGTCTCATGAGACGACCTAGGCAAAATATTTTTTTCATGAATGCAGAATTTTAAATTTTCTGTGCTTTTGCACACTTTCTTTTATTTTTGAACTTTCTATGCTTTTGCACACTTTTTTTTCTTTTTGATTGTTTTGACATTGCACGAGCTATAGTACTATCATGGTAAGATAAACACAGCTAGAATAGGTGTAAGCATTTTTAACTCAAACTAGCCACCAGATCAGCATAACATATTTCTTTATCTTTCACTTGCATATTTATGTGTCATGCGTCATATCCCTCAAAAACTATGTCATAGACTCATAAAAAGACTAAAAGACATGAATGCAAGACTAGTGATCCATCAACTTTATAAGATATTGCTAGCAAGCACAAAGATTTACTGAAGGTAAAAATCAAAGCTCCATGTTTTCTTTTTCTTTTTTTATTCGGAACAAAAGTAAACATGAATGCATTATGATACAAATAAAAAAGCAAACTCCCCCTCAAAACAAACCCATTGGATGAATAATGCCCAATTCCCCTCAAAGAAAAGCAAAGCGAGAAGAATCCAAAGGTTTAGTAAAAATATCTGCCAATTATAACTCAGTGTCAATAAAAAGAAGCACAACATCACCTTTTTCCACATGATCTCTGAGAAAATGATATCGAATATCAATATGCTTTGTTCTAGAATGTTGTACTAGTTTCTTAGTAATATTTATAGGACTTATGTTATCACAATAAAGTGGAACATGATTACAGTTAAGCTCATAATCCTTAAGTGTAGAAATAAGCCAAAGAACTTGTGAGCACCAACTAGCAGCAGCAACATATTTAGCTTCAGCAGTGGATTGTGCAACAGAAGATTGTTTTCTAGATGACCAAGCAACAAGTGATGTTTCCAAGAAATGACATGTACCGCTAGTACCTTTTCTATCAATTTTACAACCTCCAAAATCAGCATCAGAAAAAGCTCTTAAACTAACACTTGAGGAAGTAGAGTACCATATGCTAAATTCTTAAGTAAACTTGAGGTACCTGAGTATACACTTGATAGCTTGACGATGTGAAACATAAGGAGAAGCTTGAAACCGAGCACACAGACAAACAGAAAATTGAATGTCTACCCTCGATGCAGTGAGATAGAAAAGTGAGCCGATTGAGGAGGCATGGTGAATACTATGGGGATGATGAGTGATTGTCAACGGGAAAAGAGAAGATGAGAAGAAGATGAGGAGAAGATGAGATGAAGATGGAGATGATGACCTCTAAGGAGAGGCAGTGACTTGCCGTTGTGTTGCCCGTGTGACTCAGGTACACGGATGGACGATCGTCAGACTAAGGAGTCGCGAGATCATGGCAGTCCAATCCGAGTACATGGAGGAAAGGCGGCAAGCGGACGTTACTCGTTGTGGTGTTGACCGGTGCGGCTCAGGTACACGGATGACCGATTGCCGGGCTGAGGAGCTGCGGGGTCGGGTCGGTCCAATCCGGGTGCACGGTGCGAGGGCGACGGGCGCTTTGACGACTTCGGCTTAAAACCATCAACTCCTAACGGAAAAGCAATTTGGCGTTAAAGATAGCGGTGTCGTAGCGGCTACGAAAAGTTCAGCACCGAATAAATATCTGTGTTTGTAATTTTACGTTTTTGCCCTGTGGGCCAGAGTCTGTATCGAACATTCCCGAAGGGGTATTAGGGTCTTTTCCCTTGGTCCATGTGGGCTATATAAGGGGACCTAACCCTTGTATCACTTTGAGGATTTGAGTTAATTGAAAAATATTTTCAGATTTTTGAGGTGTCTTCTCCTACCTTCTCCCACCTCTCTCTCTCCCTCTCCACCTCTCTTCCCCCCCAGCCATCCCTAGCCACCGGCCAGCCTACTTCTTCTCCCCTGCCCCTCCTTCTCTCCACGCTGGCGGCGCG
>KE372665.1:384210-395322 GCA_000418225.1 Zizania latifolia
GGGGAGTGGCACACGGCGAGCAGCGTGGTGAGCATAGTCCGGCACGTCTACGGCAAACCATCTCCGGCCATCCTCTCCATTGAATCTGCAGTATACTTCTCTTGCTTACCATCTATTCGATAAAATGCTTCAAAGAGATTTATATTGCACTTTAGGTGTTTGATTTAATGTTTACATGCACTTGATTTTCAGTTTGCACTAGGAATATTTTCTCAAATGTTCTAGTGTATGTCAAGTGTTTATAGATTTGCTTGAGAGGATCTGAGTTGCATCTGTGGCTCTTTCAAGTACTCGATCAATTTCTGAGAGATAGTTTTACGTGTATTGTTCTTTTATATGAACATCTGTCTCTCTTGTGAATGCACTCCGATCAGTACTTGGGTTGTTTTTAGTCGTGATGGCTGAGCGGTATTTTGGTGGAGTTTTTGTATCAACTTGCCTGGAGTGACTTTTCTTGCACAGCCTCGCGCTGAAATTCATCAAGTCACTCGCAAGTTTGTTACAGAAGTTTTAGTGAGTTTTATTTTTCCACTGTGTTTTTTCGTTTGGTTTGCACCCATTCACCCCCCCTGGTCGCTAGTTTCGATCCTACACCGATCATGCTGTGATATTTTTTTTGATCAATAGGCTCATCATCCTCATCTAGATCCAAAGTAGAAGTAGCTCCCATCGGTGCAGAAATTGGCTTGCAATTTTCCATATCGAAACGCCGAAGAAGATCCTTGGTGTACTTACTCTGATGAACAAAAGTACCATCTTTTGTTTGCTTGATTTATAGTCCCAAAAAGTACGTCAACTTGCCCATCATGCTCATCTCAAATTCTCTGCATATAGTCTCAAAAGACTTCGAAACCAAAGCATGAGATGAATAACCAAAGATAATATCATCCACAAAAATCTGAATAAAAAGTTGATCATTACCTTGCTTGAAAAAAAACAAAGTTTTATCCACTTTTTCTATAACAAAACCTTTCTTGAACAGAAAAGATTTTAACCTATCATACCATGCTGAAGAAGCTTATTTTAAACCATATAAAGCTTTAGACAACTTGAAAACATGGTTCGAGAATTTAGGATTTTCAATACCAGGTGGTTGCTTAACATAAACTTCCCCATTGATGAAACCATTAAGAAAAGTACTTTTAACATCCATTTGATACAATCTAAAACCTTTAGATACAGCAAAGGCTAAAAGGAGTCTAACGGCTTCAATTCTAGCAACATGAGCAAAAGTTTCATGAAAACCCAAACCTTCCACCTGAGTAAATCCTTGAGCAACAAGCCTAGCTTTGTTTCTAACAATTAAACCATCCTTATTTTGTTTATTTTGAAAAACCCATTTAGTTCCAATGATTTTATGACCTGGAGGAGGTTCAACCAAATTCTAGACTTTATTGCGCTCAAAGTTTTAAACCATCATACATGGCATTGATCCATGATTCATCAGTTAGAGTATGAGAAATATCTTTGGGTTCAAAAGAAGCAACCAAAGCTGAATGAGCATGAGAGTCAGGAGACACAAACCTAAAATGAGTGATACGCTCATACAAATTACCGATTATTTGTTCAGGAGGGTGTTGACATTGAATGTACAAAGGAGCAAAAACATCTTGAGAAGTGTCTTGTACAACATCTTTGAGGGACGAAGTAATCTCTCGAAGACCATCCGAGGTTGTCGAGACTTCATCTCCTTGTGTTCGGTATTGCTCCTCGACTGCCTCCAATAGCTGGTCGGGTCAGACCTGGACGTTGGTCTGACCACCAGCCACATCGGCGTCTTCATCATTACTTTCTTCAACAAAGATGCTTTCATTCTCTTCCTGAATCTGTGCACCTGTACCTGTAATGTTGGATCTAGTACCAGGACTAGCCTCATCAAAAGTGACTTCACAAGTCTCCACAATTTTATTAGTTTCTAGCACAAGTACACGGTAGCCATGAGTATGAGCAGGGTAACTAAGAAAAATACCATCTTGAGATCTCGCTTCAAATTTATCTAAATTTCTAGATTTTAACACAAAGCATTTGCACCCAAAATCTCTCAAGTGAGAAACACTAGGTCTATGTCCAAAAAGAAGCTCATAAGAAGCTTTGCGCAGCTTTGATCGTAAGAAAACTCTGTTTAAAATATAGCAAGCTACAGAAATTGCTTCAGCCCAAAACTTCCTTGGAGACTGATGTTCATCAAGCATACTCCTAGCCATCTCAAGCAAACTTCTATTCTTTCTTTCAACAACACCATTCTGTTGAGGAACTCTTGGAGAGGAAAACAGAAGTTCAATGCCTTTTTCAGCACAAAAGTACTCAAAAGATGAATTCTTAAATTCAGTACCATTGTCACTTCGAATTGCTCTAAGTGCTCCCGATAGTTCAACAGAAAGTCTAAGAACTAAGTTTTGAAAAAAAGACCAAAAGCTTCATCCTTAGATGCCATGAAGAAAACCCAAGAGTATCGAGAGAAATCATCAACAATGACAAGAATAAACCACTTTCCCCCAACAGATTGAACTCGAGCTGGTCTCATAGTATCCATGTGCAAAAGTTGACCAGGTGCAGTTATCAAAACCAAGGTAATAGGAGCATATGAGCTAGAAACTATTTTAGCATGACGACAAGAAGAGCAAACCAAATCACCAATACCTTTAAGTTTCGGTAAGCCACGAATAAGATCCAAACCACTAAAACGAGTGAGATGATCAAAACCAATATGGCTAAGTCTACGATGCTAGAAGAATAAATCTTTAGAATCATTATCAACTAGACATTTAATCTTAGAAGATGAAGGTGAATCAAAATCAGCTTTAAAAACTCTTCCAAAATATGAAATCTCAAACACAAAATCACCGGAGGCATCAAGAACTTTGCAACCAGATTTTTTAAAGCACACCTCAAGATCCTCATCAATCATTTGTGATACAGAAAGCAAGTTCTATTTTAGATTATCAACAAGAGCTATAACTTTAAACATGAATTTGTCACTTACCTTGACTGTACCTTTTGCAGTGACGGCGCTAGTAGAAGCATCCCCAAAAGTCACTGCTTCAGACCGAGATGCGCATGTGAGGGAGGAGAACCAATTTTTGTCACCGAACATATGGCGTGAACATCCAGAATCTACTAGCCATATGTTCTCCTTCCGCGCTCTCGAGGCCTACACACGAGAAGATGTCGATGTCTTAGTACTGGGGTTAATTAAAAGAAATTTCGGAATCCAGTACTGAGACACCAAACCAGCAACACCGGCAGGCAAATGTCCTTAAGCAAAACCAGTGTCACTTTTACCTCTTACCAAAACAGGGCGCTGTTGACCAACCCATCGATTAACCCGAGGTCCAACCACCGAAAGAGGTCGGCCCGACCGCCTCAAATGTTGTGGTCCAACTGCTCGACTAGATTCCACAAATGACTGTTGCCACTTATGTTTAGCAAATGATTTTTTTCCTGTTCTTTTTCTATTTTCTTGCAAGTCTAAAACAGAACTAAACCAAGTGTCCATCTTTTCCACAATGTGTACAATTATACTTCACAGGTTTAGTTGTTTTAGATGCAGAAGCAATTGCACTTGATGTTGCTAAGTTTGATAATGTTTCAATAGATTTAAAAATAATTTGCTTTGGTTCTAGTTCAACCTCAATCTTATCTCTTTGAACAACCTTGATTGCAGTAGGTAAATGAGAATTAAAATAAGCACGAGCATCAAAACCTAGTCCTCTATGATTTGTGCTTACTTTAGATGTATCCAATAACATGTTGAAGTTCTTGTTACCAGTTGAAAAGCATTGCAACGATCTTTACAGATAATCAACTTCTTTTGTCAAAGCAACACAATTTTTACAAACATCAGCAATACTCTTTTGTTTGCGATAGTTTGAACAAGACAATGTCTCATGAGTAAGCAAGTCATTTTGTAAAAGTTCAACTCTACCATAATCATCTTTAAGTTGCAATTCAAGCAATGAACATTTTGAACAAGAAATTGAATCATGTTTCACAATGATTGAGCTCTTTACATTCTTAAGTTGTTTGAATTTAGTACAGTACAAAGCATTTACCAAAAAACTAGCATATAAAGCTACTTTCATCTTTTTCAAATAGTTCTTGGTAACAAAAAATTCATCAACAACTCGAGAAAGCATGGTAGTACCAATAGCAAAGCAAGATTCATTCTTGATAATTTTATCATTGAGCTTACGACGAGTAGAACCATGAACATCTCTTAATGCAATAATTTCATATTGTAAAGAATCACATGATTTGCATGAATCCTCATCAGGAATAAAAGACTTGAACCTATCAATTTTAGAATTGAGTGATTCAACAATAAGTTCATGTCTCAGCTTTCTTATTGTATATTCTTAATTTATTATCTAGACAAACAACAGCACGAGCTAAATCATCATAACTAGGTTTTACCTCATTTTTATCGCTGAAGAGTTCATCCTCGCTTGAGCCTACCATGTCACGTGACATGAGACATATTCCAGTCAGGTCATTCTTCTTGTCTTTGCCTTCATCTTCACTTTCATCGCTCATTAAGTCTACATCACTCATATCAACTTGATTGAGGACAGCAAGGACTCGATGCACCATCTTCTTATAGTTGTGGTTCTTCATCTTTTCCTCTTTGAATGAGCGTTTGTTGCTCTCCTTGTCTTTTCTTGACGATTTCTTAAGCTTGGGATAGTTCACACGAATATGGTTAGTCTCACCACATTCAAAGCACCGAACAGGAACGTATCTTCTTCTGTTTCTTACATTATTTAAAGCTCTAGTAACTTTAGTAGAAAGCAAGGCTAAGTTCTCCTTTGCAAACTGCTCAAATTGTTCATCAGATAGGGTATTTAAAGCTGATAAAGAAACACTCGAAGATGATACAAAATAAGAAGACTCATTTGAAGGCGAAGAAACTAAAGCCATTGACTTGGGGGAAATCTTGCGTGAAAATACATTCAATTCATGAGTTTTCAATTTCGAATAAAAACTATCCAATGTGAGAGTAGTCATTTCCACCGACTCTTGAATTGATATAACTTTCATCTCCCAAACCAACATATCAAGCCCACTAAGTAAATATCTAGCAATTTTAGAATCAGTGTAATTAATAGCATAAGTAGAATCAACTGAACGAAGATTGCTAAGAATTTTGTTAAAGCGAACAAAATATTCATCCAAGGTTTCACTGTGTTTCATCTCAAATTTTATGTACTCCTTTTTGTATACGTCTTTGCGCACTTCCTTGATTGTGGAGGAGCCTTGATGATAGGCACAAAGAGCGTTCCACATCTCATGCGCAGAAAGAAAATGAGAAATACGATCAATATCAGAACACCCAACACCATTGATAATCAAGTTTTGAGCTTTGCAAATTGCTTCAAAAGCAGCTTTATTTGTGTCATTAACTTGATTATTAGAAGGTGGATCATATGGTTTAGAAACCTTTTCCCATATGTCAAAAACCTATGACATAATATAAGCCTCCATCTGTGTTTTCCAAAACTAAAAATCAATTCCATCAAAAATATATGGTTTAGATGAAAATCTCTCGGATGCCATGGTTATTATTTAAATCGGTTAAGATCAAAACAAAATAGAAACCAGGCTCTGATACCAATTGTAATATCGAAATACGCTAACCACGATAACTAGAGGGGGGTGAATGGTTGTAGTACGCCAAAACTGACACCAAAAACAAAATCAGAAAGCTAATTCCTAACCAATCAGCAAAATCCTCGACTAGACTGAAATTCCTGAGGACTTAGGTAATTTTCTGAGGGCCTTCTCGAGACCTCTGTAGATTTCCCGAGAGCTCTCCTGAGAGCTTCCCAAGGGCAGAAAATAGCCTGACCAAGGGACGGTAAAATGAGCGTAACTTTAAAACCGTAACTCGGATTGATCTGGAATTTTAACACAAGAAAATAGACTTCAATATGAAACTTTCTTGGAAGATTTCACTCTAATCCAAGTTCCTAATCAAACGTTATGATCCCTGAGATTTGCAGTAGCACAAAAACAGAGCAGATCCGTACTGAAAATTAAAACCTTAATTACTCATAAAAGTGTTTACAAGGTGCAATCCAAAGCACCCCTCACAAAATCATGAACAAAGCCCTAGATGGAGAGCAAAAGGCTAAACCCTAATTTTTCTCTTGATCCTCGTACATCTTGGATGCCCTGTTTGCTCTCTCCTCTAGTCTTTTTATAGTCCCATCATGGCTACCACCATGAGTCACGAAAATAACAACTTTTAGAAACCTAATCCAACTAGAAATCCATATCTCTTATGAATTCAATAAATCCTAACTCCTTCCGAATTTACCTTCTTTCCATATCAGCACACAACCCGCGTATGCCATATAGAAACCTCGCATCGTTTCCATACTCATACACATCCCCGCGTACGACATATAGAAACATTATCTTCACGTGCCGCATCCTCTAGCCTAAGCATCCCGCATGACATCCTCTACCATTCTGAACCTCAGCTCCTCCGTGAGCCTAGTTCTGATCCCATCATCGACCACGACTTGCCCTCAAGCAATGCCAGCACATGAATAACCTTTTTCGAGCACAAGTTCTTTCTAACTTGACTCAATCAGTCTAATCAATCATTTCCAATCTAACTCAATATTCTAATCAATCATAAACATTGTGTATTTATGGAATAAACAATTTAATGTACATGATCCAACTCGAACATCAAAAATTCGAGTGATCCAAAATCCCGAGTGTTGAAATCTCTCGGGTGGTGAAATCTCTCGAGAGCTAAAATTCCTCGAGGGCTGAATTCCAGAGTGCTAAGTGCTAAGTGTCTGATAAGAGTGCTCAACAACTCGACCAAAGTGCTCGATCACTCAAACCAATCAAAACTAATTTGTTCAACATCAAACTAATTTGTTCATCACTTATCAATGATCATACACATAATCTCACAGTCATGCAATGATTAACCAATTTGGTGTGTTAGTAAACACTCTGCATGGGTTGATCAAGAAGACGATAGATGGGTCCATTGCCCAAGAATTATCTCAAGGGTCGGTCTATTTTTAGTAGAGGTTATTGGTAACCCCGTCACCTTGAGCACACCTCCGTCGATGATAGCTATTCCACCAAGCCAAAATCAGTTTGGGCTCAAGCCAAAAGAACAGAGTTACATATATCGACACCCGTATCTAGATTGGTTCGACAAGGTGCCGTTACCGAATAGGTATAGGGTCCTAGATTTTTTAAAGTTCTCAAGTCAAGACAGTACCTCAACAGTTGAGCATATTAGAAGCTTCCTCGCACAATGTGAAGAGGCATCGGCTGAGGAGGCTCTCGGAGTTAGATTCTTTCCGTTGTCCCTATTTGGATCAGCTTTCTCTTGGTTTTCTTCCCTACCGCCAAATTTAATCAAGGGATGAGCCGATTTAGAAAAGCAATTTCACAAGTACTTCTTTGCCGAGATCTAGGAGATGAAATTGATGGACCTGACAGCCATAAAGCAGCGCATGTGTCGGGGGAATGACCCCAGGGTACCTCCCGAGTGCTTTTAAAGCACTTGGACAGAACAAGGGATCAGGGAACAAGACATTAAAGATGACTTCGAAGGAGGTCAGACCGGCATTTCAACAGTGATGTGGTCAGTGGTATGAAAAGAGCCCCGAGTCCAGTACTCGGAGGAATATCCCGACTGCAAGGACTCAGAAGGCGAAGGCAGTAATTGGTCCACACTATCAATGATAATAACTCAAAGACATAACTATCAATCTTGAATACCAATTAAGATAGTGAATAATATTGTGATTACTAGCCCATGATCCCTGGCAATTTAACCATTGTAAAGGAACTTAATCAGGTAGTTAAAGCCTAAACAGTAACCCCCGACTCCTAGGATATATAAAGGGATCGGGGGTACCTCTCACAGGGAGAGAGAGACATGTCTTACATTCATACACACGCGAGCACCCTTGTAATTAGGTTCCTCGACGTATACTCCATCACACAAAACTAGGGTTGTTATCCTCTAGAAGACCTAAACCTATCTAAACTCTCTTTGTCTCATAGTTCTTGAGATAACCATAGAATCCTGAACATAGAAAACCCCATACACCGAACTAAACTACCTCTGTGGGTAACCCCATCAGAGGACTGTCATCTTACGTAATGACAGTTGACGCACCAGGTAGGGGAAATTCTGTGAATTCTTCATTCGAATTCTATGGCTGTTGTTTGCAAAGTCAGCACCAAGGTCCCCATTGGCTCCATCATCACTTTTGGGAGCCTCACCTTCGTTGGTGACTCTAAGCGCCAACTTGTTTTGTCTGAGTTCGCTTCCAGCCGGGCAAAGACGCCACGGACACCTGCTATGCGCCCGACCACTTCCCCTGTGAGGAGAGCGCCTCGCCCCGGTAACAGGGTGATCTCGATGGCTGAGCGCCCAACTCCACCGAATACTCGCCGACCAGTCTCCGCCAACTCCCCCATGGACTATGTTATCTTCTCCACCTCAAGTGGGCGTATGGTCCAATGACGCCAATTCACCGAGGTCATTTCGACGCAATCCAAGAAGAGGAGCATGCCGATCAAGTCATCACTTCCGCCGTCCAGCTCCGTCATGATGATGACGGCCGCCATCTCTTATGACGAACCCACCACCAATGCTGCCGAGTCTAGTACCCATCGGCGGGAACACCGATGACGAAATACCGTCCGTTCCATTCACCGAGGGAAAGCTTCAGCGGCTGAAGGTCCACACTAGGACAATCAAGAAGCTTTCATGGTGGACTTTAAGGGTCATGCCGTGTACCACACACCGACGGTGAACCTAGTCACCATTGAAAGGGCACTTTCTGCCCTCCCCGAGACGCTTGAGCTCTAGAGAGCTCGGGCGATGACGCAGGCCGCCACCGCCCAAATTGCTGATTTGGCTCCACTCGACCGATCGCACTCCACCAACCACAACACTGCCCGACCAACCGGTCCTTCACGATGCTCCCGACCAAGTGAGCGTCACGGGAGCTCTTACTCGGGCGATGCTCGGGAGATCCTTAATCAAGTGTGAGATGCGCGCAACTTTATTTCTCGCCATCACGGAGACCTCGAGTGCGGCGAAATCCGTTGCCAGGAGCAATATGACCAGAGTCACGGCACTCCAGGAGCCGACCAGCGAGATGATATTGATGATCGCCACAACGGGTTCCTGGCCTTCACTGAGTGGCTCCAGCAGGTGGATTGGCCAAAGGGATTCCGCCCCACGGGCATTGAACCCTATGATGGTAAGACTGACACCTCGTAATGGCTACAGCTATATTACACAGCTGTTCGAGTAGCCAACGGGGATCAACATGTCATGGCGAATTATCTCCCTGTGATGCTCGCGCCGACCGCCATCAATTGGTTAGCGAGACCCCCCGAAAACTCTATTGACTCCTGGGATCAGCTGTGCGATATGTTTATCGCCAATTATCAAGAGACATGGCAAAGGCCGGCCTCTCAGTACGACCTATGCCAAAAATGCCAAAGGAGTGACGAGTCCCTCTAAGACTACATTCGCCAATTCTTCGAGCACAGAAACACCATCACCAGCATCTCCAACAGCGACGTCATTTCAATTTTTCAGGAGGGATTGTGGAAGCATTCAGAGCTTTTCCGCTACCTAGTGATGAATGAACCGATAATGCTAGGTGAGATGATCACTATCACCGAACAATATGCCAATGCCGAAGATGTCGAGCGTGAGCAAATGCACCTGACTATGCAGGAGTCTCGCAAAGAGAAGAAGCGTTCGGATGAGGATCGCCGAATACCTCGACGTGTCGACCGTGACAAGCCAGAGTCCTCCCATCCAAAAACTCAGAAAAGAAAGTCCGAGCACGTCATGGTTTTGGAGGAAAACCAAAGCAGAGAGGAAGGGGAAACTCGGTGATGCAAGAGATGCTTGATAAGCCCTACATATTTCATCCGAATAGCAGCCACACCATGCACCGGTGTTACCAGCTGCAAGATCAAATGCTCCAAGAGACATAGAATAATCCCCGATAGGATCGGCAACGTCGGGATGATAAAAATAAATCTCGCCGAGAAGATAAAGACGCCAACTGCCCGGTCGAAAATGATTTTCAGGAGCCCGATTGGACTATCTCTATGATCTTCGGTAGGTCGATTGCCATAGAGTGCAAGTGCCAACAAAAACATCTCGCTCGCTGAGTCAATACCATCAGTGGAAAAGAGCCCGAGCACCTCCGCTGGTCTAAAGTCTCGATTACCTTCAGTCGGGATGATCAGTGGACAGACATTCCCAAGCCAGGTCGATTTCCACTGGTTGTGAGCTCGGTGATCCTGAAGGTGCGCCTGAAAAGGGTGCTCATCGATGGAGGTAGTGGCATCGATGTGCTGTTCAAAGGGACACTTTCAGTGCTTGGCATCGACATCAAAGCGCTAGAGATAATGGATACACCATTCTACGGGATTGTTCCGAGAAAGGCCTCCATCCCACTCGGCACACTCACCCTTTCGGTGACATTTGGCACTTGGGACAACTACCATACCGAACATGTCAAGTTCTACGTCATCGACTTTGAGATCGCCTACCACGCCATGCTCGGTCGACTCTCCCTCTCCAAATTCATGGCCGTCCCCCATTACACATACCTGGTCCTTAAAATTCTAGGACCTGGGAGAGCTTTTTTGATCAAGGGGGATGTCGCCACCTCCCACGCCTGTGAGCGTGATAGTCTCGCCTTGGGAGAGGTGGCAGACATATCTGTTTAGATGGAGGAGACCATCTAAGTTGAGGAGTCATGGTAGCCACCATGAGGTGATGAGTGCTTGTCAACCGGGGAGATGAAGAGAAGACGATGGATTGAGGATGATGTGATGAAGAGGATGAGGATGAGAAGACTCGACCGTGACGGAGCTATCGTGCGACTCAGGTACACGGACGGGCGTCGACCGGGCAGAGGGGTCGCGGAGGTGTCCGGTCCAATCTGGGTGCGTGAAGCTGAAGCGGCGAGGGTTGATCCGGTGTGGTGCTGATCGGTGTGACTCAGGTACACGGGGGTCTGACCGCGGGGCTGAAGAGGAGCCGCTGGGTCGGATTGGCCCAATCCGGGTGCACGGTCGGGGGCACCGGAC
>KE372665.1:409722-422227 GCA_000418225.1 Zizania latifolia
GGATTGGACTGGCACGCCCTCGCGACCCCTCTGTCCGACCAGCGTCCATCCGTGTACCTGAGTCGCACGCGAACTCCGTCACGGTCAAGTCTCCTCAATTCGTCTCTTCTTCTCATTTCTCTTCTTTCCCCGTTGACAATCACTCATCATCCCCATGGTATACACCATGGCTCCTCAAAGGTACATAAGGACTCACAGCACTTAACAAAGTGAAAAGATCCAGTAGAAAAGAGAGCCAATACCTCATCATCGGCCCCAGGGAACTCAGGATCAAAGAGGGAACAGATAACAGATGGAAGGAGGTTGAAAAGATGGAGCCTCCATTTACTCCAGAACCGCTCGAATGAAGCAAATACATTGGTACAAGGGGAAAATTCCTCGAGTTCGCAAAAATCAGGACTGTCAAAGTGAGTCCTGATGTATCGGTGCTCGATCGAACCAATACGGCACCGAGCCCTGATTTTGCCGACAAGAAAGAGGTCTATCGGTAGCTGACCAAGTCTGAACTGACGAGAATATACCGTCGGATGATAAAATTCATAAGAAGGCTCGGCAGATCCTTGAGCAAGGCTGATGGGGAGAAGACCAGGCTGAATAGAGGCAAAGAAATTGGCAATGGAGGTTGTACCTATCCTAATTTCTGACGGCCGTAGATAACATGGATCTTCAAAATCATCGGTGTTGGAGTAGACAAACCAGACCTAGACAGACTTTGCGATGCCAAGGTAAAAAAGTATAAAAAAATCGCTGACTCTGCCAACCGACAAAGGGGAGCCCTTAAACATAATCACTGCTTCCCCGAAAGAAGTCAATCAGTGGGTACGAGGCTGCTCGCCCTCTTGGTAGTCCCCTTGAAATTGGAGGCTAAGCAAATGTGGCCGGATGATGGCTTGGTAGGTATATGTGTTCAGCCACATCTGCACGAAGCACCAGGGTCCCCAAATTCGATCAATCGGCCTCCTGCACAAAAGCCCTTCCACCATCCGATGTAGTACACTGAATGTAGAGCTTAGAAGAATACAGCCGATCGACAGACGGGCGTGATTAGCCAAGCGCTCTACCAGGTACTGGTAGTCATCAGAGGGCCACGAGGGGAATAGCAGAAGAAGAAGTGCGCCAACCACATGTTGAGAAAGGCAGCATGCCCCCACGGGCCAACAGTGACAGTCTTTTTGTAGTGATGCTCGATGTATCGTCTCCAGGTGCCAAATCCGCTGGCTTGAAGACAATGGGAGGTTTTAATCCGAAAATCCACGTCGTAATTGAACTCAATAATTTCCAAGCCAGTCAGCATTGCTACATCAAGGAGTGTCGGCCCCATTATTCCATGACCGAAGACGAAGGCGTTCAAAGCGTCAGACCAAAAGAGGCAAGCCGACACCAGTAAAGGATAATCTACTTGGGGATCGACCAGCGATAAGCCGATGCAATGATCAATCTTTATTTCATCCCAGAACAAATGATGGATGGCTGATACCCATAGAAACCAGTCCCTCCATCCGGGTATCATGCTAGGCTAGGCATCAAAGCTGTGTTCCCATTCAGTCAAATCTCGCGAAGCTACGTAGAATGGGATACGATTGGTTTCGCAGTTGATGAGTTCAGATGGATCGGTTTCGCCATAGGGACCTAACCAATATGTGGTAGAACTTGCATCCAATGGGATCAACAGTTGATTCCTAGCGGTCTATAGAAACAAGTAAGGAAAAGAAAATGATCTACAGTGCCTAGACAAAAATTACAAAGAACAAAAGAAGCAAATACCTTAGGGACCTCGACATTTGAAAAAGCAGCAGGAGCTGTTGGGGAACGGGTAGGCTACGCTAGCATAAAATAAAACTTTTTCTACCTCGTTCAACCCAGGAACCATGTGAGTAATGGGATCATGGATCGTTACCTCTAGCCGCGAGACATGCTAGAGCAGCGGAAGAAGAGTTGGGGAAGCGCATCCTTGATCAACTCCGCCTAGCTCTGTCCAATCCTCGGCGATGAAGAAGATTCAATCTTGCGATCCTCACGTCGAGATGATCAGCGTCGCAATTGCAGCCTTGCGATCCTCACGTCGAGATGATCAGCGTCGAGATGATTTTGAAGTGGGATTCAAATCATTAAGCCGAGGATTCTTCGTATTAATATTATAAACATGTGTATTATCAAGATTCAGAATATGTAATACATTCATTAATGGACAAGTACCATAGAGCATACCATTCAAAAATATCGAACAACACTTGTTCTTTATTATGAATTCATAACCATCTACCTCCAAACATGAAGAAGAGATAATGTTTCTACCTAAGGTAGGAATGTAATAACAATTATTCAATTCCAAAACTAATCCTGAGGGTAGCGACAAAGAATAAACGCTGACGGCCAACGCAGCAACTATTGCACCATTGTCGACGCGCACATCCAATTCGCCTCTTGCATACTTCCTTGTCCTATTCAGTCCCTGCAATGATTTACAAATATGACTCATTGATCCGGTATCAAATACCCATGAATCACTTGGACGAGTAGTAAGATTAATTTCAATAACATTTATACCTGAAGTAGAAGTCTTACTTCCCTTATTCTTTTTAAGTTCTTCCAAGTATAACTTGCAGTTCCTCCATCAATGACCAATCTTATGGCAGTGGTGGCAAGTATCAGAAGTAGCAGGGCCAACCTTGGACTTTCCAATAGGTTTAGGCTTAGAGCTCGAGATCTCATCTGAAGCTTTAGCCTTGCCCTTGCGTTTTCTCTTCTTGCTATCCTTCTGAACCATCATCACATGACTAGAGCTTTTCTTAATGCTTTCCTCAGCAGTCTTTAGCATCCCATGCAATTCAGCCATGCTTTTCACCACGCTGTTCATATGAAAGTTCAAGATGAACGGCTCAAAGCTCGCAGGGAGCGACTAGAGAATCACATCCGTAGCCAACTCTTGGCCAAGGGGAAGACCAAGTTTTTTCAGGCTCTCAATGTAACCAATCATCTTGATCACATGAGGACTGATTGGACTGCCTTCTGCCAACCTACACGCAAACAAGGATTTAAGTTGTTGTACCTCTCGGCCCGAGCTTGGTTCTCAAACATGCCTTTGAGTCTCACGATCATATCGTAGGCATCCATGTTCTCATATTGCTTCTAAAGCTTAGAGGACATACGGGCAAGCATGAGACAACTAACATCAATTGAATCGTTGGCGTGCTTCTCATAAGCCCTTTGATCCGCGACAGATGCATTATCAGCTGGTTCATCAGGATGGGACTCCTCTAGAATGTATTCCTTTTTCTCTTGTTTGAGAACAATTCTCAAGTTTCCATGCCAATCAATAAAATTTATTCCAGAAAGCTTTTCTTTTTCAAGAATTGATCGCAAATTAAAACTGGAAGTATTACTAGCAGTAGGTGCCATGATCTACAACAAAAATACAAGTTTCAGCACTATGCTATGTGAATCTTCTATCAAATAAAAGATACTCCACTACATGATATACAATCGTTTTCCCTCTTACAACATGTAGTGGGACAAGATCCATATTCAACTAACTTCAAGTGAGCTTTGATATCACTGCTAGAAAATTAGTGACATAGCTAAGCAACACTTTGTTAATCGCATCTCTATGTGACTCTTGTTCGTTAGGGTGGCATCCAATGCCTTGACGCCCAACTCCATGGCCCAAAGCCCAAAACCATTTTGATAACTTTGTTGAGCAAACCAATACTATGCTTGTGGTATCCGACATCCACCCTAACTAGTTAAGATAAAAGATGGCACCCTACTTTGACAGACCTACCATGCAATGATCAAAAACCTTCGTAGGTGCAGCTATTGGAAAGGGCATCAATGACTCTTAATTTTCTGAGGGAAACTATTCTAACATAGTAACGATGCCTACCGCACACAGAACATAGAAGAATAGTATGACAAGAACATAAGTAAATATCACAGGCAATCATATTAACTGTGACATAGTATGGCCCTTCTCACATGGTGATCTCTATCTCCATGATTCCTGTCCTTCGAGTCATCACGCTTCAAGCCTCCATGATCTTGTATCAGTCTATTACATCTAATAGCACTATACAAATTACATGAGAAGAAGCATCACATGTTGACACGCAGGTCGTACAACAATAGAGTAGCCTTGGGCTGCAATTAACCATGACACGCAGGCCATGAAAATTACACGTATGCATCATATACATCACAAGGCCATACCAGTCACAACATTCTCTGCAAAAACAAGTTAGGCGTCGAATCTATGCGTGACTGAAAAGTGGATCCAGAACTTCTGGCTCAAGGCCCGGAACTTCTAGAATTACTCTTCTGCATCAAATTTATTTTGGCCCAGAACTTCTGGCTCAAGGCCCAAAACTTCCGAAAATAACCTTCTGTACGGAATTTATTCCTACTCGGAACTTCCAGTCCAACTGGAACTTCCGAACCCAGAACTTCCGGTCCAACAGGGACTTCCGAAAATGGCATTCTGTACCGGGAATATTTTAGACCGGAAGTTCTGGCTAGCCCAGAACTTCCAAAAATCTGACGCAAGAACAATAGATCTAATCTATTTCCATCACATATCATCTATATGTGTATGATCCAGAACGAACACTACGCACGTAGGCTTTGATACCACTGTTGGAGAACGGGTAGGCTACGCTAGTATAAAATAAAACTTTTTCTACCTCGTTCAACCCAGGAACCATACGTAATAGGATCATGGATCGTTATCTCTAGCCACGAGAGGCGCTAGGACAGTGGAAGAAGAGTTGGGAAAGCGCGTCCTCGATCAACTCCGCCCAGCTCCGTCCAATCCTCGGCAATGAAGATGATGCAGTCTTGTGATCCTCACGTCAAGATGATCAGCGCCGCAATTGCAGTGACGCCTCTACGGTATCCGCACGTACAGGGACAGGATCACCTCAAGCCGATATGCTAGTACCGCACGAGAGGTTATGGGAGATGCGGCCACAGCAGGTGAGGCCAGGGGAGAGGTGGCGGCTAGAGTTAGGGTAGGGGCGAAAGCAACAGCTGCAGCAGCCTTTTCGTCATAGCCCCTCCTCTTCTTATATAGAGCCCTCTGATGGGCCTTTAATCAGTATTAAAGCTCAACAGATCTAATCTGTTTGTCTGGCCCGAAAGTTCTGGTCCAGGCCTAGAACTTTTGAAAATAACCTTCTGTATGAATTTATTTCTGTCCGGAACTTTCGGTCCAACCGAAACTTCCGATCCAACCGAAACTTCTGAAAATAACATTATGTATCGAATTTATTTCGACCCGGAAGTTCTGATATCATCTAGAATTTCTGGTTCATCCAGAATACATCTCTCAGGCAGGCCTGGAATTTTTGGTCCAACCAGAACTTCTGGTTCCTCCAGAAACCAAAACTGGGGCTGGTCTAGAACTTTCGGTCGAGCCAGAACTTCTGGTTACACCAGAACCCAGAACTTCCGGCCTCAAGTCAGAACTTCCGGTTCCCCCAGAATTCTCTTTGGCATATTTCCATCAGGAGCGCACGACGAGGAAGCCATTAATGACAGCGGTGAACGGCATCAGACGTTGAGGCAGAGACAAGACCGCAAATGATGATGTGAGCAAACTAGAGAAGACGGGAGATCAAAGGGGTTTGCCAGAAGAGAGAGAGAATTTCAAAGCTTGCAATGAAAGGAAATGGGTCTCAAACTTTATAACGACATGACGACGCTAGTTGAGTTCCTGATGCAGAGCTCAAGAGACATAATGGTTGCAAGATACCAGGCAGAATTCGAAATGTGCCCGCCCACATCCCAAACTCGGGGGCATACGGCGCGCCATTACAAAGGTACTCCAATCAGCACACGCTTATTTATGAGAGACGATCAAAATTCACCAATGACAACCGACTCGGGGGGCATCATGCCTGATCAAAGCCGAAGAGCCCAAAAGCCGACAGGACGGATGGATTCAAAGTTTTTCTAGCTTAGCGGTCAGAGGGTTGGAGGCAAAGTTTTTGGGCAAAATTTTCAATTTTTTTCAAATATTATGGCCAAAGAAGAGAAAGGACTATTGCCAATAAGACAATTTCATCAGTGATAAATCTTCCAAAGGGGTACTTTACTATTTACGAGAGAAAAGTATTACAAAAGGCCGATTGCAGATGAGGTGATTACAGGGTATTCAAGAAACGTTCCAAGCTAAGGATGGCATCGGCCTGGGTCTTCTCGAAGGACTCGATAGTGTCAATCGCGTCCTCATCCCTGCTGACGACCGATCGAAGGGCTTGCTGCTTCTGGGCATGCTCCTCGGATAGGTTGATCAAATCGGCTCTTTCGAAAGCGATCTTGATCGGTAGGTCATTCAAGAACTGCTGCCGATTCACCATACACATACGGAGCTAGTTCAGCTTGGTCATTCAAGAAACTTATTTCCTAGAGGATGTGATCTTCTTCCATTCTAAGCCGATCTAGGTACGCTTGGTCTTGGTCGGGCAGCTTGAGTAGAAATCGAAGGTGACGATCGGCCTCTCGAACCTTTGTGTTGGCTAATTCAAATTTCTGCTGATGGACCCTTTGCATCCCACGGTCAGTGAGGCCGACACACACGGTGAGGTAGGTCGATTGGTGGTCATGGGAATAGGCCCATAGAAGGACGTCAGCTAGGTCTTGTGGAAGACGATCGATCATATTCTGAAGACGAGATCATGCCGCCTCGATGCCTTAAAAGAAGATACCAATCGGACAGCGGGGATGGTCAAGCAAAGCCGATAGATCATTTGGTGCAGAATCTTGAGGAGAAAGAGCTATATATGATGCTTGGGATTCCTGCAGGAGATACAGGGTAAGCCAATAGAATTTCAGAAATAAACAAGCAAAAACAACAGGTTACCTAAGGGTATCGGTGTGTGGATAAGGCACTCACGGCCACCAGAGAATCTCCAGAATTATCGTCCTCACCGAAATAGAAGTTGAGGCAATTAGGATCATGGTTGCCATTAGCGCTGGCCGGCTGTGTTGGAGAGTTTGAATCTTTGGAACGTGAAAGGTCCAGCGAGTTAGCGTTTGGAATAGTAGAAGCCTGAAGCTCAAGAACAGAGACGTATGAAAGGCTTAAGTAGATGAAGCAAAGGATTGAGCAAATGAGGGTCAAATAAACTAGAAGAAACATACCGGATTATGCTCGCTGGATGCATTGTGATCAGAGTAACTTAGCTTGATCTTCTTGTTCAGTGAAAAGTTTGGAGCGTTGGACGCCATGGTGGGAGATGAAAATGAAGAAGAAAACGAGCTGGTGTATGGTGAAGTTGACCGAGCTTGAAGAAAGGAACTTATCGGTCAAGATTTATATACGCTCGGTGATCCAACGATTCAACTCTTGAGGGAAGATTTCAAAACGCGACGTTTCACATTTCAAACTCGAGGGGTATGTGTTGACATCAGAATTTAGACCAACGCATCATCGGCTAGGCAAACTAGGCAACGAAGCCGATGGGCCACCGATGGAGGCTTAACAAGCGAAGACGGGCTACGTGCGGCATGGGTTGATACTTCGTGATTAGTTTTCATTCAGTTAGCAAACAAATAAGTCAGTTAGGATTCTACGTTATTCGCAGATAACATGTCCACCCGTCTATAAATATATAAGTCCAGGGTCATTAATGAGTTCACACAACTCAGCCAATTAAACCCTTCGGCACATCGCTAACTTTAGGTACGTAGCATTAGGGCGATTCCCCGCCGGAGTTATAGCTATATCGGTTGAGTCCGATCTCTAACTTCGACGGAGATAGGTTGTTTGGTAAACTGATTCATGTGTTCATGGCTTTCTCGGTTAGGTCCAATACTGTGATTAGATGTAGTAGGTTTGCTAGTTATCGGTTCAATGCATTGATTCATTTTCTCGTACTATGCTTTATTGATCGAATCTGTGTATTTGCCAATCACGGCAGTTTAGCTCATCGTACTAGATCAGATCGTATGTCGATCATCAACGGCACGCTGCCTTGATTGAGTTTGATCTGTGGCGTTGACAGGGATACATACAGGATGGTTTAGCCTGATCTGTTGACCCGACGTTCATCGGAGTTTCAGCCGATGGTTTACTTATCGTCCTGGTAATCGGTTATTGATCTTGTCCATAGTTCCCTTAGTAACATGTCTTTGCGCTGCATCGGTTTAGTTTGAACCGTAGAGATTGGTACTTTGGGGCATCGGTGTCGGAGCTGATTGGTAGGATTTAATACATGTTATATGCTTTCTATGATGCATCATGGTTTTCAAGTGTGCTATCATCGTCGATGTCGATAGGCTATCACCGACAGCGTTAGGACATCTCACGTTTATTTCCTTATCAATTACAGGGTCAAATTGATTGGCATGCCTACAGACACCTCCGAGTTATTCAGGACCTGCACTGAAGCTAAGCAGACTCTTCTAGACCTTCGAGTGTGAAGATGTAGGGATACCTGTAATTTTTATGTCATTAGATATATGATATATTTTCATCTATGTGATCATTTATGAGGCATCTGGTTGTTTTTTAGGCATGAGATGCTAACATACAGATGAATAGGAATACAGGATTTAATATAACTCCTCTCAAAGGGCAAAAGGCTATGACAAAATGCATACCACATTCCTCTTTCTTCAGACGATTTTTTGATGCCAACTAAAATCCCACCCAGAATCCAATCTTTCCACCGCAATTCACAACTAAGAACATAACCTATAATACAATGTTTATGTATATACATCCAAAAATTATTCAAAATCAAAGCAGATTGTAAAACTGAAATGAAGAACAACTTTTTCACTACAATTTACCATTCTGATTCAGAAGTCCCTTTTATAATGACAGAACTGCTGCTCGAACTGCTGCCACCGGTTCAGCCGTAGCTGGAACTATCGTCGCTGGATGGCCTGTGCTGGGACTATGGAGGGGGGACGAGGAGGTGTGGGAGCAGGAGGGTGGTACGAGCGGTCGCCATGGTGACGACCTGACAGAGGAGAGCGGAGCGGCAGGATCCGCCTCCGTTGGGTGCGTCACCGCTGGATCCACCGTCGTCGAGTCCGCCGCCGCCGCCGACCCAGTAAGCCCTCGCTGTCGCCCTCTCCTGCGGGGCGTGCATTCGATTTCCACATAATGGAAGGGGTTGGCGCTGGGGATTGGGGATAGTATCAGTGGCATTGCATGTAAATACTATGAACTTTGGTGGTATCGTTGTTTCAGTTTTAGAGCGGAGCTACTAGAGTGGGCTTGAGGTCACTCCACCGCGCATGTATTATTTTTTGGAGAAGATCCGACAGATCCACAGCAGAGCAGGCGTTATTAGACATGTTTGGTTATGTTTCAACTTCACGGGACAAGGATTCTGAAACCGAAGCTCTATCAAACAGGGTCTTAAAATTCTATGAGTTATAAGTTGGGCCACCACCAGCAGTCGAGAGCACGAAAGTCGGAACGGCCCATATTCTCTTGGCGCTCCGGGCTCGGACCCACAGATGAGCCCTAGAGAGAGATGCAGCGCGAGCACACGGGCTTACACGGCGGCGACGAGGAGCTCCGTCGGCTCGAAGCAGAGGTAGAGGACGGCGGCGAGGGGAGGGAGGCGGTGCAAGCCGAAGACGATGCGTCTGGAGGAGCTGCTCCGCTGCCAGATCCAAGAGTGGTACCCGGATTTTCGGCGCCACACCGTCCCCACCGTAATCCTTCCCCTCCCCGCCGCCTTCCTCCGCTACCTCTCCGGCCGGCCAGCCTACCCCGACCCCAACGCGCCCCAGCTCGAGGACGCCGAGCCGCTCCCCTTCTTCCTCCCGGCCATCACCTCTGGCCACCACCCCTTCCCGCCCGTCCACGCCCACCTCCCCGACCCCGTCTCCCTCCTCGACCGCGATAACTCCGACCTCTTCTTCGGCTCCGCCGACGATGATGACCGCGATGCCGACAGCTCGCTCAGGCCCGCTTTCCCGGACCTTGAGGCCGTGGTCGACTCAGCCATCGCCGAGCTTGGCGGCGCTGCGCTCCCCAAGCTTAACTGGAGCGCACCCAAGGACGCCGCCTTCATGTCTGCTGACGGCACCATCCGCTGCACCTGCTTCGCCGAGGTCGCCATGCTGCTCCGCTCCTCCGACTGCGTAGCACACGATCTCTCCTCCGCGCGCCCCTCCTGTGAGGACTTCGCGCCACCTGCAAAGTGTGTTCGACAGAATGCCGCGGAGTTTCCAGCGGCCCACGAAGGTGCTCGACTGAATGCCAACAAGAACGCAAAAGACACTACTGAAGAGGACAAAGGCCTAGAGACTGGTGGTATGGTAGCTTCATCGAATGGCGGAGAGAGCAGCGATGATACAGGGTCTGTGAGTGATTCCAAGAAAACTGCGGGCAGTGAAGCGGATGATGGACAGCAAGAAGGTGTTGCACAAGAAAGTAATTGGACTTGGGTGGATGATGGGTTCCAGTACTACCTTGCTCTACGAAAGTGGTACCCAGGTCTTCGGCCTGAGTCAGAGTTCCGATGCTTTGTGCGACAGCAGAGGCTGGTCGCTGTGTCCCAGAGAGATCCATCGGCCTATTACCCATCGCTGCCTGGATGGAGTGCTGAGGTGCAACCAAAGATCGAGGCTTTTTTTGAACAAGTAATCGACCCACAGTTTGCTTCAGAGAACTATACATTTGATGTGTATGTGAGAGCAGATGGGCGGGTGAAACTGATTGATTTTAATCCGTGGGGTGGGTATACCTTGCCACTGCTGTTTACATGGGAGGAGCTTGAACTGGGAGGGAGAGGGGAGGTGGAGTTTAGAGTGGTGATGCAACATGGTGCCGTGAGGCCAGGATTAATGACAGCCGTGCCATATGATATGCTGGATTGGGGGGAGGGGAGTGGGTGGGATGTGTTCCTGAAGAAGGCTGATGACGAGTTCAACAGACAGATGGCCTCACTAGGTCAGGATCCATAATTTCAATCTAGAGAAAATGTTTGAACTTTGAAGAGTCCAGTAGGGTGAACAACTTTAGATCATTATGTAATCTGACAATATTACTCTGTTGTTTATTTTGGAAAACTTCCGTTGTACTTGTTTGCCAACATGGGAGTACCTCTGAGTATTTTATGTAGCAGTTGTGACTTCCAACATCCAAGATATGAGAACATGTGGTTTAGTGATACCTGAATTTGCAATGAATTTTAAAATGCCACACTATCATTTTTTGTTGTTGTTGTTGTTTCATCAGTACTCATTTCTTCTGTATCTACCTGTTTATGTGGACACTTCAATTGAGAGCTGAGATAGCTAGTAGCTTATTCAGCTTCATTTTGCTAAGTGGACCTCAGGTGAGTATAATAACTGGCTTTGGTCTGTTTATCTAAATGACTATATTTATGTTTTTCCCTGAAGGGGCTTTAACCATTAATGTAACCCACCATTGTTACCTTTCATCATTGCATGTGTTATGGTTTGGATCCGTAGAACCTGAACTTTATAACCAATAGCGATGGGTAGCCACGGCTCGAGGTTGTTTCCCTCTTGCCGCATGACTCGAGGCTGTTCTACTCTCGTCACTTGATAGGTAGACATGGCAAGACTTTGCTGGCCGGCTTAAGTAGAATAGGAAGGAAGTAGATAACTTTATTTACTCAAGTTTTTCTGGTACAAACTAGTGCTACATATATAGGCTACTAAACTCCTAAACCTATTCTGATTTGCTAATAGACTCTAAAAGGTATACTAGACAGATTCCTAATTTAATCTACTAAGGACTCTCTTTATTACCTAACTGATCCCTAATTTAATCTTCTAAGGACTCTCTTTATTACCTAACATAATCTTCCTAATTTAATCCTAAAACCAACTCTTGTCGAGCTGCTCCTGGACTCTCCTGGTGCCCTCCTGGATCTTCCTAGGCGCCTGGACTGTCCATAACATCTCTCCCCCCTCGACAAGTAACTCGTCCTCGAGCTGACGCAAATTCGGCCACGGTATTGTCGAGGAGGTTACGGCTGGATTGCAAGTGAAGATGTGCACTTGGTGACCATGATGCCAGAATGACAATAAGAGGCATCAGAAATCCCAGAGGATGGGCCCCAAGGTGGCTAACCACTATGTTCTTAGCACCATCTCATAGCCTGTTAACGGAAGCATGAAGAAGTCTGCCCTGAATGGCTCGCCTGAATGGTAAAAGCAGAATTGCGTAATACACTGATGCCAGGAACTTGTTCACCGTTCGCTACAGTGACCTTCATAGTACTGCAGTTCTGGTATTGAAGAGTAATCCGGGCTACTGCCTCCACAGAAATAAAATTATGAGTGGAGCCCGAGTCAAGCAGGGTGGTGAGAGTGGTTCCATCTATCTCCACAGCAACCTGCATGGTCTCATCAATGTGATCACCCTTGATTGCATGCAACGAGATCAACGGCTCCTTAGTTTCGGCCTCATTTGGTTCTCCCTCATCCTGAATCTTAAGAAGAAACAAATGTTGGCAGACCTTGTTATGACCACGCGCATACCTTTCGTTGCAATTAAAACACAACCCAAGAC
>KE372665.1:433583-458216 GCA_000418225.1 Zizania latifolia
CCCGCTGCTGCCGCCGACACGGCGCCCACGATCGACTTCAGCCACCCCAAAAACGTGACAACCACCACCACGGACACATCGACCCCGCCACGGGATGCCGACGTCGATGACGGTGGTGACGGCAAGCCCAGCAGCGGCGGGTCGGTCCCAGGTGGGACTCTAGCCAGGCTCGTCGGACCTGCTCTCGTCGCGGCCACTCTGCTCTTCGCGGTGCAAGTGTAGTTGACACAATTCCACATGGACGCACATGGCACATGGCTCATGATTCAGCGGTTCGATCGCTTCGTTGCGCCTAAGTTATGAGATCGCTTTGTCGTAATTTATTTGAGCTGTTGTGTAGCAGGAGACGAGGAGTGTTGTATACTTACTTTGAGATATTTAATTGTTTCTTTACCTCTATATTGTTTCCATATATTTCTTCTGTATTATAATAAACAGTTTGATTTTTATTTTTTTATAAGTGATTTTTTTCTAAATTTAACATTTTTATAGAAAAATATATCAACAATTGCAACATCAAAATAATTTCAATTATATCCATCATAAAATATGTTTTAATGATGTATTTATTTTATATTGTAGGTGTTAATATAATTTTCTTTAAATTTGGTCAAATTTAGAGAAATTTCACTGACTTATAACATCGGAGTACTCCCTCTATTTTATATTATAAGTCGTTTGACTTTTTTGAAGTCAAACATATATAACTTTGATCAAGTTTAAAAAATATATTAATATTTACATTGTCAAATGAATACACTTTTAGGATATTGTTGATGCAAAAATCACAGGTATCCCTACGTCTTCACACTCGAAGACTTAGGAGAGTCTACTTAGCTTCAGTGCAGGTCCTAAATAACTCGAAGGTGTCAGTAGATGTGCCAGTCAATTTGACTCTGCAATTGATAAGGAAACAAACGCGAGATGTTCTAACGTTATCGACGATGGCCTATCGGCATCGACATCGATAGCACGCTTGAAAACCGTGATGCATCGTGGAAAGTGCATAAGATGTAATAAATCCTGCCAATCGGCTTTAGTATTAATACTCCAAAGTACCAATCTCTACTGTTCGAACTAAATCGATGCAGCGCAAAGACACATCATCGAGAGAACTATAAATAAAATGAAACCGATTGACGGAATAATAGATAAATCATCGGCTAAACCTTCGATGAACGCTAGGCCAATAGATTGAACCAAACCAGCTCGTATGCGTCCCCGTCAACGCCATGAATCAGACCCAACCGAGACAGCATCCTGTTGACGATCGGCATATGATCTAATCTAATACAATCTACTGAACCGTCGTGATTGGCCAACACATAGATTCGAACGATAAAGCACAATATGAGAAAATGAACCAATGCATTGAATCGATAACTAGCAAACCTACTCTATCTTATCACAGTATCGAACCCAATCGAGAAAGCCATAAACACATGAATTAGTTTACCAAATAGGCTATCCCCGTCAAAATCAGGGATCGGACTCAACCGATGCAGCCATAACTCTGACGGGAAATCACCCTAAAGTTAGCGATACGCCGAAGGGTTAATTAGTTGGTTATGTGAACTCGTTACAATGACCTCAGACTTACATATTTATAGTCAGATGGACAAGCTATCTGTGGATAATACAGAATCCTAACTAACTCATTTATTTGCTAACTAGATAATAACTAACATGAAGTATTAGCCCACGCCGCGCGTAGCCCGTCCTCGCCTCTTAAGGCTCTATCGGTGGCCCAATGGCTTCGTCACCTGATTCGCCAAGCTGATGGTGCGCTGGTCTAAATTTTAGTCTAAATTTGATCGGTGGTAATTGTTTGTGGAATCACAAACTTATAAATAATGTGCTCCTTGACGAACTCTATGACCTCCTAAGAAGTCACCCTTTTCAAAGGAATCGCCTCTACCCACTTGGTGATGTAATCGGTTGCCACTAGTACAAATTTGTGTCCCTTGCTAGATGATGAATAGATTTGGCCGATCATGTCTATTCTCTAACCTCTGAACGACCAAGGCTTGATAATCGGGTTTATGACCGATGCGGGAGCTCGTTGTATGTTTCTAAATTTCTGATAGTCTTGACATCCCTTGTAATACTTAAAGAAATATCCGAGCATCGTCGGCCAAAAACAACCGGTGCGTTGTAGCAGCCATTTCATCTTATGGGCCGATTGATGGGTTCCACAGATTCCTTCGTGCACCTCTCACATTACGACTTTAGCTTCTTTTAGATTCAGGCATCTCAATAACACCCCATCAATCGTCCGGTAATACAATTCCTCATTCAGTAATACATACCTTAATGCTTTATAACGGAGCTTTCTTGAGACCGATTGGGATGGATCCCGTAGGTAACTTACTATTTCAGCCCTCCAATCTTCAACATCGATATCGGCTATTTCTACTTCAACCAGCTTATCCTTGGCTGATACCCTGATGCGGCTGTGCCAGGTCATTGGCTTTTAGGTTCTGATTCCTTGATATGTGTGTTAATGATACCATCTTAAATCTTTTTAATAACTCCTAGCATTTTTCAAAATATACTCTCAAATTTTCGTCTTTGCAGTCATACTCTCCAGAGAGTTGCTTGATCACCAACAAAGAATCTCCCATGATCTCGATGGCATCGGCTTCTATCTCGGCTAACAACTTCAAACCTTTGAGGACCGCCTCATACTCTGCCTAATTATTGGTGCGATGGGGCTTAATAGCGTAGGCAAACTCAAAACTTGCCCCCCGGGGCGATACGATTACCAGTCCGATGCTGTATTCATGCCTGCAAACTGATCCATCGAAGAAAAGTGTCCATGGTATCGGCTCCACGTAGTCTGCTACTTTGTCTCTGTGCTGTACAATAAAATCAGCGATGGCTTGCCCTTTGACTGCTTTAGCCGATTCATATTGTAAATCAAATTCTGTTAACGCGGATACCCAATGGCCAATCCTTCCCTTTAAAATTAAGCCCAATAGCATGTACTTGATAATATCGGCATTGTATATGACCGTGCATTGTGTAGATAGTATATAGTGTCTCAATTTAGTGCAAGAGAAATAAAGATATAGGCATAATTTCTCAACTGCAGGATACCTTGTTTCGGCATCTAATAACCATCGGCTCAGGTAAAACGCGACGCGCTCTCTTCCTTCTAATTCTTGAATCAACACCGACCCGATGCTCATATCATCGACCGATAAATATAACTTGTAAGGATTGCCAGACCTTGGTGGAATTAGCACTAGAGGAGAGCTTAAATACTTTTTGATTTCATCAAATGCTTTCTGATGTTTGTCGGTCCAAATAAATTTCTCTCCCTCTTTTATTCTCAACAGTGGTGTGAATGGTTCTAATCGGCCTGACAAATTTGATATAAATCGGCGGACGAAATTAATCTTGCCGATTAATGATTGCAACACTATTTTGTTTCATGGCGGTATTGTCTTTTTGATGGCTTGAATAATGTTTTGACTTATTTCAATTCCTCTCTCGTGAACCATAAACCCCAGAAACTTTCCAGCCAATACGCCGAAGGCACATTTCTTTGGATTCATGCGAAAGCCATATTTCTTTGCCCTTTCTAGAACCCTTCTTAGATTGGCTAGATGTCCTTCATCATCCTGTGATTTCACGACGACATCGTCGATATAATTTCAACCAGAGAACCAATCAAATCATGAAATATATAATTCATTGCTCTTTGATATGTCGCATCGGTGTTACTTAGACCAAAAGTCATGACGACCCACTCAAATAAGCCGATGGCACTAGAGCACCTGAAGGCGGTCTTTAGAATGTCTTGTTCTGCCATGAATATTTGATTATATCTGACATTCTCGTCCATAAAGCTGATGATCTTATGCCCTGATGCCGCATTAACTAACAGGTCCTCGATCTGCATCAAGTATTCGTCTTTAGGTGTGGCCTTGTTTAAATCTCTAAAATCTACGCACACCCTTTGTTGGTCATTCTTCTTCCATACGGAGACTATATTTGACTGATGGAAATGTGCCCAAGAGAATTCTAGGGAAACCGGAAGTTCTGGCCTGAGGCTGAAAGTTCCGGGTTCTGGTGCATCTGGAAGTTCTGGGCCAGCCTAGATTTGGTTTCTGGAGGAGCCGGAAGTTTCGGTTGGACCGGAAGTTCTGGGCCTGCCTGAAAGTGAAATCTAGACAAACTGGAAGTTCCAGTTAGGACGGGATGTTCCGGGTCAAAATAAATTCGATACAGAATGTTATTTTCGGAAGTTCTGGTTAGGACCAGAAGTTTCAGGTCCAGACGAATAAAGTAGATCTATTGGGCTTTAATACTGATTAAAGGCACATGAGAGGGCACTATATAAAGAGAGGTGGGGCTAGCACGAAAAGGCTGCTGTTACTCTTGGTTTTAAACCCTAGCCGCCACCTCTCCTCTGTCCCGGATCGCAATCGTTGTGATCGATCTCCTGGATCCCATGAGTGGTGCTAGCATGCCGGCCCGAGGTGATCCTGTCTCCGGACGTGTGGATACCGTAGAGACACTACTGCAATAGTGGTGCTCGTCTTCTTTTAGTGGAGTTCGTCGGATCGTAGGATCGTGTCGTCTTTATCGCCGGATCGCCGATGAACGAACGGAGCCGGGACGAGTAGCTCGAGGATGCGCTTCATTGACTCTACTTCCCCTGCCCGAGCGCGTCTCGTGGCTTGAGGTAACGATCCATGATCCCATTGTACGCATGGTTCCTGGGCTAACGGGGTAA
Source organism: Zizania latifolia (assembly GCA_000418225.1). Classification (NCBI taxonomy): domain Eukaryota; kingdom Viridiplantae; phylum Streptophyta; class Magnoliopsida; order Poales; family Poaceae; genus Zizania; species Zizania latifolia. Next base: position 438,328 of record KE372665.1, read on the forward strand.
ATTTTTGAAATTAAGCGCTAGCGTAGCCTCCCCATAACCCTACAGTGGTATCAGAGCTTACATGCGAGTGTTCGATCTGGATCGATCACATAGGTGATATGTGATGGAAATAGATTGGATCTATTATTTTTGTCGTCGGATTTTCGGAAGTTCTGGGTGTGACCCGAAAGTTCTGGGCCGAAATAATTTTTGACACAGAAAGTTATTTTCAGAAGTTCCAGGTGTGACCCGGAAGTTTCGGGTCCGAAAGTTCCAATTGGACCGGAAGTTCCGGACAGAAATAAATTCTGAGTCAGAAGGTTATTTTTGAAAGTTTTGGGTGTGACCCGGAAGTTTCGGGCCAGAATAAATTCGAGTCAGAAGGTTGATTTTGGAAGTTTCAACCCTGAGTCGGAAGTTCTGGGCCCTTCGACCGGAAGTTCCGGGCCTCTGAGTCGGAAGTTTCGAGTATGTTTTTCAATCACGCGTAGATTCCGCTTAACTCGTTTTTGCAGGGAATGTTGTGACTGTTATGGCCTTACAAATGTATGAGATGCATGAATGTAATAACATGGCCTGCGTGTCATGGTTGATTACAGCCCAAGGCCGTTCAAATGTTGTACGACCTACGCGTCGACATGTAATGCTTCTACTTATGTAATTAGTATAGTGCTATTAGATGTAATAGACTCATACAAGTTCATGGAGGCCTGAAGCGTGATGACCCGACGAACAGAAACCATGGAGATGGAGATCACCATGCGAGAGGGTCATACTATGTCACAGTTAATATGATTGCCTATGATGTTTACTTATGTTCCTGTCATACTATTATTTCATGTTCCGTGTGCGGTAGGCATCGTTACCATGTTAGAATAGTTTCCCTTAGAAAATTAAGTATTGATGCTCTATCCAATAGCTGCACCTACCAAGGTTCTCGATCATCGATGGTGGGTCTACCAAAGCAGGGTGCTGTCTTTTATCTTGACCAGTTATTGTGGATGTCAGACAACCACATGCATAGTATTGGTTTGCTTAACAAAGCTATCAAAACGGTTTTGGGCTTTGGGGCATGGAGTTGGGAGTCGGGCATTGGATGCTGCCTCAACGAACAAGAGTCACATAGGATGTGATTAGCAAGTGTTGCTTACCTATGTCACTAATCTTCTAGCAGTGATGCCAAAGCTCACTAGGAGTTAGTTGAATATGGATCTTGTCCTATAATGTGCCGTTAGAGAAAAAGTGATCATTTTACATATTATGGTACATCTTTTATTTAATAGAAGATCAACATAGCATAGTGCTGAACCTTGCATTTTTGTTGTAGATCATGGCACCTATTGCAAAGAACACTTCTGTTTTTTATCTGCGATCTATCCTTAAAAGGGAGAAATTATCTGGAACAAATTTTATTGATTGGTACCGAAACTTGAGAATTATTCTCAAGCAGGAGAAAAAGGATTATGCTCTAGAGGAACCCCACCCTGATGAACCACAGGATGATACATCACTTGCTGAAAGGCGTGCTTATGAGAAGCACGCCAATGATTCAGTTGATGTCAGCTGTCTCATGCTTGCCTGCATGTCCTCTGAGCTTCAGAAGCAATATGAGGACAGGGATGCCTACGATATGATCGTGGGACTCAAAGGCATGTTTGAGAACTAGACATGGACCGAGAGGTATAATGTCTTAAAGTCCTTGTTTGCGTGCAGGTTGACGAAAGGCAGTCCAGTGAGTCCTCATGTGATCAAGATGATTGGTTACGTTGAGAACCTAGAAAAACTCGGATCTAAACTTGATACAGATTTGGCCACAGATGTGATTCTTCAGTCGCTCCCTGCAAGCTTCGAGCCGTTTATTATGAATTTTCATATGAATGGCATGAAGAAAACCTTGGCTGAATTGCATGGGATGCTCAAGACAGCCGAGGAAAGCCTTAAGAAAAATCTTAGTCATGTAATGATGGTTCTAAAGGAAAGTAAGAAGAGAAAGCGTAAGGGAAAGACTAAAGCTCCAGATGCGATCTCGAGCTCGAAGTCTAATTCGGCTGGAAAGTCCACGTCGGGCCCTACTAGCTCTGACACTTGCCACTATTGCCATAAGCCTGACCATTGGCGGAGGAATTGCAAGTTGTACTTGGAAGAACAAAAGAAAAAGAAGGAAAGTGTGACTTCCACTTCAGGTATAAATGTTATTGAAATTTATCTTACTACTTATCCAAGTGATTCATGGGTATTTGATACTGGATCAATGATTCACACTTGCAAATCGTTGCAGGGGCTGAAAAGGACTAGGAAGTGCGCAAGAGGCGAATTGGATGTCCGTGTCGACAATGGTGCAAAAGTTGATGCGTTAGCCGTCGGCGTCTATTCTTTGTCGCTACCCTTAGGATTAGTTCTGGAGTTAAATAATTGTTATTTTATTCTCGCCTTGGGCAGAAACATTATCTCTTCGTCATGTTTATAGGAAGACGGTTTTGAATTCGTAATAAAGAATAAGTGTTGTTCGATATTTTTGAATGGTATGCTCTATGGTGTTTGTCCATTGTTGAATGGCTTATATGTTCTGAATCTTGAGAATACACATGTTTATAATATTAATACAAAGAAACCTCGACTCAATGATTTGAATCCCACTTATGTATGGCATTGTCGTTTGGGTCATATAAATGAGAAGCGCATGCAGAAGCTTCATAGAGATGGGCTTTTGGAGTCATTTGATTTTGAATCGTTTGACACATGCGAGTCTTGTTTACTTGGCAGGATGACTAAGACGCATTTCACTGGTCAAAGTGAGAGGGCAAACGAGCTATTGGCCATTGTACATACTGATGTATGTGGACCAATGAGTTCTACAGCCAGAGGTGAATTCTAGTACTTCATTACTTTTACCAACGACTTTAGTAGATATGGTTACGTCTACTTAATGAGGCATAAGTCAGAATCCTTTGAAAAGTTCAAGAAGTTCCAGAATGAGGTACAAAATCGTACCGGCAAGACAATTAAATTTCTACAATCGAATCGTGGAGATGAATATTTGAGCTATGAGTTTAATGATCATCTGAAGCAGTGTGAAATTGTTCCACAATTGACTCCACCTGGTACGCCTTAGTGGAATGGGGTGTCCGAGCGGAGGAACCAAACTTTGTTGGACATGGTCCGGTTGATGATGAGTCAAACTGATCTTCCAATATCTTTCTAGGGATTCGCTTTAGAAACTGCTGCTTTTACACTAAACTGAGTTTCATCTAAATCTATAGAGAGGACGCCATATGAGATATGGATTGGGAAGCGTCTCGGGCTGTCTTTTCTGAAGATCTGGGGTTGTGAGGCCTATGTAAAGCGTTTGACGTCTGATAAGCTCACTTCCAAATCTGATAAATGCTTCTTTGTGGGATATCCTAGGGAAAACAAAGGATATTACTTTTATAACCGGGAAGAAGGCAAAGTGTTTGTCGCCTGGAATGGTGTCTTTCTGGAGAAAGAGTTTCTCTCGAAAGGGGTTAGTAGGAGCACGGTACGTCTCGAAGAGCTTCGAGAGCCACTAGAAAGTGTTTCACCTCCTACTGAATCGCCACTCGACGTGCAAGATGTTGCAGAGCCTGTTATTGAGACACCAACCCTACGTCGGTCGGAGAGGTTAAGTCGTGCGCCCTTGCGGTTAGCGTTTTTAACCACTGGGCAGCGCGATATATTATTGTTGGACAATGATGAACCTAAGACCTATTCAGAAGTAGTGGTGGGACCAGACTCTAAGAAATAGCTTGGAGCCATAAGATCCGAGTTAGAATCCATGCGAGAGAATCAAGTTTGGAACTTAGTCGATTCACCTGATGGTGTTTAAACTATCGAGTGTAAATAGATTTTTAAGAAAAAGATGGACGTTGATGGAAATGTTCACATCTATAAAGCACGATTGGTGGCGAAACATTTCAGGCAGATTCAAGGTGTTGATTATAATGAAACATTTTCGTCCATCGCTATGCTAAAGTGTATCCAGATCATCCTAGCAATTGTCGTATTTTATGACTATGAGATATCGCAAATGGATGTCAAGACGGCTTTTCTAATTGGAAACCTAAGTGAGGATGTGTACATGACACAGCCTGAAGGTTTTGATGATCCTAAGAAAGCTAGGAAAGTTTGCAAGCTGCAAAGGTCCATTTATTGGCTGAAGCAGTCTTCTCGGAGTTGAAACCTTTGTTTTGATGAGGTAGTCAAACGGTTTGGCTTCATCAAGAACGAAGAAGAGGCTTGTGTTTACAAGAAGACTAGTGGGAGCTCACTTGTATTTCTGGTCTTATATGTAGATGACATATTGTTGATCGAAAATGATATTCCTATGCTAGATGCTGTCAAGTCTTCATTGAGAAAAAGTTTTTCAATAAAAGATCTTAGAGAGGCAGCATACATCTTAGGCATAAAGATCTATAGTGATAGATCAAGAAGGTTAATTGGATTAAGCTAAAGCATGTACATTGACAAGGTATTGAAACTGTTCAATATGCATAATTCCAAGAAAGGTTTTCTGCCAATATCACATGGTATTTCTCTCAGCAAGAGTCAGTGTCCTTCGACACCTGATAAGCTGGAGAAGATGAGTGCAATCCCGTATGCCTCCGCAATCGGATCTATCATGTATGTCATGCTTTGTACACACCCAGATGTTTCTTATGCTCTAAGTGTTACGAGCAGATATCAGTCAAACCTGGGTGAAAGTCACTGAGCGATGGTAAAGAGTATCCTTAAGTACTTGAGAAGGACTGAGGATATGTTCATGGTGTTTGGAGGTGAGGAGGAGCTCGTTGTAAATGGTTACACCGATGCTAGCTTCCAAACCGACAAAGACGATTTGCGATCGTAGTCTGGATTTGTGTTCTGCCTCAATAGAGGTGCAGTGAGTTGAAAGAGTTCCAAGCAAGAAACGGTTATAGATTCAACAACAAAGGCCGAGTATATTTCAGCTTTGGAAGCTACGAAGGAGGCAGTTTGGATTAGAAAGTTTGTTTCTGAGCTGGGTATTGTCCCTAGTGCGTCCAGTCCAGTGGACCTCTACTGTGATAATAGTGGTGCCATTGCGCAAGCCAAGGAGCTTAGGTCGCACCAGAAGTCAAAGCACATACTGCGGCGCTATTATTTGATCTATGAGATTATAGATAGAGGTGATGTAAAGATATGCAAGGTGCACACGGATTTGAACATAGCCGATCCGTTCATAAAACCTCTCTTACAGCCCAGACATGAGGCACACTTGAGCTCTATAGGTATTAGATACTTGCGTGGGTTAGTCCAGTGTATGTGAGAGAAAGTATTGTGTCTATGCTAATGTACATTTAGATAATTGGTTATCTTGTTCTTTGAATAAATATCTTTTACATTGATCAGCAAGTTGATGATTTGTTTGTGAGACTCTTTGTGTTATGATGTTGTTCTAAATGATCCCTAATCTCATATCGTCATGTGGGACAGTGATGATTTATAGATTAGCACATCTGTTTGATTGATAATTATGTTTCACAGATCATAGACATAGAGATGTCAAATCAGTGATGTGGTCTCATGTTGGTGAACATGGAGTTGGATAGACCTACTTTGAGATACTGCTGAGATTGTTATTTTATATGTACCATCAGTTATCATCTCAAATGGTGTACTTGCAGAATCCTTAGACATGAGATCGTCATTGATTTTAGAATATGTAATAGCACACTTAGGGGCTTCCAAACGTTATTCCATAATAAGGTAGTTATAAAGGTTGCTTTCGAATGTGTCACAAAATTTGTCGTGGGATGTGAGCGGTCAAGATGAAATTTACCCCTCCTACATAACGGGAGAGACGTCTCTGGGCCCCTCGAGGTAGTCGGATTGGAAAGTGTTTGGCCATGCCACTATGATCAAAGAGTTGATCATGATTAAATCCACTACTTGATCAAGTGAAGTGTCGAGCTCTCAACAAGGGTGGCATAAATCTCGTCTTGAACTTGACTGATATCGTGTGGTAAAGGGATTGGTGTGTTAGTATATCAAGATTCAGAAATTATGATTTTGACTTTGTATGCTCTCGGGGGTCAGTATGTGCTGCTAGGTACCGCTATTGATCGGCGATTCGGAAATGGTTTCCGGGTAGCAGCCGTTTGCATATGAACATATCGGGTCGCACGCTTAAAGGGATTGAATTTTAAAGCTTGCAAGAATTGGCTCTTGTGCAAGTGGGAGATTGATGGAATTGTGCTCAATAGAATTCTAAGGGAACCGGAAGTTCTGGCTGAGGGCCGGAAGTTCTGGATTCTAGAGCATCCGAAAGTTCCGGTTAGACCGAAAGTTCCTGGCCTGCCCTAGTTTTGGTTTCTAGAGGAGCCGGAAGTTCCGGGTTAAAATAAATTCGAAACAGAAGGTTATTTTTGAAAGTTCCGGTTAGAACCAGAAGTTTCAGTCCAGGCGAACAGATTAGATCTGTTGGGCTTTAATACAGATTAAAGGCCCATGACAGGGCACTATATAAAAAGAGGAGAGGCTAGCACGAAAGGACTGCTGTTTGATGTTGGTTTGACCAAACCCTAGCCGTCACCTCTCTCCTAGCTACAACGGTTGTAGCGATCTCTCCCCGGATCTCGCGAGTGGTGCTAGCACACCGGCGCGAGGTTATCCTGTCCCCGGACGTGTGGATACCGTGGAGGCACTACTCCAATAGTGGTGCTCGTCTTTCTTTCGTGGAGTTCGTCGGATCGCGGGATCATGTTGTCTTCATCGCCCGATTGTCGACGAACGAATGGAACCGGGAGGAGTAGCTCGAGGACGCGCTTCATTAACTCTACTTCCGCTGCCCGAGGACGTCTCAATGCTCAAGGTAACGATCCAGGATTCTATTACACGCATGGTTCCTGGGCTTACGGGGTAAATTTTTGAAATTAAGCACTAGCGTAGCCTCCCCACAACCAACAGTTTGTCCATTATTAAATGGCTTATATATTCTGAATCTTTAGGATACACATGTCTATAACATTAATACGAATAAACCTTGACTCAATGATTTGAATCCTACCTATGTCTGGCATTGTCGTTTGGGTCATATAAATGAGAAGCGCATGTAGAAGCTCTATAGAGATGGGCTTTTGGAGTCATTTGATTTCGAATCGTTTGTCACATGTGAGTCTTATTTACTTGGCAAAATGACTAAGTCGCCTTTCACTGGTCAAAGTGAGAGGACAAATGAATTGTTTGCCATTGTACATATTGATGTATGTGGAACAATGAGTTCTATGGTCAGAGGTGGTTTTTAGTACTTCATCACTTTTACCGACGACTTTAGTAGATTTGGTTGCATCTACCTAATGAGGCAGAAGTCGGAATCCTTTAAAAAGTTCAAGGAGTTCTAGAATGAGGTACAAAATCATATAGGCAAGATAATTAAATTTCTACGATCGGATCGTGGAGGTGAATATTTGAGCCATGAGTTTATTGATCATCTAAAGCAGTGTGAAATTATTTCACAGCTAACTCCACCTGGCATGCCCCAATGGAATGGGGTGTCCGAGCGATGGAACCAAACTTTGTTGGACATGATCCGGTCGATGATGAGTGAACCTGATCTTCCATTATCTTTCTGGGGATTCGCTTCAGAAACTGCTGCTTTTATGTTAAACAGAGTTCCACCTAAATCTGGAGAGAGGACACCATATGAGATATGGACTAGGAAGCGTCCCGGGTTATCTTTTCTAAAGATATGGGGTTGTGAGGCCTATGTAAAACGTTTGACGTCTGATAAGCTCACTCCCAAATCTGATAAATGCTTCTTTGTGGGGTATCCTAGGGAAACCAAAAGATATTACTTTTATAACCGAAAAAGGGCAAAGTGTTTGTCGCCCCGAATGGTGTCTTTTTTGAGAAAGAGTTTCTCTCGAAAGGGGTTAGTGGGAGCATGGTGCGACTTGAAGAGATTCGAGAACCACTAGAAAGTGTTTCAGCTCCTACTGAACCACAACTCGACATGCAAGATGTTGCAGAGTCTATTGTCGAGATACCAGCCCCACGTCGGTTGAAGAGGTTGAGTCTTGCGCCTGAGCGGTTTGTATTTTTAACCACTGGCAGGGCGACGTATTATTGTTGGACAATAATAAACCTAAGACCTACTTGGAAGTGGTGATGGTACTAGACTCTAAGAAATGGCTTAGAGCCATAAGATCCGAGTTAGAATCCATGCGAGAGAATCAAATTTGGAACTTCGTCGATCCACCTGATGGTGTAAAAACTATCGAGTGTAAGTGGATTCTTAAGAAAAAGATAGACGTTGATGGAAATGTTCACATCTATAAAGCACGATTGGTGGTGAAAGGTTTCAGACAGATTCAAGGTGTTGATTATGATGAAACATTTTCGCTCATCGCTATGCTAAAGTCTATCCTAATCATCCTAACAATTGCCGTATTTTATGACTATGAGATATGGCAAATGGATGTCAAGACGACTTTCCTTAATGGAAAGCTAAATGAGGATGTATACATGACACAGCCTGAAGGTCTTGATGATACAGAGAGTGCTGGGAAAGTTTGCAAGCTGCAAAGGTCCATTTATGGGCTGAAGCAGACTTCTCGTAGTTGGAACCTTCGTTTTGATGAGTTAGTTAAAGGGTTTGGCTTCATCAAAAACGAAGAAGAGCGTTGTGTTTACAAGAAGGCTAGTGGGAGCTCACTTGTGTTTCTAGTCTTATATATAGATAACATATTATTGATCAGAAATGATATTTCTATGCTAGATGCTGTCAAGTCTTCATTGAGAAAAAGTTTCTCAATGAAAGATCTTAGAGAGGCAGCATATATTTTGGGCATAAAGATCTATAGAGATAGGTCGAGAAGGCTAATTGGATTAAGCCAAAGCATGTACATTGACAAGTTATTGAAACGGTTCAATATGCTTAATTTCAAGAAAGGTTTTCTGCCAATATCACATGGTATTTCTCTCAGCAAGAGCCAGTGTCCTTCGACACCTGATGAGCTGGAGAAGATGAGTACGATCACGTATGCCTCAGCAATCGGATCCATCATATGTGTCATGCTTTGTACACACCCAGATGTTTTCTTATGATCTAAGTGTTATGAGCAGATATCAGTCAAACCAGGGTGAAAATCACTGGGCGGTAGTAAAGAGTATCCTTAAGTACTTGAAAAGAACTGAGGATATGTTCCTGGTTTTTGGAGGTGAGGAGGAGCTCGTTATAAATGGTTACATCAATGCTATCTTCCAAACTGATAAGGACGATTCGCGATCGCAGTCTGAATTTGTGTTCTGCCTCAATGGAGACGCAGTGAGTTGGAAGAGTTCTAAGCAAGAAACGGTTGCAGATTCAACAATTGAGGCTGAGTATATTGTAGCTTTTGAAGCTGCGAAGGAGGCAGTTTGGATCAGAAAATTTGTTTCTGAGCTGGGTGTTGTCCCTAGTGCGTTCAATCTAGTAGAACTCTATTGTGATAATAGTAGTGCCATCGCGCAAGCCAAGGAGCCTAGGTCGCACCAGAAGTCTAAGCATATACTACGGCGCTATCACCTTATCCGTGAGATTATAGATAGAGGTGATGTGAAGATATACAAGGTGCACACGGATTTGAACATAGTCGATCTGTTGATGAAGCCTCTCTCACAGCCCAAGAATGAGGCGCACTTGAGCTCTATGGGAATTAGATACTTGCGTGAGTGAGTCTAGTGTATGTGAGAGAAAGTGTCTTGTCTATGCTAGTGTACATTTGGATAATTGGTTATCTCGTTCCTTGAATAAATGTATTTTACATTGATCAGCAAGTATGTGACTTATTTGTGAAACTTTTTGTTTTATGATGATGTTACTCTTAACGATCCCTAATCTCATATCGTCATGTGGGACAGTGATGATTTATAGATTAGCATATCTATCTGATTGATGATCAAGTTTCACAGATCATAGACATAGAGATGTCAAATCAGTGATGTTGACTCATATTGGTGAACATGGAGTTGGATAGTCCTACTTTGAGATACTGCTGAGATTATTATTTTAAAGTGCCATCAGTTGTCATCTCAAATGTTGTACCTGCAGAATCCTTAGACCTGAGATCGTCATTGATTCCAGAATGTGTAGTAGCACATTTAGGGGCTTCCAAACGCTATTCTGTAACAGGATAGTCATAAAGGTTGCTTTCGGGTGTGTCATAAAACATGTCGTGGGATGTGAATGATCAAGATGGAATTTACCCCTGCTAAATAACGAGAGAGACGTCTCTAAGCCTCTCAAGGTAGTCGGATTGGAAAGTGCATAGCCATGCCACTATGATCAAAGAGTTGATCATGATTGAATCTATTACTTGATCGAGTGAAATGTCGAGCTGTCAATAAGGGTGGCACCAATCTCGCCTTGAACTTGACTGATGTCGTGTGGTAAAGGGATTGGTGCGTGAGTATATCAAGGTTCAGAAAGTATGATTTTGATTTTGTATGCTTTCGGAGGTCAATAAGTGCTGCTAGGTACCGCTATTGATCGGCGATTCGGAAAGGGTTTCTGGGTAGCGGCCATTTGCATATGAATCTATCGGGTCACACGCTTAAGGGGATTAGATTTTAAAGCTTGCAAGAATTGGCTCTTGTGCAAGTGGAAGATTGATGGAAATGTGCCCAAGAGAATTTTAGGGAAACCGGAAGTTTTGGCCTGAGGCCAGAAGTTCCAGGTTCTGGTACATCCAGAAGTTTCGGTTAGACCGAAAGTTCTGGGCCAGCCCAGATTCGGTTTCTGGAGGAGCCAGAAGTTCCTGTTGGACCGGAAGTTCTGGGCTTGCCTAAAAGTGAAATCTGGATGAACCGGATGTTCCGGTTAGGACCGGAAGTTTCGGATCGAAATAAATTCAATACAGAATGTTATTTTTGGAAGTTCCGGGTCCAGACGAACAGATTAGATATGTTGGGCTTTAATACTAATTAAAGGCCCATGAGAGGGCACTATATAAAGAGAGGTGGGGCTTGCACGAAAAGGCTGCTGTTACTACTAGTTTTGAACCCTAGCCACCACCTCTCCACTCTCCCGGATCGTAATCATTGTAATCAATCTGTTGGATCTCATGAGTGGTGCTATCACACCGGCGCGAGGTGATCCTGTCCCTGGACTGTGGATACCGTAGAGGCACTACTCCAATAGTGGTGCTCATCTTGTTTCCGTGGAGTTCACCGGATCGTAGGATCGTGTCGTCTTCATCGCCGGATCACCGACGAACGAACGGAGCCAGGAGGAGTAGCTCGAGGATGCGTTTCATCGACTCTACTTCCACTGCCTGAGCGTATCTCGTGGCTTGAGGTAACGATCCATGATCCTATTGCACGCATGGTTCCTAGGCTAACGGGATAAAATTTTGAAATTAAGCGCTAGCGTAGCCTCCCCATAACCCTACATTGACACCCATTCCGTGTATCGGCATAGCCTTTTGAAATTCGTCTCCTATAGTCTTGTGATTTTGCCCTTTATGTGAGGGTACATCTCTGGCTTGAACCTTCTTTGACTCTGTTTTACCGACCAAAATCCTATTTTTATTGGGAGCCGATGTTCTATAATCGATCGGCTAAGTCCTGACATTTTATGATATTCTTAGACAAAACAATCCCGAAATTCCTTTAATAATGCAATCAATTTTCCTTTATAGAAGAAGGTAACTTAGCACTAATGTACGTCAGCCTCGGTCTGTCTCCTGGTCTGATGTCTACCTCTTCTAATTCATCAGCTGACGTAAAACATTTTCCGAGCTTCCCTTCTTTATCATCTATTTCTCTAGACACGGATCCTAGTCGAGAATCATCTCGTTGATCGGCTCGAAACCAAGATCCGACATCCTTAAAAAATCCCCTTCTCAAACTCGTCTGAAAATGCAATCCATCTTCTCAAAATCAGGTACATCGGCTGTTGACATGACTACTGATCTATCAGCTTTAATAACTTCGACCTGATCACCCTGCTATTGCATTAGACTCTAATGCATTGTAGAAGGAACGTAACAATTGGCGTGAATCCAGTCTCTTCCTAGTAAGAGGCTATATGAACATTTTCTATCAATCACAAAAAACGTGGTCGGCAGCGTTTTACTTCTGACTATGAGCTCGACGTTCAAGGCACCTTTGGCATCTGATAAGTTGTCACTAAAGTCTTTTAATACCATGTTGATCTTTACCAAGTCCTCATTTACCTTATCGAGCTTGCAAAAGTAAAATATGGCATTATATTAACGGTGGCTCCTCCATTGACCAACTTCTTTGACATCGGCTTACCATCAACGTGTCCCTTGATGTATAAGGGCCTCAAGTGCCAATGTTCGTCTTCTTCTGGCTTTTTGAAGGTCGCCGGTTGTGGGTGTAGCAGCAATTGTGCAGCCGATTCCTCTTCGTCTTCACTATCAGATGGAGGTGCCCTGTATTCTGCAGGTAATACGAAAACCATGTTTACCTCCATCGGCTTATCTTCTTTATTAGCTTTCTTTTTTGGGTGCCATTTCTTTCTCACCCAGTGCTTACTCTGTCGATATTCCTTGTACTCTCCCACTAGCTGCTCCCGATGCCTCTGACGTTAGAGCTTTCTTTTCTAACTCCATGTTAAACCTCCTGGGCACCATTAGGGCTTTTGCATGGGATTTCAATCCCCTTACCATCTGTCTTCATTTCAAACGCACCGATCATCAATAATCTTCTCTCGCCCGGGTGACCATCGGAACTAATATTATCCTGGCTAATCTTTTCGGTGTATTCTGGGCAATCCTTGATAGACGGAAGCCTCATATTATTTTCCTAACAGAAACAAAAGAAAGTGCACTCCAATGTGGATCAACCTTCTCCTCGTGCCCATATGGCGTGACACGTTGCTCTCTTTCCTAACGCCGATGAGCCTTGACATGGTGTCTTAGAGTTTGGATTTCTTGAATATGGAAGCTCGGTGAATTGATATGCACCATGTTCATCGGGAAAGGATTTCCATCAATGGAAAAGTTACCATCTTCTTCAACCTGACCCATTCGGCCAAAGCAATATCACCATCGAAGTCCTCCTGCTCTGAATCTGATGAATAGAATTGCACCTGAGCCACTCGCTTTTATGTCTTTTCTTTATGCATTTCTTAGAATCGGCTTTCATAGGCTGATACCCTCTGTGCCAGGTGTGACAGGCTGTCAAACTCCTGAGAAGAAATCCTCTCCCTAATGGGCGGCAGAAGGCCCTAATCGGCATCGATCAGGCTGAGGCTATAGCATTGGCTTCTCACATCACGGAAGCGTTGAATGTATTCTGGCACTGATTCATCCATGCACTACCTCACGACCATTAGGTCTATCAACTTCATCTCTTGAATCCTGGCAAAGAAGTACTTATGGAATTATTTCTCTAAATCAGCCCTCCCCTTGATCGAATTTGGCGGTAGGGAAAAAACCAAGAGAAAGCTGATCCCGAAAGAGAAAACGGAAAGAATCTAACTCTGAGTGCTTATTTGACCGATGATTCTCCGCATTGTGTGAGGAAACGGCTAATATGTTCAACTATCGAAGTACTGTCCTGGCTAGAAATTTTCAAAAAATCCGAGACTCTATACCTGTTTGGTAGCGGCACTCTGTCGAACCAATCTAGATATGGGTGCATCGATACATATAGCTCTACTCTTTCGGCTTGAGCCCAAACTGATCCCTCATAATCTCTACGATCTTATATGCGAAATCATCTTCTTTTGGCGCTGAGTAATGCTGCACCGGCGTTGCTGTCCTTTCATGATGCTGGTAATTATTCTGGGGACCAACTCCTTCGAAACCCATCTGTTGACGTTGAGGCTCATAATAGGCCATGTGATGGTACCCCGATGGAGGCGCACTCACCAGAGGTTGGTATGCTTGAGGCTGCGCACCGATCGGTATCGAAGCTGGCGGTATGAGGCTTGGCACTGTGTTGCGCTCTAATCTGTACGTCACTGGCAGCAGGAGAGTTATCATCGACGGAGGCATGCTCAAAGTGATGGGCACCGATGACCTCTACTGAAAATAGACCGGTCCTTGAGGTAATTCTTAGGCAATAGATCCGTCTATCGTCTTCTTAATCAACTCGTGCAGAGTGTTTACCAATACACTGGATTGATCAATAAGTGTATGATTAACTGTCTCATTGACCGTGTCTTGGAACGATCTCCGCGGGCTTTGATTGCTGGACTCGACTTGCAGGACTAGAATCGGCGGTTGAGTTTTGTAGATCGCCTCGCGTCGAGTCATACTAAAGGACTCTAAGCACAGCTTCTAGAAATCTGCAACAGTCTACTGTACTTCTTTCCTCTGTTTGTTTGTCAGAAGTTCTATGGTGACCGGGATGACAGCATTGTTGGCCTGCTTGACCTCTTTCCCAACCATGGTGTTAATGAAGAAGAATAGTCTTAACGTCTACAAAATTGTCCCACCGGGCGTGCCAAGAAAGCGTGTTGACGCAAAAATCGCAGGTATCCCTACGTCTTCATACTCAAAGGCCTAGGAGAGTCTGCTTAGTTCTAGTAAATGTCCTAAATAATTCGGAGGTATCAATAGACGTACCAGTCAATTTGACACTACAATTGATAAGAAAACAAACGTGAGATGTTCTAACGCTATCGACGATGGCCTATCGGCATCGGCATCGATAGCACGCTTGAAAACCGTGATACATCATGGAAAGTACATAAGGTGTAATAAATCCTATCAATCGACTTTATTATTAATACTCTAAAGTACCAATCTCTACGGTTCGAACTAAATCGATGTAGCGCAAAGACACATTATCGAGAGAACTATAAATAAGATAAAACCGATTGACGGAATAATAGATAAATCATCGGCTAAAACTCCGATGAATGCTGGGCCAATAGATCAAACCAGACTAGCTCGTATACGTCCCCATCAATGCCATGGATCAGACCCAACCGAGACAGCATCTCGTTGACGATCGGCATACGATCTAATCTAATACAATTTACTGAACCATCATGATTGGCCAACACACAGATTCAAACGATAAAGCACAATATGAGAAAATAAACCAATGCATTGAACTGATAACTAGCAAACCTACTCCATCTGATCACAGTATTAGACCCAACCGAGAAAGCCATGGACACATGAATCAGTTTACTAAATAGGCTATCCCCGTCGAAGTTAGGGATCAAACTCAACCGATGCATCCATAACTCTAGTGGAGAATCGCCCTGATGCTACATACCTAAAGTTGGCGATGCGCCGAAAGGTTAATTGGTTGGTTGTGTGAACTCGTTACAATGACCCTAGACTTACATATTTATAGCTAGGTGGATACGCTATCTGTGAATAACATAGGATCATAACTGACTCATTTATTTGCTAACTAAATGATAACTAACACGAAGTATCAGCCCACGCCGCGCGCAGCCCATCCTCGCCTCTTAAGCCTCTATCGGCGGCCCATCGGCTTTGTCACCTGGTTCGCCAAGCCGATAGTATGTCGGTCCAAATTCTAGTGTCAGCATGTATGTTTAGGAAAATTTATGGCAGCTGTATCTACTCTCAAAACCTAATGCTCCTAAATAGTCTAAATTCTAGATATAGTCTGTGAAACTTAGTAACTATAAAATTTAAAAATAAACTAGAACCCAGAAACTAAAAAACATTAAAACATTAGTGTCTCTAAATTCTTATCAATTATATACTCACTAGTTGCTTCATAAAATCTGAAGTTCACCAAACCCTTAATACATATTTTATGGTAGATTTAATAAAAATAATTTAATATTTATTAATATTTTTTTATAAAATTAATGAAAGTTTAATAAGTTTTAAATATAAAAAACTAAATAATTTATTAAAAAGTAAAATGATTTATAATAAAGTACGGAGAGAGTAGTATTTATTCACCGGGGCTCGCTTAAATTCAGTACTCATTCCGGCCGGTTCCCAAAGAGATATGTTTATACGGGATCAATCAACATAAGACATGAGATTACACCTTTGCGGCCACTTTTCCGACCGAGGAATCGTACAGACTAATTTTCATGAGAATTAATTAATTTCCTAAAAACCCTCTCGAAATATGTTCATAAGACCTGGAAGGCCGTACTAATTATTGCAAGAAGTTGTATTTAGGGCTGAAAAGAGCAAGTCGAACGAGGCTCACGTTCCACGAGCTCACAAATAGGCTCACGTCTCGTTAGGATCGTGAGCTAGGTAGTGGACTGAGCTTTAAATTAAATAGGCTAGTTGAGTGAAATCAATTATATTTAGGCTCGTGAGCAAGGGAATGAGGTAGAGAACCGTCCCCACTCTTACCATACTATTAAAACCCTATTTAGATAAAGTAAAACTAATAGTTAGCTGACTAATAGATAGAGCTAATTGTTAGCTAGCTAATAGTTAGTTGGCTAATAATTAGTCTATACATGTTTATATACTTTAGATTAATAAATGGATAAAGTCAATTTTATCCCTGCTACAATAATCATGCTACAATAATTCAAGGGAGCAAAATAGTCTAAAGACCCCTATTAGCTCAAATTAGTTCACTTTTGTTGATAAATGAGTTAACTATTAATTAGCCAAGGAGTTAATAGTTAATTCACCAATTAGTTGTACTATTTAAATAGATTAAAATTAATTTTTAGTTGCTAGCTATTAGTCCATAAGATCTAAACGTGAGCTAAATTAACTCTATCTACTAAAATTAACTCTATCTGCTAACAAACAATTCCTCTTCGGGAAAGAGATCAGGGATGTTGACATCCTTATAATAGAGAAGGTAGGCCTTGGGCCACCATCACTAGAGGGCCCAAAAGTGGCAGGCGCACAATTCAGCCCAGATGTGGTCGTTCCAAGGCTGAATCTCTAGCGCACGTCCACCCAACGCCCAACAAACGAACGCGCACCAAAACCTTAAAACCGAAGCGAACCAGAGGCCCCCCTTCGGCTCACCTATCGTTCCCCCCCTCCCCTCCCGCTCCACCTCCTAACTCCCACCCCCAGATCCCGATCCGCCTCCGCCCCTCAGATCCACCCACCGTTGCCGCGGCTGCGCCTCCGCCCACCAGCAGATCCGGCGCCATGGAGAAGCCGAGCACGCTGTTGGTGCACTTCGACAAGGGCTCCGCCGCGATGGCGAGCGAGATCAAGGCGGATCTCGAGGGCAGCGACGTGGCCGCCAAGGTCGACGCCATGAAGCGCGCCGTCATGCTGCTTCTCAACGGGGAGACCCTTCCGCAGCTCTTCATCACCGTCGTCCGATACGTGCTACCCTCAGAGGACCACACCGTCCAGAAGCTGCTCCTCCTCTACCTCGAGATCATCGACAAGCGGGATGCCGCCGGTCGCGTCCTCCCGGAGATGATCCTCATCTGCCAGAACCTCCGCAACAACCTGCAGCACCCCAACGAGTACATCCGTGGCGTCACGCTGCGCTTCCTCTGCCGCCTCTCCGAGCCCGAGGTGCTGGAGCCGCTCGTGCCCTCCATCCTCGAGAACCTCGAGCACCGCCACCATTTCATCCGGCGGCACGCTCTCTCCGCGATATCTGCTATCTATCGCCTCCCGCACGGCGATCAACTCATCCCCGACGCGCCCGAGCTCGTCGAGCGCGCGCTAGCCTCGGAGCAGGACGCTTCCGCACGACGGAATGCGTTCCTCATGCTCTGTGCCTGTGCGCAGGAGCGGGCTGTGGCCTACCTGCTCTCCAATGTCGACCGCGTGGCCGAGTGGCCCGATCTCCTGCAGATGGCCGCCGTGGATCTCATCCGCAAGGTCTGCCGCTCGCCAAACCGCGCCGATAAGGGAAGGTACATCAAGATCATTATCTCCCTCCTATCATCCCCCAGCACGGCAGTTGTCTACGAATGTGCTGGTGCGCTTGTGTCACTCTCCTCAGCACCCACTGCCGTGCGTGCTGCTGCAAACACATACTGTGAGCTGCTTTCATCGCAGAGCGACAACAATGTGAAGCTCATTATCCTGGACCGCCTGAATGAGCTGCGCACATCTCACCGGGATGTGATGGTGGATGTGGTGATGGACGTGCTGCGAGCGCTCACCAGCCCAAACTTGGATGTCAAGAGGAAGGTGCTGGATTTGGTACTCGATCTGCTCACCCCTCGTAATGTGGAGGAGGTGGTCCTTAACCTCAAGAAGGAGGTGGTCAAGACGCAGGCAGGAGAGCTTGAGAAGGGTGGTGAGTATCGCCAGATGCTGGTGCAGGCAATCCATGCCTGTGCTGTGGAGTATTCAGAGGTGGCTGGGTCAGTGGTGCATCTCCTCATGGACTTTCTTGGTGACACCAATGTTGCTGCAGCAGTTGATGTTGTGTTGTTTGTGCGTGAGATCATCGAGACCAATCCCAAGCTGCGTGTGTCCATGATCCAGAGGTTGATTGATACATTCTATCAGATCCGTGCATCCCGTGTGTGCTCGTGTGCTCTCTGGATCCTTGGAGAGTACTCCCTCTCGTTATCAGAGGTTGAGAGTGCTCTTTCCACAATTAAGCAATGCCTTGGGGATCTACCATTCTACACTGTATCAGAAGAAGGGGAAGCAACTGACTCTGCCAAGCCAGCCCAGCCAGTGGTGAACTCTGTCACTGTGTCTTCTAGGCGGCCTGTTGTTCTTGCAGATGGCACTTATGCCACACAGAGTGCTGCTACTGAGGCCATTTCGACTGCATCAGTTGCTCCTGGGTTACTATCATCGACCCTGAATCTCAGATCACTCATTCTGTCAGGTGATTTCTTCTTGGCTGCCGTCATTGCCTGCACCCTGACCAAGCTTGTATTGAGGCTGGAGGAGGTGCAGCCATCAAAGGTTGAAACAAACAAGGTTTGTACTGGGGCATTGCTGATCATGACATCCATTCTGCAGCTGGGGCAATCATCTTACCTTCCACAACCGATTGATAATGATTCATATGATAGAATAGTGCTTTGTGTGAGGTTGCTTTGCAATACTGGCGATGATGTCAGGAAGATCTGGTTGCAGTCATGTAGGCAGAGCTTTGCAAAGATGCTTGCTGAGAAGCAATTCCGGGAGACAGAGGAGATGAAGGCAAAGGCACAAGTCTCTCATGCTCAGCCAGATGATCTAATAGATTTCTACCACCTGAAGAGCAGAAGGGTAAGAGAATTAGTTATCCCTGGCTGCTTTTGCCGCCCTTTTCATAGCTTTTCTCTTCAGTATAATAGGCATCATTTCCTTTGGTGCTGAAGCAATCGTTATTCTGATAGGCTGATAGCTAGTTCACTAACATTCTAATCCCAAACGGAGTGATGCATGAACTGGTGTTTGCACTGCAAATTTAAATTGCAGTATGTAGTTGTTACGTATTATCAACAATATAAAGTGCTATTATGTCTTGCAATCTGGGTTAACAGAATTTTAATTGTTGCACATCTAATCTACTTATCAATGGAATTTTTATGCTATTAGAAAAATCAGTGCAATTCAAACCCAAGGTAGCAATCCTTAAATGACCCATAAGAATACGTAAACTTGCAAATGCTACTGTTGTGATTTTTTCTCCTTAAGGTCTTTCAATCACTGACAGGAGTCATATGATCCGAAGGTCTAGGAAAACTTTTGATCGTTTTTATTTTCACTAATATAACACTCATCATATTCGTTTGCAACAGTCTTGAGCAGTCTTTCACATCTGCTTTACTGCACTAAGCAATGTGGTTCTTGTTCTTTCAGTAGTCCTGAGAAGCTAGTTAACCTAGGCCCCCTTTGGGACAGCTTAAAATAATCGGGATTATAACATAATCCTGATTATTGGATAAGCAGGGAGATAGCTGATTTTGATTATTAGTTATGTGGTTGATCATGATTATTACTTAAGTTGGCTATAGTTTTTTTGTTTGGCACATAATGTTCTTCTTTAAGCATAAGTTGTCAATAAGCTATCCCAAAGAG
>KE372665.1:458236-475960 GCA_000418225.1 Zizania latifolia
TAGTTAGGAAGGTTTTCTTTGGTCATAGGTAAATAACTAAATCCATGTTATTATAGCAACAGTTTTGCAAGGATGTTTGGCATGATACGACTGTTGCTGGGAAGAAAATTCTGCACTTTGTATTTAGCATAGAAATTGAAGTAGAGCATCTTTAATGTTATTTGCTGCCATGGATGATAACCTTCCTTTCTAGAGAGCAGTAATATGCTGCCTTATTTTTGTTCCTTCATTGCTGAAGTGTGGCAATTTGTTACCTAGGGCATGAGCCAGCTTGAGTTGGAAGATGAGGTCCAAGATGACTTAAAGGCTGCAACTGGTGGGTTCACTAAGGATGCAGATGATGCAAACAGACTAAATCGCATTCTTCAGTTGACTGGGTTCAGTGATCCTGTTTATGCTGAAGCATATGTGACAGTTCATCATTACGATATTGTACTTGATGTCACTGTCATTAACCGTACAAAGGAGACACTTCAGAACATGTGCTTGGAATTGGCCACAATGGGAGACCTCAAACTTGTCGATCGTCCTCAGAACTACACTTTGGCTCCTGCGTCAAGCAAACAGATCCGTGCTAATATCAAGGTTTCATCAACAGAGACTGGAGTAATATTTGGGAACATAGTTTATGAAACTTCAAATGTGATGGAGCGATCAGTGATTGTGCTAAATGATATTCACATTGACATCATGGATTACATCTCTCCTGCGACATGTGCTGATGTTACTTTCCGGAACATGTGGGCAGAATTTGAGTGGGAAAACAAGGTACATTGCTTCCTTGTACATTGCAGTCATTAGAACATGATTCCTTTGCGAGGTGTTTTCCACTCCCAGTTTTGTAGTCTATATACGTTTGATCAGCGTAAGAAGTTTCTCTTTAGATGATTTCAAAATTTCCTCAACTATGTTCTTATCTTCAAGTCCATAGTTATCTGTGATAACGTAATTTTTGTTTAAGCTTGTTGTTAAGCTAGGGTAACTTTTTATTGAGTTTAAAAAACTACACATTCACAATGTCTTGCAGATAGGTCATATATTACACCATGCAACACACAATGGAAACTCAAGTTTTAAGATATAAGTGATTGCTGAAATACTGTGTAGCATTTCAGTTCCTGACCTCTCTAGTGAAGGAGACTAACCTTTTGAAAGCTGTGCATTGTTAGTTTCTTTTATTACCATGTATTGGATGAACAATTTGGTTTTCTGATGATTTCTTATATTGGTACTTGCTTGATCTAGTTTTGAAAACAGCGAATCTTTTGTAGATTTACTTTTGTTGTTGCACCAAGCACTATAGTGTATGAGTATCGATGATAGATTTGTTTGACCTAGTTGCTTTTGTTACTGACTTGCCCTGTTAACCTGAAATGCATTGAAATTGTGATGTTGGGTTGTCTTTGCAAACTTCTGTTTGTTAATTATTTCACCTTTTAACTGTGTTTTTTGTACCATTCATCAGGTGGCAGTGAATACTGTCATTCAGACTGAGAAGGAATTTTTGGATCACATCATCAAATCAACAAACATGAAGTGTCTAACACCACCGTAAGTTTTCTTGCGAACTGACCTGTCATGTTTACTTCAGACAATAATTTTGCTGGATTATTATATCCTGCATACCCCAACTTGCTTGGGATTGAGAGACTTTGTTGTTGTATTATATCCTGCATACATGTGTGTGCATCTAAATGCCTATTTTAGGCTCAGACTTCTATGGATCTCTGTCATGCACATAAGCATTTTTAAATTACCCAGTTAACTTGACTTGTTACAGATAAAGTAGAAAATGGTTTGGATAGGTGACTAGGTGAGATGTAGGGTTCTGTAGTTGCAGCATCCATTTGATGTCAATTCTGGCAGCTGTTATATATAGACAAAGGCCAACATCTACTTATAATCTATAGGCAGGCGTTGATTACTTCATAACATTTTCATGTAAAGTTCATTTCATACAAACATATTGATCATTGTGAAATGACACAAACTAGAAGACATGTTACTTCATAAAATTTTCATCAAGAGTTCATTTCATACAAAATATCGACCATTGTGAAATGACACAAACTAGTAGATATATTACTCCATTTTTCCAATCCTGCCTTGCTCATAAAGGTTATACAAATAGGCCTGAAATTTTAATCACTTTATGCTACTGGGACTATCCTTCTCAAATGCCATGTTGTCAAGCAATTTGTTTTACTATCTTTCAGTGCAAACAGATCCATTGATGAATTAATTTAGAAAAAATATGCATCGAAATCACTACTTGTGATGGAACATAGTATGGAACTAGACAGATCACTGGCAAATTGTTTTGCACTGTATTTGCTCTCTGAGGTTGTTCCACTGCTTGTCTGATTGCTAATGGCTGTCTAATTCATAACCTGATATCAGGTCTGCGCTTGATGGAGAATGTGGTTTTCTGGCTGCTAACCTTTATGCAAAGAGTGTCTTTGGCGAAGATGCTTTGGTAAACATCAGCATTGAGAAGCAGTTTGATGGCAAGCTCAGTGGTTACATCAGAATAAGGAGCAAGACCCAGGGAATTGCACTCAGCCTCGGAGACAAGATTACCCTTAAGCAGAAGGGAGGCAGTTAACTGTACGGCAACGTCACAGTTGTATCATCAGTTTTAGTGAAGTCCACGTGCCAGTGGGATTTAATTAAGTAAAGAAGTTTTTTGTACAAAAAGATCAAAGAAAGGAAGGAGAAAACATGAACCTTCTGGCGCTGGAATGCTGATCCCTCTTGAAAAGTGCTCCAGAGCTTTAGAGAAGTTCAATCATCAAATCATCCCTGCTGCTGCAGTTGGAGAGTTCTCTGTACGTGTTTTGATATAGTGAAAACGACGATGTAGAAATAGATGTGAAGTTTCTGTTGATTCTTAACAGATAGAGCAATTGTGATCCTGTTTTTTACGAGTCCCTCTTCTTCCAACATCATCACTGTCTTGCGTTTATTGTTTAAAAAGTTCAAAGGAGGTGTGTCACCTATATTTTAATTGTTATGAATAATCCATTTGGATTCCATTTTGTTTTGTTTAATTATCTTGATATTCATCTTCCTGTTTCAATTTCTTTACCTTTCAAGACGTCAATGGTGAAATACTTGCAGCGCTCCGTCTGGGAATTAAGGTTTACAGAACTACGGTAACTGAGCCACTTATTGTGGTTTTTGATCAACCTCTGTCCACCGGTTCTTTAAAATAGGACCTTTTACAATTAAACTGGATTTAATCAAACCGGTAATTATGGTAACCAGCCTCTGTCTGGTATTGGACTACTTAGTGTGGTTTGGTTTTCGATCAATCACACAGTCCACTGGTTCCTAAAAATAGTACCGATAACTGCGAAACCGGATACCGATAACAGGTGTAGCGTGCACAGGCCGAGCGATCAGCGATGTGCAGGGGTCTATATGTTTTGACCTACAATCGAGAGGCTCAATTAGCACAGTTTTAGACAGGAACAATTTCGTTGTTAAACACTCCCACGTTAGAAGGCGCATAAGTGGCTATTAGTCCAGTGTCGCATTAAGATGCTTGATAACAAGCCTACGTACGTCATTTTGATTAAAGAAACAAGGCGACATTGTGCGCACCCGCCAAACTAATTAATCTTTCTGCTTACATAAAAACAGAGAAAGCGTCAGGCCGTTTAAAGGGTAAAGAAACATTGCCTGCCACTACGTCCATCCATGATGCATCAGCAGTCTCTTCCAGGTTTTGAGCCACATTTCTAGGGCTGCACACAAATGCTTCCATGCATTCTCGCGTGGAAGTCTGGATCATACAGATAGGTTTGACGGATTGGCCATTTTATCCCGGCAGGAACTTATAAACATAACACGAAGGGATTAAGAAGTGAGATTGGTACCCCACTTACAGAGGCTAATTTTCTATGGTTCTCGGAGGGTAGAGGTTAATCGTCAGTGTAGTACCTCTGCCAAGAGGTATATTAATACTACGAGGTATATAAACACAGCGTAATTGTAATATTTCATTTTCCAGTCAATTTTGATTTTGACGGTAGACAAAATGTGAAACAACACGTCTAGTAAAAATACGGTAAAGACGAGCATTAAGAAACAGAAGGGAAACCTAGCTTGTAATCTCCAGAAGAAAACTAACTACTCTCTCCGTTCAAGCCGCTTGACTTTTTTTACAAATCAAACTTTTAACTTTAACCAATTTTATAGAGTAGTTTTATTAAATCTATTATAAAAATATATTTTAATAGTGTAGATGTTAATACATTTTTCTTTAATTAGAATAGTTTTAAATGAAACAGAGGGAATATCAATCATTGGTTAATTAGGTTGTAAACAAATTGTGGTCGAAATCTCAATTTTAGGCCGGAAATAAGGCCACTTCCCTCCATCTCCAAACCATCACCAAGCCACTACGTCGCCATATATATCCCCAGCACGCGCGCGTCAAATTGCATCCCATCGATCGCACCAGCATTAAAACATCTTGCCGCTAGCCGCGCGCGCGCAGCCATGGAAGACCTCGCCGCGTCTCTCATGTCGTCCTTCTCGCACAGGCACAGCGCGCCGCTCTACCTGTTCTACAACGTCTCCACCTTGCCCAAGCATCACGCCGGCCGCGGTGGCGGCGGAGGCGGAGGCGGAGCGTTCGAGTTCACCACGACGACGGGGAGCAAGATGCAGGGCGTCGATGGATACGGCGACAGCGGCGACGCCGGGGTGCGCGCGTGCTCCAGCGACGTGTCGGCGGCGTTCGCGGACGAGCTGTTCCGGGAAGGCGTGCTGCTCCCGCTGAAACTGCCCCCGCGCCTGCAGCGGCCGTCGGTGTCCGCCGAGGCCTCCGCCGCAACGTCGCCGACCGCGATGTCGGCCAGCAAGGCGAATTCGTCGCGGAGCCCGTTCGCCAGCAGGAGGAAGAACGGGGGCTTCGACCCTTTCGCGGCGGCGCTGGAGAAGGTGCGCAGGGACGTCTCCACCGGGCCCATGCGCCGCGCGCGGTCTCTCTCGCCGCTACGGGGACCCGCGGCCGCCGCCGCGCCTTGCCAAAAAGGGAACAGCCCGTACGCGCCGTGTCCGGCCGCGTGCGCTCCGCTGGCGCGCGCTGTCGCTGCCAGGCCGGCGTGGCGGCGGAGGAGAAGCGTGAAGCACCTGCTGTGCGGAGCGGTGATGGCGACGCGGCCGCACCGGAGGGACGACGGCGTGCCTTACCGCCGCGGTCTTCTGGTCTGCTTCGGGTTTTAATGCTTTGGTCTGCTAATGCTTCAATCGTTTGTATTTGCTGAAATTAATGCCAACACACAGGAATTGTGTTGTTTTCTAAGTTTTAGAAAACCCCTAATTTTGTGGTTGAAGTCATAGAAAACCATATGTATTCCGTCTCATGCTACCGCGATACCTACGTGGATATCGTAGGTACAGACATATAGAATAATTGATACTCGTAAGCTCATATAAATATAAATATAATTTTTAAAATCAGATATATGTATTCATAGGTATTTTTACGATTACCATTGCTACTCTCCATCCCCATCGTCTTCCTCCTCAGTCCTGCCCCTGCAGTGCAAAGCCACAGTCCCCTATGATCTCCCGATGAGCTCGGCTTTGTCTAAAGGCTGATTTGCGAATGCGTATGCAGATATCTGTAATTTATTTTCAACTTGTAAACAGATCAGTAGTATAAAAGAAGTGTCAACTCTATATAATTGATCCAAGCAAACAGAAGCGAGCACAAAGCAAACTAACTTTGCCAACAAGCCATGCTAAACTAGACAGTTTGAATCTAGAGAATTTAAGGTATAATACAATTATATCCAAATAATAAACAAACTAGCAGGACACATGGTTATTATTTTCTGGAAGGTTCAAACCTAGATAAAGATATTGTGTTCTAATGTCTGTCAGAGATTTTTACTGTCTTCAAAACCTTGCTCCTGAATCTGAGTTAATCTATAAAAATCTACTGATATATTGACAATTAGTATTTGTAACATAAATTAAAATTAAAATATCTTATCAAACGACAAAAAATTTAAAAAGTGTTCTATCAAACAAGATTACGATAATTTACCGTAATGTCTAGGTTTGCCAACTTTACCACTTTGTAGCAGTGAAAATGAACAACAATAAAGTTCGAGCGTGCTTCGGAAAGCAATTGACACGAAAGGTTTATCTTGTTTTAGGCCTCTATTTTACGTCATGTGATTTGTTTAGCTATTATTTGAATACCAAGTATTCGATATCTATACTCCTCGGAAGGAGGCTCGTATTTATAGACAAAACTAAATAGGGAAATACAAAGATGACCCAAACAACCAACTAAGTAAACATTGCTCATAAAGTTACACAAGGATTAGTTAGTAATACACCATATGAACACATAAATACTCATTATATGTACAACAAAATTCATAGTCCCGGTCTTTGAGGCCCTTTGCTTTGAATGTCTGTCTTGTCGAAGGGGACGAGGAGCTATTTAGGCCCCTGCTTCGAGATGGTTTTGAACCTTCGGATATTACTTCGGAGGCCAGGCACTGCGAGATGAGACTTAGAACGACCAACCTTTAGGTGATCGGGCTCCGAATCATAGTCTGGAGCCTTAGTCATTTGAACTTTACCAAAAGCTTACTCCAAAGATATCAATTCAAAAGTCCTATAAAAGCTTCGTCATCTTTAGGGCTTGATGGCTGTAGGGTAATGGTCCATATTTTCCCCCAACATCCGCCGATACTATCGATCCGTGATTTGCTAAACACAAAATTTGTACATTACATGGCCGTAAAAGAATATGTAAATATTGCTAGCACGAAGAGTCCACGATGATTTTTAACATAGAGATATTTTAACATAGAGATAACACATCGTTGTGTTGAATCATGGACCCACATGTCAACCATCAAAAACATGCACAAGTACAATTCCTATGAAATTACCCCTCGCACATTCCACCGTATCCACCGTATCGAACCTAAACGGCTAAAAACGGATTCAAAAAACTCCGGGCAGCGAATCTCCACCGTCCGATCAGCGATCCAACCGCCGTTGCACCATCAGTTTGCATTAATAAAAATTTGACCGTTAGAGAAGTCACGGAGAATTCCACAATTCCCCCCAAAAACCCAACGCCTACAAAGCCACGGCACCAAACCTCGCCTTCCCCCTTCCCCTTCCCTTCCCGTCTCCTCCAAACCAAACCATCTCGAGTTCTCATCGGCGAGCCCTCGTCGAGATCGTAGAGCTTGGAGGGGAGAGAGGAGATCGCGGAAGGGGAGGAGAGGGGACGCGTTGCTCTGTGTTGGACGGGGCGATGGAGTCGAGGAGGAAAGCGGGAGCCGGCGCCGTTCCTTCTCAGGAACACAAGGGCGGTAAGATTTTCTCCTGCACGCGTTTCGTGGCCTGTTCTGTATTGTGTTGTTGTTGGGCTCTCAAGGCGTCGGCGGCGCGGAGGGATTCGGTGCCGCGATTGTTGTTCTGAGATACACCGTCGCCTTTTTTCTTTGCGTCCTAGGTATCTCCGTCGCCGGCCACTAGGACCGGCGATGTGTTCTTGCAGGTGCAGTACGATTCTTGCCCTGTCGGTGCTTGGTTTTGAAATTGTGTGGGTTCAGTACGTGTTCTTGTTCTGATTTGGCGTAAAGGGAGCACATTTTGATAATTTTGTTCATATGCGCATGATTCGTAAGGTTTTGTCCTGCCGGAAGTGGATCTTTTTTGTCTCAAATCTGATCGAAGCGCCTGCGCCCGTAGCGGATGCATATTTGCAGATGGTCTTTGCGCGGGTTGATTTCTTGAATTGATGGCAATTTTGCATTTTTTTTTGTTATGGAGATGATCTTTTCTTGTGCTCCGACGGTTTCTGGGTTCGATGATACCCTTGGGATTGCGTTGTTCTTCCGGGTTTGCGCAATAAAGCTGACATCTTTCCGAAATTCTCAGATTACACCTGTTGAATTGCGTTTCTTGTTCTGAGCTGGTAGTGTTAGTAAGCTGCTTTAATGCTTGATCATGCGTGCGCGTTCATCGTGTTCATTCTACGCCCGATTTCCGTACAAGATTTCTTCCTTTGCAATTTTATGATGCGTGTTTTGTGTTCCTGCTCTAAAATTTCTAATTGTGCAGACGCTGCCAAGCTTGTCAGGAGGCCCAAGACCACGACGGTTGCTCAACAACCAGCAAGAATCCGTTGTGCCCTCGCCGACGTCAGTAATCTTGTCAATGGCCGGGCTGTTGTGCCTGTCGCGAATCGCCAGAAGGCCCAGAAGGCAGTAGTTGTAGCAGCTGACAAGTGCAGGAAAGCAATCAAGCAACGCAATGACAACAACAAAGTGAAGCCTGAAGTTATTGTAATAATAAGTTCAGACTCTGAGAAGGAGAAGAAAAATCCACTTCAGAGAGCCGCCTCCAGGAGGGCGCCAATCCAAACGCTCACCTCAATTCTAACCAAGTGCAGCAGGGTATGACCGTGTGATATGTTGTTGTTGTGCCTGCAATATGTAAGCTTTGAAGTTTTCATCTGAAGAATCTTTTTTGTTGAACTCTTGTTCTGAACACAGGCTTCTGATGGGGTGATCACCACCCCGAAGAAGGCGCCAGCATACAACATCGATGCATGTGATGCTCACAATGAGCTGGCAGTGGTTGATTACGTTGAAGATATCTACAAGTTCTACAAGAGCACTGAGGTGAGCTTAGCTTCAGCCTCTTGTAATACACTTCTTTAATGCCAAATTGTGAGGGAACAGTGATTACTATGCTGCTTGCTTGTCCAGAGTACTTGCCGGCCGCTCTGTAGCTACATGAGCTTACAGGCCGAGATCAATGAAAGAATGAGAGCAATCCTGACTGATTGGCTCATCGAAGTGCATTATAGACTTATGCTTATGCCAGAGACCCTTTACCTCACTATCTACATAATTGACCAGTACCTATCAATGGTGAGCGTGCCCAGAAAGGAGCTGCAGCTAGTCGGAGTAAGCGCCATGTTGATAGCCTGCAAATATGAGGAGACTTGGGCTCCACTGGTAGGATTCACCACTGATGCTCTTCAATTTGCATATGCTGTTGTACGTGCTGTTGTGTTCTTATCTTACAATTGAGCTGAGCTGTCTTTGCAGGTTAAGGATTTCCTGTGCATTTCAGACAATTCCTTCAGCAGGCAGCAGGTTCTGTGCACAGAGAAGTCCATACTGAACAAGCTCCAGTGGAACCTGACAGTTCCAACCATGTACATGTTCATCGTTCGGTACTTGAAAGCAGCATTGGGTGACAACGAGGTACTGGTCCATTTTCAGTTATTTGGCCGCAGGCGCTACACATCATCGGTGTTTAATTGGCCAATCTATCTCTCTTAATGCAGCTGGAGAACATGACATTCTTCTACGCTGAGCTTGCGCTGGTTCAGTACTCCATGCTTGTTTACGCTCCATCAGTGACTGCAGCAGCTGCTGTATACGCTGCTCGGTGTACCCTTGGCCTGTGTCCACTTTGGAGCGATCTCCTGGAGTACCACACTGGCTTGGCTGAACCACAATTGCTGTATGTCTTCTTCTTCACGACTCAATCTTGCCTATGAAATCTGACTATACATTCAATCTGAAGCATATAGTGCATGCCCACAAAGGGGTTCCATTCAGTTATCAGTTTGGCATGATGTTTATTGTAACCAAGATACAGCTTTTCGCCTACTGTGCATACGTGCAGCGATTCTCTATCCAATATATTAATTTATTTACGTGGGAATTGTAGTTTTTATTCGTAGATAATAGAAATGTTTTACATCTTCGGCCTCTTGTAACGGGAGTTGTAGCTTTCATGGCATCCATTTTTACTGCGAGCACTGGATTAACTGTTGGTTTCTTTGGAACTGCAGGGAGTGTGCGAGGCGCCTGGTGAGCCTGCATGCAGCGGCGCCGGAGAGCAAGCAGAAGGTGGTGTACAAGAAGTATGCGAGCCCCAAGCTCGGAGCCGTGTCCCTCCACTCACCGGCCAAGAAGATGCTGCCGCGGCCGGCGTCGGGTTGAGCAGTTGAGCGCCGCCGTTATCTATAACTGCTTGATTTTTGTTTCGCTGTCCAAATCCAGAGCGACCTCGATCGCACATGTATCGTCGTATCATCGCTTTGATGTTACTCTGAAACCGACCTCTGTCTCGGGAGTACTCTGGGGTTTGATGTGAATACTAATTGGAACTTGATATAGCATTCATCGTTTGTTGATAGAACTTGTTGGTTGAATACATATTTTTTATGATAAGTATGAATTATCCTGGTAGGTAATTTTGAAATTCATGGAAATAATAATCCGGTTGTCTCTGTAGTGCTAAGGGCATTGCGATGTAAGGCCATCTTTAATGTGGAATGCTAATGTCCCTTCAAGACAGTTTTGATTTATTTATAAGCTAACTTTAACTTTATGTCAAAAGAAGTTGATGTCTTTTAAAAGTTTTAATAAGCTCGTTGTATTGTTCTAAACAGCTTTTGAAATCCGAGTTTATTGTCTAGTATGGTAAAAAATATTGTATTATCTCTAGATTTATTTTATTTGGTATTCACACCTACTCGAGTCGAAGCAGATGAAAGGCAACATGCAGCATCGAGGTGAAGTTGAGGCAATAGAAGGCGGTGGGTAGCGTTAGGCGAGTGATGCCAGGATACGGCGACCAGCGCCAAGCGCTACGCACGACTAGGCGGCTGGGAGGGTGGGAGAAGGTGAGAGATTCCATTTATCTGAGTGGAAAAATTTCTATAAATATAACGAAGTGATATGGATATTTTTGTCATTAGGTGACGTGTGATAAAATTAAGCTTGAGAAGCCTCATTTGGAGAATTTATTTACCAACATAAACATGAATAAATTAGTGGCTTATATGAACAATAAATTAGACCTTCCAGATAGATTATGACTTTTTTTAAAAGCCATAAACCATTAATAAGCTATCTAAAATGGGGCCTAATATATAGGTAGGGCTAGAAACAAGTTGTACCGTCAGAAAGGGTTAGATACACTCGGCTTAGTTCGAGAATAAGCTAAAACAAAATGCTTGATTGGGTTCATAGCTTGAGCTAGATCACAAGGGCTCGCAAGCCTTCCAAGTTCTAATAAATCAACATAACCATCAATTCCAACTTTTAACGAGTTAATAGTTAAGTTAGAAAAATAAAACATATTGTATTAATGTTATTCCAAGTTCTAACTTTTCAATTCAGATTTGTAATTGTCTATGTATATATTTTAGTTAACAAACAACAATTACAATCATACAATTAAAGGGCTCGTGATACATCTCTTTTTTCGCAAATGAGATAGAGAGAATGCGATTGGTTCGTTTGGCTCGCGGGACGAGCTAAGCCAAAATTCTAGCAAGCACCACGTGTCAACAATTTTTTTAAAGCAGCTTATTGGAGATGGCCTAACCGACGCTAATATTAGAAAGCTGGCATATATGCAAATGAATAGTCTCATATCACGTAATGTGACGAAGATAGATCAACTTATAAGATAGATAGAGTCTTTTCTATTTCTTAAATAGAGAAAGCTCATAATAGACTTGGCTAAAAGTCATACGTATACATGTATTCACGTATTTTTCGTGTGAAATACTGCTTGCATAGTAGCAAAATAATAACAAATTAATCTGAATTTTGTTGACCTTCATGTACACATTATTTATATATAAATGCACTGTTTTAATGTGAGTAAAACTGAAATTTGAATATCCATTTGATTGCTAGATTAAAAACTTCAGTTATTAGCATTTGTGGTCAAATTTATGTGATATAAATTTTGACAGTTACTAGTAATAATCAGGCAAATTTATTCTGGTCAATACGATGGCTGTCTATAAAAGGTCTGGAGACCTCCAGTTTGAAGTGTGTTATTTACCCCCATTCTCTCTTTTCATCTCTGCTCCACTGCTTTGAGCCTATTGTGTTGTCAGGACTTTGTCGGCCTTCTATCTAGCATGCACCGGATTGGAAGGAGAGCGGGATCTCCAAACCATTGCTATAGAGAACACATGCACGGGGCAGCAATCTGGTTTCTAGGCAGTGCTTGTGTGCAACCGCTCATGCGAACCTTGACGTCGACTACTTTCTCTACGCGTTGCTTGCTACTTCTTCCACTGTTTTGTAAGTAGTTCATACGTTTTTTACTATGTTTTCCCTGAAGTACGTGAAATGCTTGCTAGTGTTTTTTTTCTAGTAAAATTTGGAATTAAAATATTACACATATTTCTAACAGCTAAGATCTGTTTAGAAAACTTTAAATTTCAACTAGTAAGTATCTAGCTGATAAAACATTAAAGGGTTGATAAAACATTAAAGAATATGATGGGTATTAGGTTCTAAATTATAACTTATTTCTGTATTATGAAGTTATTGAGTTTTACATGAGAATCTAACCATTTTGGGCTAGTTTGGCAGGCTTAGGGTCCTAGCCTATCTCTATAAAATGAATCGAGATCCTAGCCTACCAAACTAGCCCTTCGGGGAGATTCTCTCTCCCGTCGGGCTTCTCATCTCACACGTTTGCTCATCGTCTCGTCCCTAGTACTTGAGTTGTTTGCTGCCTTCTCCCCTGTGGCCACCGCACCCTGCCATCATCCTCTTGTCGGTGCCATACCAGCATCGCTTCATGCAGGTGCCTATTCCGGGAGGTAGAGTCCATCTCCAGACTCCAATGCTACTTTTCCTATGGTTTTTGTTCAAAGTAATTAGGGGATTCTCTGAATTTTTTCCACCTCCATTGTTCTTTATTTTGTTTTTCTTTGGGGATTTCAGCTAGATTTGGTATTGCTGCCCAGTGCCCAATGCTCTCTGCTGCTTTTAGATTTGTGCCTCTACCGCTCTACGGCTGTTGCTCGGTGGTCCGGTCATTCCGGTGGGTTGCCCTTCTAGGTATATCTTTTAATGGGTTGCCCTTCTAGGTATATCTTATAAGATAGGAAAAAGTCTAGAGGATCTCTAATTATATACCTATAGACGAATGTTTCTCTAAACTATAAAACCATGCTTTTAACCTCCCGAATTATTCTAAACCAGAGAAATTACCTCCGGAACGGTTTTAGATGGTGGGTTTACTGATGTGTCTATCCACGTGGCAGGAGACGCTGAGGTGGCTGTCCACGTGGCTATGCGCTGGCATCCAAAGAGTGAGACCCGCTTGTCAGTGACATGAAAAATTCTCTCTTCTCCTCTTTTTCCTCCTTCCTCTTCCTTCTCCTTCCTCCTTTCTCCTCTTGGTTAGGGTGATTGGGGCCAGCGAGCGGGGCGGCCAAGCAGGCGCGATGCGTGGGGGCTGGCTGATGGGGCACGGCTGAGTGGGCACAAGGGCATCGCGTGGGCAGAGTGGCACGGGCGCGGGGGCTCGGCCACAGCGGCGTAGGCCTAGGGGCACGTAGGGGCACGCGAGCGTGGAGGCTCGGTCGTGGTGGTGCAGGCGCGCGGGCATGTGAGGGCTCGGCCGTAGTGGCACAAGCGCGGGACACGCGGGGCGGGGCCATGGGACGCGTGGGGGGCTTGGGCGCAACGGAGACGGTGGTGCACAGGGGGCTCGGACATAGTGCACGGCAGTGCGTGGGGTCTAGCAGGCATGGGGAGAGGGGTCGGTTGACCGGTAGGAGGGTAGGAGGGAGGAGGAAGAAGGAAGAGAGAGAAGGGGCATCCACATTAGATTTTAGGGGTCCCACCTGTCAGCTACATGTACCAAGCCAGCTCAGCGTCCTTGTGTCAACGTGGACAGCCACGTAGGCAAAACTACCGTCTAAAACCGTTCCGGGGATAATTTCTCTAGTTTAGGGGGTTAAAAGCCTAGTTTTATAGTTTAGAAAAACATTCGTCTGTATATATATACTTAGGTTCTCTAGTCTTTTTTCTATAAGTTATAACTAAGTATATATTCCTTTGGAATATAGTATAAAAATAATTTTAGAATATTTAGTTTAATTACTATAAAATTCATGTCTTTCAAAAAAACCTAAAGACTAAGAGGCTATTTGGTTGCTAACCACTATTTGCCAACAAAAGTTATCACACTTATCTAAGTTGAGGTTATCAAATTCTTTGTCATACTTTAGCAAGTCTAAGATAATATTAACATATTTTTTAAGTCATTGACATGTGGAATCGAAGAAAATCTTATCATAACTGTGGTAGCAACTAAACACTTATCAAATTAGTCAAACTTGCTTAAACTTAGGTGTGGCAAACAGTGGCCGGTAACCAAACAGCCTCTAAAATACATAGGGGCAAAAACCGTAGGATTTTGTAGGTGCACAATACCACATTAGTAACTTATGCAATCTGCTAATTGTTGTGTAACATTGCCCTTTGTTAACGGCAAAATTTAGTAAGGCCCAAGCCCAACACAGTTTCGGCACGGTCAATGGAAATCAAGGAGTCTGGTCAAAGCACGGTCAATGAAGCTCGTCCGCAACGCATACGTGTGACCGGATAAAGATACAAAGAAGCCGATAAGCGAAAGGATAGATTTTGCTGCGAAGATAAAGATGGAATCGGTTGCAGTCATATCCGTATAGGACGGCAAGTCTCCGGACTATAAATATGTAACTTTTAGTCCTAGATTAGAATCAATCAACAGATCAAACAACTCTCGGCGCATCGTCAAACTTACCATCGATGAGTTATTGCTCTCCCGCGGGGCTGCATTGCTTCGATCTCCGGCAAGGGGTAAGTTCCGCCAAACATGTATTAATTAGTAGATCTAAGGCTTCATCGGTTAGGTCCGATATCTTAGTCTATGTATCGATCATGCTATATCAGATGCGCGGTTTAGATCAAATATTTTAGTCTAAGGCTTCATCGGTTGAGTTCGACATCTTAGTCTGTGTGTTTGATTGACGTCACGTATCGTTCATCTGGATGAAGTGTGCTCCGATATGTTTAGCACTATGATTTGCTGTGACTTAGCGACTGTCTTGGTTTGGTCCAATCTTACGGTTATAGCGAATGATAATGTGAACACAGATCGGATATGTTGAGGCCAGATTCTATCGGAGTATAAGCCGATAGGTTATCTTTATGCATGTTTCAATCTCATCGTTGTGTCGGGCATCGGAATCGAGCGATACACATTGGTCTAGCGCTATTATATGTCTTGCTTTTACATCCTGATATCGGCTCTAGTATTACTTTCAGATGATTTTACAGATTAAATGGTTCAGGCCGATACTATTGTCTCGATAGATCTTCACATTGGATTTATTTTCATGCCATGCATCCGATATGTCATGTCATGCGGTTTTTACCATGTTATTACTACGTTTCATTTATCTTATTTAAATATACGTCTCGATGCACGCCAAGACCATCGGCTCGATAGCCGATAGACATTACTACTTACGTTTTTTTGTCTATCTTATCAGTTGCATGATCAAACTGATTGGCACGCCACGAACCGCAAATTTAAGACCTGCACTAGAGTTAAGCGGATCTCTTAGGCCACGCGTGTGACCAAAAACTTCACCAACACGGACAAAGCTACGAAGTATGTGTTGCTTGATAAAGAACTGTATTATCGGACTATTGATGGAATGCTGCTCAAGTGTATAAACACCGAAGAGGCGAAGGTTTTTATGTGCGAGGTTCATGATGGCATATGTGGCACACACCAATCAGCCCAGAAGATGAAGTGGCTACTCCGGAGGGCAGGGTACTTTTGGCCGACTATGATGGAGGATTGCATAAGGTATTATAAAGGATGTCAGGATTGCCAGAAGTTTGAAACCATCCAAAGAGCTCCAGCATCGACAATGAATCCGATAATCAAGTCGTGGCCTTTCAGAGGTTGAGGTATCGACATGATCGGCCAGATCTACCCAGCATCAAACAAGGGACACAAGTTCATTCTGACGGCTATAGATTACTTCACCAAATGGGTAGAGGCCGTTCCTTTAAAGAAGGTTACTTCAGCCGATGCAATCGAGTTCATTAAGGAACATATAATATACCGCTTCAGGGTCCCACGGACAATTACAACTGATCAAGGGTCAATCTTCGTATCAGAGGAGATTCAGCAATTTGCAGTCAGCATGGGGATCAAGCTATTGAATTCATCGCCCTATTATGCGTAGGCAAATGGACAAGCGGATGCATCCAACAAGAGTTTGATAAAGCTGATAAAGCGCAAAATCAATGAACAGCCGAAGCGATGGCATCGGTCCCTATCGGAGGCACTTTGGGCTTATCGGATGGCATGTCACGGAGCTACACAGGTGCCGCCGTATCAGTTGGTTTATGGACACGAAGCAG
Source organism: Zizania latifolia (assembly GCA_000418225.1). NCBI lineage: Eukaryota > Viridiplantae > Streptophyta > Magnoliopsida > Poales > Poaceae > Zizania > Zizania latifolia. Next base: position 474,496 of record KE372665.1, read on the forward strand.
TATTTCCGTGGGAAAATAATATCGGCTCAAGAAGGATAACATTGCAAAATCAGCTTACAGCCGATAATTATTATAATTTAATGACAGATGGTTTGGATGATTTGGCACAAAACTGATTAAGAGCCCTCGAGAAGATCGAAGAAAACAAAGCAAGGGTGGCTAGACATTATAATAAGAAGGTGGTGCCCAAGTCATTTGAAGAGGGAGATTTAGTATGGAAGCTTATTCTACCGATTGGGTCTAAAGATAATCGATTCCGAAAATGGTCACCTAATTGGGAAGGGCCTTATCGGATACATCGAGTGGTTCCTGGTAACGCTTATCTACTGGAGAGCTTAGAAGGAGAACTGTTCGGGAAGAAATTGAACGAAAAATACTTAAAGCGGTACTACCCGAGCATATGGATAAACGCCTAAATCTACACGGAAGCAAGGAAGAGCAAACAGCCGATACAAGAGTATCGCCTTAAGAAACGGCCGATGAAATTCATCGCCCTTAGATATAAATTTACAGCATAAAATTGAAGTGTTTTTAGGGCCACAACCAGCCCATCGGGCACGCATCAGAGTTTTAAGTTGGAAGAATTTTAGGACAGGTATGGGATGATAGCTTCAATTGCTTTGCTTCTGATATCATCGACGCTTTGGATAAAGGCTAGGTCCTCTTCGTCCGACCCCAGAACCGACTTGATGGCCCGATAGCGATGATGTGTGCTGTGGACGGTCTCGGCAAGTTGATTTTCCTGCGCCTGGATCCGCTGAGGAAGGACTTGCAGGGTATTTTCGTCAGAAGCTATCTTCGCCCGTACCTCTGCAAGCCTTAAAGCCAGATCGGCTTCCTCCACTTTCAGCAGTGCTAGATGAGAAGAAGTGGTCGATGACTCGTCAAATAGATTGTCCAGATTGGTCTTCTCCTGAACAATAGCAGCATCATCGGCTCGGACGGCATCCAGCTGCAGTCCCCGACTCACCCTGTCGGCCATTCTTTGTTGAGCTCTGGTGAACGAGGATCGATGGAACTCTAGGTTTACCGTCGGCGTCAACACATCAACAAGCTCAGCAGAAAGATGATCCATGATATCGTTAAAGCGTGCCCTTATCGGACCCGAATTATTTACCAAGCACTCAACAGGGTCTTCGAGCCGATTCAGGATGTCCGATAGGACCTCTTTGACTTCAGAGGTGAGTGGAGCGCTAGCCGGCTAGGGGGCACCAATGACTTCTTCTTGCAGATAAAGACTAATATCGAAAGGAAATCTTTGGGCAAATGAATGAATAAAAACAAGACAAGGGGTAAGACAGAGGTTAATACAGTTGAAATAGAAGAATTGAAAGAGAGCTTACGTCGGCTGCTTTAGCGCGATCGGGTACAAGCGTGGGATCAGCGGCCGCAGGAGATTCGCAGGATGCCTCGGCTACATGCTCATCACCGATATCGGCGGTATGACTTCTGGTTGCGCCCTCTT
>KE372666.1:0-14873 GCA_000418225.1 Zizania latifolia
GGACGAGCGTGTGGATCTGTACTCTACAGGGAAAAAATTGCTGCCGATGCCAGTACGCTACCCTGCAGCCCGGCTGCAGATGTCTGCCGCGTGGCGGCTAAAAGATTCGTACGGTATGCAGCTCTTTCACACGACTCATCGCTGCTGGCTGCTGCAAGTGTCTCGGCACGCAGCCCCCGCATGCGCCGTGGGATCGGCTCCTGCGCTCCGCCAAAAAGATCCTTACCTTTCTACACACCCATGCTTCTCCTCGTTCCCGTGCCGGCGTCGGCCACCGCTCGCTGGTGGAGGGTCGGTGGAGCAGGCCCCTCGTCCTCTACTCCAGCCTACAGGAGCGGGAGAGGTCCCCGAGCCCTCATCCAAGCTCGCGGCTGCCACCGCTACGGGAGGTGAAGAGGGTGGTGCTGGTGCGGCACGGGCAGAGCATGTGGAACGCGGAGGGGCGCACGGAGCTCCGACATCTCCGTGCTCATGCCCAAGGGCGGGTCCCAGGAGAGACCTCCCACCTTATGCTTCTCTTCGACTTCTTCAACGCTTGTTTCATCAGTCCGCTCGTCCGCTCACTCCGCGCTGTGGAGATCATCTGAGCGGACCGCAATGAGGACCTCAACCCGGACTCTGACCTTCGTGAGATCGATCTCTATTCCTTCGAGGTGAGATCTTGCTCTGGTTATTTATAATGATCAGCAAATTTTACAATTTAGTCATTTTTAAAATTTATTTTATAAATAGATCTTTCAAAAACCTTATTCTAGAAGTAGATCTAAAGCTCAGCACAAAAGCTATTGACGTCAAGCATATATAGCTTAGCGCTAGGGTCGCTAACGCCAACCTCCTTGCTGTACTGGCTGGCGGGGTTGACGTGGCACGAGAGCTTGGCGCCAATGAGATTGGCGCTGACCCTAAGAGTGTTTTTAGTTCAAGTTATATTACAATTCATCTAAGTAAGGAAAACCACTGTAGCATAGTGGAGGGTGGTCGTGCTAGGCTTGTCCATGACAAGGGTTCGATCCTAGCTCCCGCCGCTGCAGCTAACGTTTCATTTCGTTACTTTGATCGAGTTGTAAAGCAACTTGGGCTCCAGCGCAGTAGGGAGGTTGGCGCCAATAGCTCTGGTGCTGAGTTTCGGGTTTACTTCTGGAATAAGTTTTTTGAATGATCTATTTATAAAATAAGTTTTTAAAAAGGACTAAATTGTAAAATTTGTTGTATAATGCTCACTGGGTGTTTGTGCAAATGCCTGAGCAGTTTTGTTAGCTTGCTGGTTTGATGGATGCTTGACCAGACTGGTGTTCACTAGTTAACATCTGTTGAAGAATGAAGAGAAGGAGAGGGACGGAGTTCTCTAGTCTCTACCGACAATGGCAAAAGAACGCAACCGACTTCAGCATCGATGGAATGATGGGCATTGCCCAGTGCAGGAGCTCTAGAATTGCGCACAGAACTGCTGGGAGAGGATCCTGGCACATGAGGGCAAGTCGGTTCTTGTTGTCGCACATAATGCAGTGAACTAGGCTCTTGTTGCCACTTTGTTGGGATTGGTGCTGCTGCCTTTGCTGTTGAATTTGTAGTTCCAAGGTTTTGTCTGCAATTGATGTATGATTTCCTGGTATTCTTGTTTAGGACTTAGCACGGAGTACTTTCGGATTCTACTCCAGAGCAATTATGGTGCTAGTGTGCTGGATTTCACCCCTCAGACGCAATAGGAGGAGCAGCCTAGGAAAGGTTTGAAGAGATTAGACTTTAGAGCATCCGAGAGAGAGTTAGATGCGTGTGTTTGAGAGTTAGATGTGTGTGTATGTGTGTGTTTGGTAGACATCTAGTTTCTCAGAGAAACGTTTTAAATCTAGATTATGTATAAAAATGTTTCTGAAGAGAAACAGAATCACTCGTTGAAACTGTTTTGCTGGTTGTTTGGATTCAGATTCTGAAAAGAGAAGAAAGTAACGACATTGACCAAAATACCCTTGGACATAATCTGGGTTTTGGTCTAAAAGAAACCATTTATGCTACTTGCACCGCCAAATAAAGTGTTATAAATAATCAAAATCAGAATCACAGTAAAATTAAATCTTAGTAAAGCTTTGCACAATCTCAAAATATATATAGTCATAGCTGGAATAGTAATAAAAACCGTATAACAGAAAAGCTAATTAAGTCTATTGATCTATACACGTCGGAATAGAGCTCTACGCCAGGGCGCTGAGCAGAAGAGGCAGCGTGCCAATGGTGCCCCAACGTGACTGGGCAGAGGAGGCGGCATGACTAGGCGGACGAGACGGTGTGTGACTAGGCGGAGGAGGTGCGAAGGAGGCGGCGCGCCTGAGCGAAGGTGGCGGCATGCTTGGGCAGAGGAGGCGGCACCCTGGCGACCGGCGTGGAGGTGTGGTCGCGTGGAGAAGATGCGTACAGGCAAGGTGTGGAGGGAACTGAAGGAATGAGATACGGATGGTAGGCCTGCAATTTTGGCCATCTTTAGTTCCGTGGGATGGCAAGAATCACTGCGAAACCAGATAAAGCCGTTTCGGCGTTTCAGTCAGAACCATGAATCATTTCGCACCTGAATCACTCGTGAGAAATAGCTATTTGGCAGCGATTCAGCTGATTCTCGTTGCGGACCCTTAGGCTACCAAACGGCTACCAAACGCACCCTTAGGCCCATTTAAAGGTGAGACCATTCCTTATTGGACACCATCCTAGGAAAAAGATCAGCAAATGCCACCGTCTACATTGATAGCTGGACACAAGACGATGTTGCGGAACACGCGTTCTCATCGTTTGCTGTGCAGCCGTACGTTCCTCTCTCATAGCTTCCCCTGCATGTTTATAGCCTTAAATTGAAACCCACTTCATTAGCGTAGTTACTGTAAAATAAACCACATCATCTGGAAACCAATAGTCGTTGGCAGTGTTTGGATTGAGGACATGGTGGAATAGGATGGTCCCATCCCTCTTTTTTCGAATGAGTTCATCCTATTTTATGTTTGGTTAGTGGGATGGACTCATCCCATATTTTTTATTTGGTTGAAGGGATGCGATAATATGTCATGTGGTACCTTACACGTGAGTTCCATGCGTCATTCTCTCATGTGCAAGTGGGACGAGCCCATCCTCTCGTTTTTCAGGGACGAACTCATCCCGAATCTATAAGGAAAATTCTCCTTTAGGGATCATCTCGTCCCACCTGTCTTTCATCCAAACATTTTTAAAAGTAGGATCGTCCTATCTTATCTCAGGATATCCCTCCATCCAAATATAGCCTAGATATCTCGTGTTTGATCATAACTATTGGTATGTTATAATGTTGCTATCAATTTTTATCAATTGCTATAAAGTTCAATATGCATTGAGTTACATCACCTGAACAAAGCACTACTAGAGCCTTTTCATACTATTCCATCAATCTCATAATATTACAATTTATAATCGAATTTAAGATTTCATAATATTATTCGAATCATTTTAATATTAATACATTTGTTTCATATTATAAGTTATTTGATTTTTTCAAAGTTAGACTTTTAGGGCATGTTTGATTGCTGTCTAATTTTGCCACACCAAACTTTGCTAAATTTAGGGCAGCGTTTGAATCATCGCTGCAACCGAAACAACTGTATTTTTGCCCCACTTATCATTGACTCATTTCTTTGTCAAACATAACCTAAGGTGTGATGAGCAAATTATTAGCCACATATTTGACAAGGTTTGGCAAAGAAGTGTGACAATTTATGAAAATGAACCAAACATGCCCTTAAACTTTAACCAAATTTAAATAAAAAATATTAGCATTATTATATTAATTAAATACACAATTAAAATATATTTAGTGTTGATTTAATAAAAATAATTTAGTATTGTAATTGCCATTTTATTTTTATAAAATTTACAAAAAATAAAAAAATTACTTTTAAAAGATGTCGAATATATAATGGAGAGAGTAACAAATAATTTCTTAACTGATCATAAGAGCGAGCAAGCGCCCGATTTTTTCCTCCGCGCCAAGCTTTTCAATTTCGTTTCGATATCAATTAAAATGATCGGTATGTATCATTTCGTCATTCAAACTGATATATATTAAGTAGTATACTATTCTGGTTTCAATACCGGTTAATACTGGGCTTATTCCAGCTATTCCGGTCAATACTATCCGTACCAGTCAAAACTGTATTTTAATTTTTTATATGTGTTACGTATTACTTATATTAAAATATATATATTACTTATATTAAAATATATATATTACTTATATTAAAATATATATTATATTATATTCAGTATATTTTATTATGTTTAAGCTATACACTTTATTTGATATAACATATTGCAATCACCGAACCGAAAGGACCGCCGCACCTCGTCACCGGACGGCTCATGGCAGCATTAGTGAGCACCGACGGACACCGAACATTTCCTGGCCCCACCTACCAACAGGGCCCACCTGCCTGGCACGCTCTCCCCATTGACCACAAACTTGGCCCACCTGTCGGTGACCCAGACGATCCCCCTCTTGGCTCCTATATAGCCTCCTCTCTTGCGCGACCGGAAGAACTCCCTTTCTCTCTCTCTCCGCCCATTCTCCTCTCCTGCTTCCTGCGATCCGCGCCCCATCCCGCCGAGGAGAGCCCGACGCGAGGATAGCAGGGGAGAGAAGAGATCGACACCGCAGGAGCCGTCGCTGATCTCGGTAACCACCACTCGCGCCTGCAGATTCTCCTCTAGTTCTCGTTGATCCTCGCTGGTTTTGATGGAATTCTCCATCCGATCTGGTCCGGTTGGGCCGCTGGTTTGATCGGTCGATTCGGGATGTTGTATTTGCTGAGATTTGTACTGGCTGAGCAATCCGAGGAGCTCGATTTGTTAGGGTTTTTTTTGGTAGATTCGATCAGTTTTGGCTTTTTGAATTTGGAATCTGGCGCGTTTGACCGGCTCCGCTCGATTTAGCTTCGTTCGCACGCTGGTGTTCGGGGAACCTGGCGCTCGGAATCGTGCTGGTTGGCTCCGAATCCGATCCGGTGCCGTGCTTTCCGTGTGCCTTCTTCGTAGATCTGTGGGATGTGGGCGCCAGATCTTGCGGATCTAGCTGCGGTTGCTTCTGTTCCGCTGGTTTTCTAGCGAGGCTCTGTGGATCTACGGGACTGACTTCCGTTTTTATTTCGTTTCAGAGCGGGAGCGGAGATGGGGCTCACGTTCACGAAGCTGTTCAGTCGCCTCTTCGCCAAGAAGGAGATGAGGATCCTCATGGTCGGTCTCGATGCGGCTGGTAAGACTACCATCCTCTACAAGCTCAAGCTCGGCGAGATCGTCACCACCATCCCCACAATCGGTACGTTTCCAATCCTTTTCATGTGCTGTTACATTGTGATTAGTACTGCAGATTAGTGGTAACTGTATATGCATCTAGTCTCCATTTTCTCCCGGAAAATTTGACCATCCTTTTCTCCCCGCCGCTTAAATCTATGACTGTGTGCGCCTAATTAGCATTCCACCTTGAGTTGCTCAGCAGTGAAGCAAAGGTCTCAGGATAAGATTTATTTAGTCAGGCAGAACAGTTCGGCTATGGGGATTAGTTGCATCTGATTGCAAGTTTTTTCTTTTGCTCATGTTAATTTTGTTTTAGAGTTGAAAGGCCACTTTCACGCAAAATGTCATTAGGTTCATCTCATTTTGGCCTATTGAACTTTTTGGCATGAAATTTGCTAAGCTGACTTCTAAAGATGGCGAGATAAGCTAAATATGTGATGGTTAAAGTAGCGACTTAGTGATGTTTCCGTCTAGTGTGTTCCATCTCACCTGGTTTAACTCGGGAATTGATGTTACGAGTTCAGACAAGGTGATATATAGTTTTAGGAAGGCCAAAAGATACCATAGTGATGACACATGTCTGGCACCAGCTGTATTGTTTATCAAAGTTCAAATAATTTCTTGAAAACAATTATCTTCACTATACTATCATTTTGATTGTTGCACGATGATCATGCAATTTAAAAAATGGAAATAGCCTTTTGGAGCCTGATTATCTTCTGACAGTTTGTTAATTGTTAGGGTAACATGGACCAAATCCCACCAAAGTAACTAACTCATGAGCAGAATAACCTCTTGTAGGGAGCTGTGGTTGGTATTTGGTCCATTGTCCACATTGCACTTTTTGACAAGATATATCCATGTGAACTTTTGATGTTGTCAGGGCTTGATTCTTGAATCTGTTATAACTTATAAAGTATGACTTGTTATTTACATTGGTAAAACTGCCTGTCCATTGAAATGCAGGGTTTAATGTCGAAACTGTTGAGTACAAGAACATTAGCTTCACTGTTTGGGATGTTGGTGGCCAGGACAAGGTTAGAAAAATTGCCTATTATTTCCTGTGATGATATTTTAGGTGCATCTACAGTTTGGCACTATCAGTTTATTGTTAGTGGTATGCTTGCACAATCAGAGTTGTGCATGCAAACTGCATTGCAATGCCTTACCTTTGAGGCTTTGATCCTTGATGTATCTGTTTTCTTAAAATTGATGTGAACAGTATGTCAGTATATAATATACGTCTGGGTGAACTTCAATTTCGTACTAGAAACATTTCAATCTATTGTTTGAAATGTTTGTAGCATCACTATCTCATCTATTGTCTTATCAGGTGCTTGTGATCTGAATTTTTTGTGTACTTTGTCAATACAGATTAGGCCCCTGTGGAGGCACTACTTCCAGAACACCCAAGGCCTCATTTTTGTTGTGGACAGCAATGATAGAGAGCGTGTTGTTGAGGCCAGAGATGAGCTCCACCGGATGCTGAATGAGGTATTACCACAGTGCAGTGTTCTTTGTTTGAACTAAGAGGTAGTCTTGCCATGCACTCTCTAGATGTGGACTCTCTTTTGGCCATTATGATGCATAGCATAAGAAATTAAGAATTGCTAGATATCAATTAGATACAGAACCTTAGTTACTGAGCTGTTTGAAATGCCACAACATGCTGAAACTACTTGAAATGCCTAAGCAAATATCGAGGAAAGGATATCTGTACTTTCATGTACAATTCAACTATTGCTGTTGACATGTTTATCTGATGTTGAAGAAGGTTTAACTCTTACCATTTTGTGGGTGACGTATTGATGGCAACATGGTTATAATATGGTCGCAGGATGAGCTGCGCGATGCTGTGCTGCTGGTGTTTGCAAACAAACAAGATCTTCCAAATGCCATGAATGCTGCTGAAATCACAGACAAGCTTGGTCTGCATTCCCTGCGCCAGCGGCACTGGTATTGATCTTATCCTATGGTAGAAGTTTATGCCCTGCCGCAGAAAGATTTCGAGATTCACCAATAACATCGCATTTTTAGTATAGAAAGGACTAGAGCGCTGACCTGTCTCGTCTTGCAGTGGTAACACTGCTGTTTGCTGCTCACACCATGATATATTTTATATGAGCACTATATTCTTGTCCAAAACAAAGTAAAACACACCTGCACTATCCATCTGATAAATTTGTTCATTGCTGACAATAACACTAGTTTTTCGAGGTGATGACTTGCAGTCCATATTGTTTATGTAACTATCTTTTGTTACCCGTCAGGTACATCCAGAGCACATGTGCTACCTCTGGTGAGGGGTTGTACGAGGGGCTTGACTGGCTTTCCAACAACATTGCCAACAAGGTACGATAACTGCTTGTGATTATGCTTGGTTACCTGTTCGAATGAATCAATATATGTGGTTGTGTTTTATTTTTAGCCAAAATGTATCTACACAGCTAACTACTCGCCATCAATTTCCTGAAAACAGGCTTGAAGCATCATCTCGCCAGGGCTTTTAAACCAAGGAAGATATGGCGGGTATCCGAGCCAATGCTGCCATTTTGCCGTATCATAAATTATATAGTCGTGACAGATAATGTGGGTGTTTTTGGGATGATAAAGCTCTCTTGGTTAAAGGAGCTAGCTATCAGATTGTTTTCGTGGGGTGTTAATCGTGCGTGTTTCAGTTCGGGTTTTTCCTTTTCTCGAAGGCTTACAATGCCGACTTTTGTACCTTTGTACTCGCCAGATGTTGTAGTATTGGCTTATCTTGCATAGCGTACTGTTACTTAATCCTCTTTTGTGCAGCCATCTCCCGTGCAGGTCGTGCTTGCTAGTTTGCCCCTCTTGTCTGTCTGACGAGACGAGCATTGTCCCGTGCAGTTTGTTGCATTTTGGTCTGTTTCAGCAGGCCGGCAAGATTTGGGATTGCGTGCGCTGGTATTTGAAGTGATGTTACGGCCAAACTGGCTGAGAATTTAAGCTGCTTCCGTCTTTCTGGGGAGTGATTAACTCTATGTGAAGAGATTTTGTTAGATACACTTGTTTTTTTAAGATCGTGAAATTCAATAATCTGTAAGTTATAGCCACTTTTAGAATTTAAAGTTGAAACAACTATTATTTAGAAGTTGATTTGAGAAGCATCAGTTTATTTAAATTCTCACTTCTCACTAGTAAGATGCTTAATAAAAATCGTATTCGAGCTGAAACCAGGTCTAAAGTTAATTATTTTTACCGGCTGTCTCTTAAGCCGTATTCGAGCTGCTCCGATTAGGAAAGGCATTTCTAATGGGTCGAGCCACATTCGAGCTACTCTGATTAGGAGATGCATTTTCTAATGGGAGTATGCACAGTAATAAAAGATATATCTTTTAGAATAAAATCTGAGTCGGCAAAAGATATAAAGAGAGAAATCATGTCTCCATGTGACATCAACACACACGAACCAACACTCGAAAAAAATAATCAAATAGCACGGAGGATCGTGGTGGTGTTTATGGCATAATTTCAAAAGAAAAATCATTCAATGAGAGGGAGGAGGGTTTACTGGCTGACAGTTTCTTAGATAATACTGTTTTGAATTGAAGAACGCAAGAGAACGAGATTGAACACAAATGATTGTCGAATGAACAGAAGTATACTTTATTGATGATTGAATACATGTTTATATAGAGGAGAAGGGATGCGGCTAGCGGACGCGACGGCGGCGAGTAGGTGCACCGCTTTGGCCAGACGATGCGGCGGTCGGCTCATGGGCGCTTTGCTTTGCGCGGCGCGGTGCTTGCGTTGGTTCCTGACGTGGAGAGATTAACCTCAACACCCCCCTTAATCGAATCCATTATAAAGATTAATGTAGGTATTATTCCTCCAAAAATCATATGGAAAAAATATGAGGAATAATATGTAGAGTTATTGCTCAATCATATACCCTGAAGAGTTTAAGGAGCAATTATATGTCTTTGATATTTCTCTAAAAACCCCAATGGAGAAAACTAGAAATATGATATATATTTGTGTTTAATATTGTCTCATTAAAACTTTATATGAGAAACCTTAAAGAGAAAAAACTCATAGAAAGAAAAGAGAACGATATGATATTTTAATAAGACATAATGTGAGAGGATTCTCCCCCTAAACCTTATTTGAATATTCCTCTAAAAACCTCGTGAGAAAAATAGGAAGGAATATGATATGATATGTTATTAAAACCCTGTAGGAAAAAATAAGGAGAAAATAACACAACATATGATTTACACTTATAATAAAACCTTTCTATAGAAAAATTATAAGTGAATTTTGGAATTGTTAATATACCGTATATATTCCTTATAAAAACCCTTTTAGGGAAAAATAGGAATATTGTATACATATGATCTTGTGTAGATATTACCTCACTAAAAACTTTTATGAAAAAGTATATAAAACTCATAAAAGAAAAGAGTATAATATATGTATGTATAGGTTAATCATTTAAGGAGATACTCCCCCTAATGCTTGTAAATCATGTAAATGTCTCATACCAATTTCATGAATACATTTTTGAAATGTTGATGTTGGTAAGGACCTTGTGAATAAATCAACGAAGTTATCACATGATTTAATTGGCAAGATATTTATTTCCCTGTTTCGTTGTAATTCACACGGGTAAAATAATTTAGGAGCAATGTGTTTAATGATATTGCTCTTTATGTAACATATCTACATTTGTGCTACACAAGTAGCATTATCTTCTTAGATAATGGTTGGTGATTCAATGGAACTAATACCACAAGATTTTGTATGTGGTTTTATCATTCTGCGAAGCTATACATATTCGTGTGATGCTTCATATAATAAAATTATTTTAGAATGATTGGTGGATGGAGTCACTAGAGTTTACTAGGTAAACTTCTACGAGATGGCTATCCCACCATGTAAGAACACAAAACCTATTTGAGATCTAGCTTTATGGGGATCTAATAAGTAGCCAAAATCTGTATATCCAATAAAATTTGGATCTTGATTTCTTTATTATTGAAAAAATATCAAGATCTTTGGCGCTTTAGAGATATTTTTGACTCTAGTCCAATGACATCTAGTTGGATCAACACTATGTCTAGCTAGTAATTTCTTTGCAAATGCGATATAAGACCTAGTGCAATTTGCAAATTGCATAAGTGTTCCAACAATGTTGAGATATGGAACCTTCGGTCCTTATATCTCTTTATCAACATCCTAAGGTCTAAATTGATCTTTCTCTAAATATAGAGATAAAATGACCATAGGTGTTTTCTAGATATAGGTGGTTTAGTGTATTAAAATACTTAAGGAAATGTGTTTACGTTGTAGACCTAAACAAAATTTGGTTTTGATCAAATCCTTTGTCTCGAATTCCGTCATTGAATGATTGCATGCTTCATCGATATTATTGGTGCCGTTGATGATGTCAATAAACATAGATATAATGTAAAATCCCGTTGAGGATTTCTTGATGAATACATATGGGCAATCATAATTATTTGAGTAACCTTTTTGTATAAGATACTAATTGAGTCGGTTGTACCAAATTCTATCCGACTGTTTTGAAGCCATGTAATGGCTTATTGAGTTTTACATAATATATGCTGCGATTAATATTTTGGATTCAGAATTTGGATTCCATTGGGAACCTTTATGTCCGAATCAAGTGACTCATATGGATTAGTCACTACGTCCATCAACTGTTTAGATAGATGATTCTTATACTGCCAAAGATATAATATATCAAAAAATGATTTCGCTTATTTCTGGAGAGAATATTTGATTGAAATCAATGTCAGGTCTCTGCGTGAATCCTTATGCTACGAGCTTCACCTTATGTCTCACCACATTATGGTTTTTATTCCGTTTTTAGATGAAAATATATTTAAAACCCACAAGGAAGGTTTTGGAGGTGTAGGTATTACTGATAATAATACATTTCTTTTGTGAGCGAGGCTAACTTTGCTTGAATTATCTATTTTATTTGTTCCAGTCCGAGTACGCTTTTGTACTTGACCATGGATTCAGGATTTGGATCTTTTAGAGGTTTTCAGTAATTGATGCAGAGAATTATGTGTCGATAAACGTAATCTTTTGATTATATGTTTCTCTGGACTCGAGATAATTGGTGAAATCTCTTACACCTTAGTTAACGGTTTAGTATTTCCCAATATGAGAACGTCACGGTGTTCTGATATCCCAGCATCAGATATTGAGTGCACTGTTGATGCGGGAGGTGAATGTGGTTAATCCATTTGGTGTTTCTCAACGCTAAGTTGAGTTGCATTTACTAGTTTAGAAGTTTATCCTTCTATTTTCTTGTACGTCTACGATAAGTATTATCCTTAGAATTAGTCTCAATTTATGATTAGATCTTTGGTTCAAAGGGTTCCTTTATGCTTGCAAGAAGCTACACACTTGTAGGTAACCGTACTTCTCCCTTTATCGGTTTGATTAGAGAGTTGAATAGTTTTATTTGGTACCACTATTCTTTCTAATATATTCCTACCATGTGATAGGATTTTGTGATATTTTTATCATTAGTAAATGTATTTGGCAGGTTATTTGTAATGTGTTGCAAATTAATAATTTTCTGAATTTGAATTTCAAATTTATGAGTACGTGGATTTGAGGTATCAATGTGACAATGTCTTCGGACATTATAATTGATTTCCTGGCATTCTTATTGGTACTTGAATTTTTCCCTAATGCCTGGAAATGTATCTCATTAAATATAGGCATATTGGGCCATAAATGGATCCCATTATGAGGGGTTTGAGATACATTATGATTGATGGATATTGGTATCTCAATATAGATCCCTAATTTCCTATATAGACCCATTGATGTCGAAGGCACGTGAGGAAATTTTTGTAGCGTTGTCCATTCAAATTGATTGAATTCGATGTTCTAGGTAATAAGTTCACAACTAAATAAATTTTGTCATAATTGTGACAAATACATGGTTTCATGTGTATAATAGACACACATTAGATCATCTAGTAGATGCATCTATTAAAACCATAAAAGATCGAAATATGATGGTTAATGGTTGTATAGGATCACATATATCTCCTTGAATGTGTTCAAGGAATTTGAGTGATTCTATATGAACTTTTAGTTTGATGGCCTTTGAATTATTTTTCATGTGGCACATGCAGTGTACATAAAATTTAATAATTGAGGAAATACAGTATTATTTAAATTATGACCAATAGAATTGCTAGTAATTTTTTCGCATCATCCAATGTTAGGATGATCAAGACGATAATGCCTAGTCTAGAATGCATTGACATTCTAAAAAATCACTTGATATGTAACATGTGGTACGGGTTTGATGAATATATAGTACAATTATATAGGAGAGATGATACTTATTGAAGTATCACTTTTTCATATCCATTATCTTCGATAAAGAGGAGAAATCCTCTTTATTGTTTGTGTTTTTTTGGGTTTCAATATGGAAACTATTTCGATGAATATCTTTATAACTTAGTGAAGTACAGGTTGAATCTAGATAATTTATTGTATCCAAGATTATAATTTGAGTACTCATAGGTAGAGTAATTATGGCATTATTTGAGCCAACAATTATTGCATCGCGTCATGCGATTGTAAAAATATTTCCTTGTCTTTTGATGAGACCATAGCAATATTTTATTTCACTAAATATATAGTTTGTGGTACGATTGTCCACAAAACACATCTCTTCCTTTATTGTATCAACTCCCGTAGAGTCTATATATAAGAATTTTTTATATAAAAATTCTATCAAATATATAGAATCTTTGCATATTTATTATGTACCAATGGTGTTTATTTGAACCAATTCATGATAATTTCTTGTCTTTAATATAAATTATCCCTCACAAATAGATAGATAGCGAAGTATCTAAATATATATTTGTATGGATCCTAATTAAAGTCTCTATATAGATCGTTGGTGGTATGTTCCACGATTATGTTATTGTCCGAGAGATTCTTCCCCTGATGTATAATTTAAGTGGTGTTTAGATCTCTCATGTTGGAGTTCAAACCACTTAAATCATGTACATGGACACACCACTTAAAAGAGAGAAAAATCATGGAGTTCATAATCATACTTCACATTCTCTCTTTTAGTAGTGTGTCCATGTTTCACGGATAAGATATAAATTCACCAATTATTTAGGGCCTTGAATTTCTTAGAAGTATGATTATGACTACATTGTTGTCATATTTAAACTAATAAATGATCTTTGTTTTGTTGAAGTGTCCACATGGCTTGTGGTGTTTCTTACGCTTGTATTTGCTCGAATCTATTATGGAGGGTTTTCAGTCACAAAACTTGGGTTTCGAGCAAATTTTATAAACAACATGGTTGAACTTATATATAGTTTTAAAGACGGTTATAATCATAGATAGTCTTTAGAGAAGACTATTAATCTCGGTGTTCATAGCGTTGTTTAAGAGTAAGCCATATTTAATGTGGATTTTCTTCGAATGCCTATTCAGACTTGAGGTCTAGGTGAATATGGTTTCTTATAATGTATAAGGCTCCAAATATGTATGTATCTAGAATAAGCTCATTATCTGGATTATATTTAGTGAGAGCGTTAAAAGTCTGTGAGTTGATAGACTCACTTTGATGTCCATAGCTAATGTAGAAAAGTTGGATCCGTCAAGAGTTGATCAAACTCTTTTTTGACCATTGAGCCTACATTTTGATGCCATAAATTTGAATTTTTTTTGGCAAATTATATTAGAATATGTGAAATCAAGGAAATTTGAATTCAAACATATTATAATCTCATAATTTTGAAATAATGATAAGAAGACAATTTACTAATATAGAGTAGATCCTTTAAAAATTCATTTTCAAATTAGATACGCACGTTGAGGAATATGACTATGTAAAACATAGTAAAGTTCCCACGGTAATACATATGTATACCTTGTGTATGACCAATTTTAGGAAATAAATCAGGTAATCTCGTAAATTAGTGTAAGCCTAATTGAATCCGAATATAAATAATAAGGTGTAGATCCCCTAGCAATACAGATGTATCACCTTATACATACCAAACATGAGAATGGATTCATGGTAATCACCTAAAAAGGTGTAGACCTTTATCCAAAAAATTCAGATGTATATGTGATCCTATTATAGTACATAAGTACTAATATGGTCAACATCAATGAATATGATGTACTTGTTATTTCAAAATGAAGAGTAATTTGCATTGGCATAAAATATATGTATAGCTTAAAAATAAGCTAATGACAATTATTTTAGAAAAGGGATTGTAATTTGAAGACAATTGAAAATTATCAAACAATGGCTTAAACACATTTGTACAATAATAGGAAATAGTAAAAGTCTAAATGTAAAAAAAAACATGTAGACTAAAAAGTCCTGAGGAACTTTATGTACCAAATACAATAAAGCGCATGGGCTAAACTGTATAAATGTACTTAAAAAAATCAATTACAGAAATTGTAATTGATTTGGATGACGGGCTGTATTAAGCTTGGCCCAATCAGTGAGGTATATAGAGGGGCTGTTAGGGTTTCCCCTCAGCCGCCGCCTCCGGTGGCCCGCC
>KE372666.1:37506-53915 GCA_000418225.1 Zizania latifolia
CCGCCGCAGCCGGCGGTGGACGGCAGAGTCATGGACAAGCTCAAGTCCTCCGTGACCTCCCCCAAGACCTACAAGCAGGTCTCCAAGATGGTCAAGGAGACCCCCGTCAAGTTCCCCCTCCCACAAGTCATCCAGCGTATGTTTTTGATTGACTGCTTCTTGATTTTTCATTCGCCAAAGCAAACTTGGATTGATGGATGCATGATGCCATTGCCATGATGGATGTAGATGACAATGAGGCGTGGAAGAGCGACGAGGAGTTCGCGAGGGAGATGCTGGCCGGGCTCAATCCGGTTGTGATCAAGCGATTGGAGGTAAGACCGGCACAGCTAGTCACGGCCATCTTGACTGGAAATTTGCACTGTTTCATCTGAGTAAAGGGGTGTTTAGGGTGTGTTTCGAGGAGCTTCAGATTCTAATCTAGATTCTGGATTCTAATTCATTTTTAGATTCTGTAGCTGTCATCTAGGTCCTTAATCTAGACTATTTAGGCTCCCTTTATAATAACTTATTGATAATTTATTATTAAAGTAGAAACGAATTATATCATAAATAAAAAAATATAGACATCTTAAGTATTAATTATAATCAACAATATAACTAATAATCAGAATCTGTTGTAATCCTACTTACCAAATAATCGTGATTATAATATAATCCTAATTATTTTAATCTGTCCCAAATGGAGCCTTAGATGTAGTTACAGCTACTAGAAGCTCCCCAAACAAATCCTTAGTAGGCTCCAAGTAATTTAGAGTCATTGAGTTACGAAAAAATACAATATATAAATTGTTTGAATGAACTTTAACTCAAAGTTAGAGCTATATCAAATATGTCTTAAATATTATATATGATTCTGTTTGATATGATACTTCAGCTAAGTTGGACATAAGAATTTGTATGTAGTTGTAGAAAATCTTGAAGCTAGTGCTGGACTTCTATTTTTTTTAATTGGGTGATTAAAATCATTTACTTACACAATCAAGTTTATCCACAGTTTCAACTCTAAGTATTTGTGAAGTCAGGAGTCCCTTACTCTAAAATTAAAGGTAGAATTAGAGCCAATGCTTTGCTTGATCACCATGTTTCTTCAACCTGAAAAGGCGTTCCCACCGGTCGGCGCCGGAGGGATGAGGAGCTCGATCACCGCGGCGCACATCGAGCCCCAGCTCGAAGGTGCAACCGTCGAAACGGTGTGTGTGCGAGCTCTCCATGAACTGATCTCTCTCAAGACGTGCATTCCATTCCAGTTACGCACATCGTGTGACGACGTGTCTTCTTCTTCTTCTTCTCCTCCGATGGTGGTCTGGTTTGCAGGCGATGGGTCAGAAGAGGCTGTACATTCTTGACCACCATGACTACCTGATGCCGTACCTGAGGCGCATAAACACGCTGCCGAGTGTGTGCATCTACGCGTCGCGCACGCTGCTGTTCCTCAAGGACGACGGCGCGCTCAAGCCCGTCGCGATAGAGCTCTGCCTGCCCAGCGACGGCGGCGGCGGCGAGATCAGTAGGATCTTCCTCCCTGCGAGCGAGGGGACTGATGCGCATCTGTGGCAGCTTGCTAAGGCTCACGTCTCTGTCAATGATTCAGGGTACCATCAGCTCATTAGCCACTGGTGAGTAGCCATCGGTCAACTTATTTACCCTGACATTAATTTCAGCTGCAATGTTAGTTAATTCCGTTTTTAAACTGCAAGAAAAAGCACATTTTTGCAATGCTACTGTTTCAGTTTTGCAATGTTAACTAATGCTGTGCCTGAATCTCTGAATGCTCCATCTGAAATTCTTGTCTGAAATACTCGTATGAAATTCTTGTTCTGAAACAGGATTTTTCTCTGAATGCTCCGTCTGAAATTCTTGGATATTTCTCTGACTACTTACTCGAAATTCTTGTTCTGAAACATGATTTTTTCTCTCTGAATTTTCCATCTGAAATTCTTGTTCTGAAAAAGGATTTTTCTCTGAATGCTCCATCTGAAATTCTTGTCTGAAATACTTGTATGAAATTCTTGTTCTGAAACAGGATTTTTCTCTGAATGCTCCATCTGAAATTCTTGTCTGAAATACTTGTATGAAATTCTTGTTCTGAAACATGATTTTTTTCTCTGAATGCTCCATTGAAATCATTCTTCTAAAACAAGATATCTGACCTGACCATATATACACCGTCTTGATCCATCCATCAACAGGCTGTTCACGCACGCGGCGGTGGAGCCGTTCATCATCGCGACGAGGAGGCAGCTGAGCGCCATGCACCCGATCCACAAGCTCCTGGACCCGCACTTCAAGGACAACATGCAGATCAACACCTTGGCCAGGAGCATCCTGCTGAGCGCCGGCGGCCTCCTGGAGATGACGATGTACCCGGGGAAGTACGCCATGGAGATGTCGTCGGCTATCTACTCCGACTGGAGGTTCACTGAGCAGTCCCTGCCAAATGATCTCATCAAGAGGTAACTACAAAATACAAAGTCATCGTCATCATCCCAATTATTCCTCAATTGCCAATCACTAGTGTCACAAATCCTTAACTAAGATTGCATAATTAAGCAGGTTGGAATGTCATTTTAATAAACTCATATCACATTTTGCACTACCAGAATTCACTGCTTTGCCATGTGCCCAGGGCACACGACGACAGCCGAAAACACTCGACAAACCTTTTGTTAGCGAATATTTTTTGTCGAGTGTTTTTTGTCGTGCACTTGGTAAACCCGAAGGTACTCGTTACATACCACGTTTTTAATAGTGTTGCTAGGAGTGGTATAGATTCTTTGCAGCGAATTTGGGAACCAACTCCTTTACCGTCGAGGAGCCAACTGTAGAGGACAGTCATTCCATCCGAGCCACAGAAACGAGATCCGACGATGCAAAGCCCGTCTCGGCCGTCACGAAGCCCCACTGCCCTTTACAGTCTGGTTCCCTGACCACAGAGGATCTCATTTCACGAATTTGTGCGGTGAATGCATGGTCAAAATCTTGCCAAGATATCGATTGACTAGAATTTGTTCGAATTTTGGTTGGATTTCGTATAAACAGGTTCAAATTCAGCAAAAAATGTTTAGAATTTGGATTAGTGTTAAATTAATCAGTCGTGTTTGTTGTTTGTGGTTAATTGAACCATTCGTTACAAACAACAAGGGGGATGGCGTCCAAGGATCCCAGGGCGCCCGGCGGCGTGTCGCTGCACATTGAGGACTACCCGTACGCCGTGGACGGCCTCGACGTGTGGCTCGCCATCGAGGGGTGGGTGCGCAGCTACTGCGAGCACTTCTACCATACGGACGAGGCGGTGGCCGGCGACGCGGAGCTGCAGGCGTGGTGGGACGACGTCCGCCTCGTGGGCCACGGCGACCGGCAGGGCGACCCGGCGTGCTGGCTGGAGCTGGACTCCGTCGCGCACCTCGCCGAGACGCTGTCCACGCTCATCTGGATCGCCTCCGCGCTGCACGCGGCCGTCAACTTCGGCCAGTACGGCTACGCCGGCTACCCGGCGAACCGGCCGACGCGGTGCCGGCGGTTCGTGCCGCTGCCGGGGTCGCCGGAGATGACGCAGCTGGAGGCCGACCCGGAGAGGTTCTTCCTGGAGATGGTTCCCGACCGCTTCACCACCACGTTGGGGCTGGCGCTCATCGAGGTGCTCTCCAACCACACCTCCGACGAGGTCTACCTCGGGCAGCGCGCGACGTCGACGTGGACGGACGACGGCGAGGTGCTGCAGCTGCTGGACCGGTTCCGTGATACACTCCGGCAGGTGGAGAAGACGGTGGCGCAGAGGAACAAGGACCCGCGGCTCAAGAACCGGAGGGGCCCGGTGACGGTGCCATACACGCTGCTGTTCCCCGACGTCGGCAACGTCGCCGGACAGGAGAAGGGGATCACCGGAAAAGGGATACCCAACAGCGTCTCCATGTGACGGCCGATCCGATGAGATCCGACTACGCATGCATGCATCTCTACTTTGCAATGTAAAGTTCTCCTTCTCTTTTGGTTTGATACTTCATTTCCTGCATGTTGGATTGGAGCTGTGAATTTATTTGTTGGTTTGGGTTTGAGAATTCGATGTGCAAATGTGTGGCGATTGAAAATTGTTGTAATTGATTTGTAATTTATATGAAAATAAATAAAGGAATATGTACGCTCAATGAATTGAACTTTATTCGATCAAAACTTGCAAGTTATCTTGTTATTTCTTTAAGATTACTTGACACTACAAAAGAAAACCCTATTAATGACGAGTAATAACCTTTATTAGTGATGGATAAATCTCCCGTCACTCTTATCGCGTCAGTGATGTAACATCATTAGTGACGAGTGTTTACCCGTCACTAAAGGGTCAAGCTTTAGTGACGGGTGGCAATATTTGTCTGTCACTAAAGGGGGCCCTATCGACTCACCTGTTAGGACTCTTTAGTGACGGGTCGTAATATCACCCGTCACTAAAAGGTTCTTTGTCACCCGTCACTAAATATTATGGTTATTTTGAAAAAAATAATAGTTTTTAGGCTGCATCCTGAATCAAAGCCAAGATTTGGCAACCAACATATCCAACATTCAAAGCACATCACAAATAATTTATCACAAAAGATTCATAACCAAATTAGTATCACATATATTAACTTCTAACTCATTATCTCGAAGAACATGGCTAAAACAAAGTTCCATAAGAGCATTCACTAACTTTTAACTTCTAGCGATATCAAGAGCTTGAATAGTGTCCTACGGAGATTCTCTCTGTCTACCCACTATGAATTGCTTAAGGCTGTACATGTCTAGTTTTATAGCTTCTTTTATGGTCACCCTGTACTCCTCCCTGAAGAAAAAAGAATCAGTACAATATGCACAATGGTTATCAGTACAAAAAGGAAGATGGATAGGAAGATATCGTACCCCAGGTTTACACCACATACATGACAGCCTCAATTATATCATTGTTGATGCTAAAATAGAAGGTGCATACCGTGCCATCTTCTAATGCGTTATCTCGAAGAAATTGATTAAAAGCAGTAGTTAGGTAGCACCGTCCATCCGTGAATTTATGCATCACAATTAAGACTGCCTCAGACCCTGCTGCTGTTACTTGAATCTCGGTGGTGGTCTGCTGGTATAGGTGAGGTGCGATGTACTTCTCATAGTATTGCCTTGAAAAGTACTATAACAATAAAATTTAAACAAAAGCTAAACAAAAGCTAGTTAGACAAGGTTATCTGTATAGATGATCTAGTTAACCACCGACATGTGCAAATAACTTACCACCGACTTCTTGTTGATGATCGCGTTATTTATTGTGCAGACATATAACCGAGTCTCAGAGGATAAACCTGCCGAGATGTCTTGCAGAAGAGCCTTCCTTGCTAGAGTTACATCTGTTGGATTGTCAAAATAACAGATGTGCTTCAATTGATCCATTTGGTCGGTGTCGACCTCCCTGGCTATCCACTATCCCTTCTTCTCCGCAACATTGCTAGGACCCTCCCCTGACATTATAATGAAACCATGTTAAGCACATAAACAAAACATGTATATCTAGTAAGTAATGTCAGTTCTCTATATATACCACTATCGTTGTCCTTCATTTTTATGGCCGTTGGGGTCTTCTCATCACCAAAGTTAGTGTAAAATTTGATCATAACTGTCAATGAAACATGTCCCATTGTTATTACCACATAGTCCCCTTGTGCTAGGCCTCCTCTTTGACTAAATTTGGGCCATCCTTTATGGAGACATATCCTGCCTCCACAGCTCACAACCTCAACCTCACTAGTGCACCCATCTCTTATCAATATCTTAAGAGTGTCACTAGCACGAATATTATTAATATCGCCAAATCTTTTTAATAAAAACTAAAATAGTAAGATAATGTCACATCAATTTGTTAGTTTTATTAGCACATAAACAATATATGCAATGTACGATGTATAAACCTGGTGACGCCCCCCGTTGACTAAATGATTGATCTTTATAAGGCAAATGTCAGGAATATAAGTTGGTGCCATAGGAACATAATTTGGGAGGCTTGATATGTTCCTAATTCATGTTATATTTCACAACGATGAAAAAAATACAATAATACTTGCGAAATATTCACAAATTCACTAAGCAACAAACTTGCATGAACAAACTTACATGAATGTAACCTAATGTACGTTGAACATGATTGCTTTCAGATGTCGGGCTGCTAACTTAATAGCCTCCTCGTCACTAGTCTACAATTTAATTCATATGTGTGCGTGACAACTAATTAATTAAGTAATAGTACTAAGCAATAATAATAGTAAGCACGTAATGAAACTATGAAAGTCACATAATGAAAGAACATTGCATGAATAAAATATAGGAACAATAATATTAGCACATAATGAGAGATTTATGCATGAACAAACTTATGAAAACAAAAAAATGAATCTAAATTATTACACACATTCTTATACTAATATCATCATCTTCATTGAGCAAATATTTCACAAATTATCCATAAAGCAACATTTTCATAAATTATCCACAGTGCAATAAATTATCCTTAGCCATGTCAGAGGAGGAGAACCTTGTGAGGAGGAGGAGGAGGATGCAACCGAGGTGGCGACGAGTAGGGTCAGCCACGTGCGACGGAAGGTCGGCCACGCATGATGGACGGCCGGGACAGAACGGACCACGCTAGGGCCGGCGAGGAGCACGACGAAGGCGACAGTGACGGTGAGAGGCTAGGGTTAGAGTTGCACGAAATAAAAGCATGCCAATTCACTTCGAGGACCACCTATTTATAAACATCATCAGTGACAGGCGGTAGTTTCTGCCCGTCACTAATGATCTAGCCATTAGTGACGGACGGTAACTACCGCCCCTCACTGGATCATTAGTGACGGACGATAGTTGCCGCCCGTCACGCTCATTAGTGACGGGTTATAATTGAACCCGTCACTAATAGGTGTGCCCCCCTCTTTAGTGACGGGCCTAACTATGACCTGTCACTAATAAAGCAATATCACTGACGCGTCTAAAACGGTTTGTTACTAAAAGTGTATTAGTGACGCCCATCAAATATTCGTCAGTAAAGTTCCGTTATTAAAGACTGTTTTTATGATAGTGTAACCTTACGAAATGTATAATCACATAATTCCCAACAAAATACCGTACACTGATGCACTCCCTCACTGTCAAATTGCATACTATAGCAACACACTCTAGGCAGGATCAATTATACTTGGCAAGCAACAGGTTTGGCAATGCAACAACGATAACCTACAAAAAAATTATACATGCAACACATTAGATCAGAATGGGACAAGGGACACAGCATCAGAAGTTGGCAACTTACATTTGATGAAAATTGATGAACATAGCAAAATGGAAATTGTAAATAAATCAAACTATTATACATATGCAAACGAAGAAAACTAATATTGTCTGAAAGTAAGTGTAGATGGTAAATGATTGCAATCTGACTTGCGTAATAGTTTATAGGACTGCATATGAACACTCTTAGTTCATGACAAAAATAAGTATTATTGGTTTCTAAACAAACTAAGTACTCTTAGTTGATAACAAAATTAATCATGTACTACTAGTAGATAAGTAATATTCCTAGCTAACAAAACAAGATACGGTCAGTAGCTAACAAAACTATGTAATTTTAGTAGATTACAAGACTACATATAATTTGAGTTCATAACAAAATTCAAAATTTTCTGATTACTAGGTTTTTCTTGATGCCAATATAGAACACGTACAGATTGCCACTACCTCAGAATATTAACTATCTGTACACATTTTCTCCTGAATGATTAGCAGAATGGTTTATTTCCATCTTCGGTACTGTACAGAGTGAAAAACTCGATCAGCAGCAAAGCAAGTTTCAGATTGTGTTTTAACCTGGTAATTAAACTAGGAACAAACATTATTAATGGTCGCATAACATAGTCAAATTTATCGGCACAAATGCACACCTGACTAAATGCTCAAGGAAAAAAGAAAGACCAGCAGCCATGGCGATCAATTTATTTCTTAAATTCATGGCAACTCATGTTAAAAATATGTGCAATATTTTAATTCTAAATTTTACTAAGAGATAAAACTCATAAATAAACAATGATGCATATACATAAATCGGCCGCAATTACTATGAACTGAAGCAATCAATTGGATAATCAAATAAACGGCTGGAATGCCAAAAAAATGAGATTGACTTGGTGTTGTCAAGTTTGTACTCACTTCCTGGGTTTGTTTTATTTGAGTAATAGGTAGGACCTTATATTATAAGTAGATATCTAGTTTAGGGCTTTTTGGAACGTATAGTTTTAAAAACGTGGGAATAGAGAAAACATAGAAATAAATTGTCTTATATTATAAAATACAACACAAGAATACTTCATATAATATATAATGTATTTGGATAGTTTATAAGAATTAAAATATAGAAATTTTAAAGAAAATGAGAGAGTAGAGAGAGAAAGAGAGTTATATGTATGAGCTTCTAAAAGGAAAGGAAAAGGAAAAAAATGTATGAGTTTATATTCATTTTCCTTTGAAATAAGCCTTTAGGAATATAATCCTTTGGATTTTTACAAACCAAATCCTCCCTTCCAAAGGATGTCATATGAAAATTTTCTAAAGACGTATTTGATTTGATTTATATTTGAGGAGAGATTAGCGGTGTGCGGTTATAAAAATCTACGTCCAAATAAATATAAATACTAAGAATAGTAAACTAAGGGTGCATTTAGTATGGCTTCAGATTCAGATTCAGATTCTCTAGCGAAGTGATTCTGCGGTGAATCAGAATCGGCTGAGAAATCGTTTAGCTGGATAACTAGATTCTGATTTATGTAAGAGTATGTTGCTATGAAATGACTAGTTCACCCTTGATCTTTTTGGGATCTTTAGTATTTTTTTAGCTTTTAGCAAGAAAAATATGTCATAAATTATTGAATTATGTAACTTTAAACATGTAGAAATGACCTTTTCAGAAATATATATGTAGACACTGTAATATATTATATCTATTATATATAAACGTGTATTGCAAATATTTGTAACAAATGTGCTATCCTCTAGATTGTGATATAGCTGACGCTAGATCAGCACGAAACCTATCCATATTTATATCATTTGCATGCGATGTTGATGCATCTGACACATTTGAAGAAGGTGCATATTTCTTGTATCTACTATGGATAGTTGGTACATAATCTGGGTTCTCATCACACATACGAAAATGCACGTCAGATGCATTATTTTCACGAATGAAGTTATGGAGACACATGGTTGTAGCCATAATCATCTTTTACTTGTCCATCGGATATGTCGGCATCTTATTAAGAATTCGTCACTTCATCTTCCACACTCCAAAGGTGCGCTCAATGACATTACGTAGACTTGAGTGCAAATAATTAAATAGTTCTTTTTCACCCGTTGGAGGATCACCTCTCCTCCAATCAGTAACATGATATCTCTATCCTTTGTATGATGCTAAATAACCTGATCTATTTGGGTAACTAGTATCGACAACATAATATTTTCCTACAATATACAAGTACATAGTTAATTTTAATATTCTAAGTTCTAAATTGAAAGTTAAAAAATGTTACAAATGCATGGTTACCTGATGACAGGTGTGGAAAGGTTCTTATATCTGCCTCTAAAGCATGATACAATACTGTACTGTCATGCATAGACCCTGGTTGTCCAATTGATGCATATGTGAAAAGCATATCAAAGTTAACAACCGCCATCACATTTTGGGTGGGATTTCTAGATCTGCCAATATATCTAACATAATCTCTAGGAGGTGACGTTGCTAAAATATGTGTACCATCAATAGCTTCAATACAGTTCTTGAAATGCGGCCACATCCTTTTGTCACCGCTAATCTTAGTATGCGTGGTAGAGAAGTTCATGTCCTTATGACGTATGTAGTCCTTAGCCATCTTGACTAGGCATTTCAAAACTTCGTTGAACTTCCTACTAATTGTTTCCCCTGAATGCTTGAACGTGTTCTGAATTGAAGAGTTTGATCTATTTTGACCACAAATAGATAGAAAGATAGAGTGACTTCTAGTGTAGAAAACACACATGAACTCTTCAAAATGACACTGTTGGTTAAAAACAATCTCTGAAGATGACACAAAGATGTGAGCGTTCCTGTCTGATCCTGTCTTAAGAAACCTAGGCTTTTCCAGTCTGATGGAGACACATGTTAAAACTATGATAACGGGTTGTTTTAGTAAAAGAGACAGTAAACAGACTCAATTTGAAATTCTATACGGATCAGATCGGTCCATTGTAGTTCTTCTGGAAACAAAACCTGATAAAGCTAGGTTGTAGTTTAATTATCCTTGTTTCATCTCTGCGGATTTGAAACACCAGAAACTTCCTATTAATTTGTAAAAATCCTAAAG
Source organism: Zizania latifolia (assembly GCA_000418225.1). Taxonomy (NCBI): domain Eukaryota; kingdom Viridiplantae; phylum Streptophyta; class Magnoliopsida; order Poales; family Poaceae; genus Zizania; species Zizania latifolia. The sequence goes on from KE372666.1 coordinate 47,904, forward strand.
ACCAGACCAGCTGGTTGTAGTAGTCCGTTTAATCACTATCAGGTGGCATATGCACACAGGCATCTTTAGAACCCAGCACAACTAGCTTTTCTTTTGAGAAAAATATTCAATACATGTATAAGGCTCCGCGATTCAGTATAAAACAAGTGCTTTTGGGATAATTAATATAAATTTGATGCTTTTGGTAAAAAATTATAGACATATAAGCAGAACTCCGCATAAAACAAAACGTCTCAAACCACTGGATTCTAGAAAACATGCCAAAGTTTTGATAGAGAGGTAGAGCACAGGACAAAAACCCACCAACACAAAAGTTTATGAACTCTGCACAGCCATGACCAGCATTCCACCACACCAGAGAAATGAAATTTATAGTCTTGGAAATGGGAACCAGAGCGTAGGGGGAGGGAGAAGGGAACCGGAAACTCACCTTGCCGTGGGGGAGAGGGAGCAACGACTGGAGCTTTGGCGTCGATGAACAAGGTGCCAGGAGCTTTGGCGTCGATGAACAAGGTGCCAGGGAAGAACAGCGATGGGGCGACGGAGACAGGGCGATAATCTTGGCGACTGGAGCTAGGACGGTGATGGGGATGGGGCTGTGCGCTGTACGGATGAGATGCAGGAGGGGCGGCGCTGTGCGAGGGCGTGGGGGAGGCGAGAGGAGAGAGAGTGCAGCGGCAGGAGATGCGAGAGGAAGATTGCGCAGCGACAGACGATTCTCCTGAAGCAGGTATATCGGTGATTCTGTTTCGCTGCGTAAACAGACGAATCACTTCTTAGCGATTCCTCCGTAATTTAGGTGTAGTTTTTTACGGATTCAACCGATCCTATTCAGAATCAGCACAAAGAATCTATACTAAACGCCCCCTAATATTCTGATTATCAAGTACTCTTCCTTGATTTTTGCAATGTCTATTTTTATTTAAAATCATCTGTATATTTTGACTATAGTCAAAATCATTCCTATATTTCAGGGAGATTTGTTGATTTGTTAAGTTTGGTCTATTTAATAAGTTAGATGATATGTAGGAGCATTTACATCTATAACCAAATCACCAAATATTCATATATTTTATAATCACGGAGGAAAATCTGCTCCGTTGGATGAGACCAACGGTGGGATTGGTGGTAAAGTCAGGCCGAGTAAAATCAGTTATTCTCATCTGTTCTCCTGGCACCGCCGTCGGTCGAGCTCTCCTGCGCCGCTGGCCTCCGGCCGCCCGGTCGCCCACGCTCCCGCGCTCCCTTGCTCCCGTGCCGCCGTCCGCCGTCCGCCCGGTAGCCCACGAGCCGGCGGCTGGCCGCTCGGCATCGGGCTCGTTCGCCACCAGAGGAGGGCGGACACCGCCTCCCTACAGTTCGTGCACGGCTGGAAGCTTCTTCCCTGACGGCGTCCTCCTCCCCGCTCGCCGGAGGCAACCTCCTCCCCACCCTCCTCGCTCGCTGGCGGAAGACTCCACCCCTCCCTCCGTGCTCAGCCCCTGACGCCCCTAACTGCTCTCCGCACTCTTCGTGGCGGTGGCTTGTCCCCACCGACAGCGCTCGTAGCCGGGGGCCTACCCCCAACGTGCGCGCTCGCCGGCGGCAACCTCCTGCTGCTGCCAGGTATGAAGGATTTGATTGCTGTTGCTCCCTTTCTTAGTTTTAAAAGGCAGATTGAGGAATTCGATTGGAGATGGTATCCAACAGGACATGGAATTCGAATCCAATTTCTACCGATTTAATTCAAGTAGACATTCAAATAGAATCCGTTTATTGCAATACTAGGGATCAATAAGGCAATTCTTGCCAGGTACACCTCGATTTCTTTACCTGGCAAACGCTTCATAGATGGCAGTAATAAACCACAAATCGAAGGGGAGAGAGGGAGAGAAAAAAAGAAAGGCAGTCTAGGGTTTATGAGCTCATAGTCCACCTCCCCCCTCCGCCGCACACCTGCAGTGCCAGCGGGCCTCCTGGTCTTCCCCACATCTCTGCTTCTCTCGCGGTTGCGCAGGGTGCCTGGGGCGACGGGTTCCCCCACGGCGGCGGCTGGTGGCCTCAGCTCAGGGGCACAGGCCGAGAGGTGCACCCCCTTGCGTCGGTCCACTCCCCTATTCAGCCATCCGAGGTATGCCTGGTTGTGGGGAAGTATAATAAAGTTTCGGTTTTGGACGGTAAACCATGTTATTAGGTTTGGATTGGGGAAGCGAAACAATTATGCAAATCCAATCATACTGTTCGATTGCTTTTAATTTAATGGCTGATCTGAAAAATTAGCCACCATGTTATTAGGTTTGGATTGGGGAAGCAAAGCAATTATGCAAATCCAATCATACTATTTGATTGTTTTTAATTTAACGGCTGATCTGAAAAATTAGCCACTTGGGCTTGGAATTGAGCGGAAAAGCACGTTGGAACTTTTTGCAGGCTGATTTTAGTTGGGGCATCCTCTGTAGCCTACGTACCTACAGCAATGTACTGTTCTCACTGTCAAGATAACTGCCCCATCATAAAGGACCCTGACAAAAACTACACGTGAGGCCTCTCCTCTCCTTTCTCTGTTCTTCCTATGCGATACGAAACCATCTGGTTTAATTGTTTATAAGCATTGCCTTATCGACGTGGTTTATTTGTTTATAAGCATTGCCTTATTGATCAATCTGTTACATGTTGCACAATGGATTTCTACAAAGAAGCTCTAACACTTGTGTGCGTGTCATTATGCTATTTTTCATGTGGTGATCAGATGTTGTGGTTTCTGTGGAAAAGTTCTTGATGATCAGGTTTACGATGGAGAGCCTACATTTCAAAAGGGTGCTGATGGGCAGGTTGATCTTGCCACTGTGCTTCTTAGTATTTGGTTTATTTACTTGTGCATGCAGTTCTGATGTTGTTTTATTTTGGAGCTGTACAGGCTCGGTTGGCTGGCAGTATTCTGTCAAGCATTGAGAGTGGCAATTCGGTATCTCATGATAGAACTGTAAATAAAGGCATGGCTTTCATCTCATTCTTTTATCTTCTTTTTTCTGGCACTTTATGATCTAAGTTAATGCTTTGTTTTACCAGGAAGAGAGGAGATTAGGCAGATTGTCAACAGCTTACATGTGGGTGGTGGGGATTCTATCATTAGCATGGCTCATCGATTCTATACAGTATGCATCTTCTTCTTAATAGTTTATCATTTCTAAAATAATATGATACACGGTGATATTGATGTTTCTTCTTGTTGATGTTTAGCTAGCTGTTGACAAAAATTTTACAAGGGGTCGTCGAACAACTCATGTTGCTGCCGCTTGCCTTTACATTGCCTGCCGGTATGCTGCCACCTAATTAATTTCTTTATTTATTGAAAGTCTTCTCAGCTATTGTGCTTATTTCTCTTTCAAACAGTACCTTTTGATTGAATCAATGTTTGAGCATGGTACTTTGCCAGTAAGTTCGTAAAACAAGTGATAAGATCAACTTATAAAGTGCCTAAACTATAACACAACTAAGCTATTCCAGATCATAAAGCATGCATGATGAACACTTGCTATGGGTTTGGTTAATACTTGTAAAACTGCACCAAGCACACAAACTGAACTTGGCCATTCATGGCCCTCAAATATATCTTCCAAGTTGGAAGGAATGTGCTCTCCTAAATTTTCAAGTGCAGATTACTCATCAGCCTGGTTATGGCATTATACTCTCTTCTTTTTCCTTTTTTTTTTGGCAGAGGCTGGCAATAATAGCTTTGTTCTTTGTTAGTTGACATAAATCTTTTTATCACCTGTCAAACTTTTTTAACTTTGACCATGAACATATTCAATGCAAAACTGTCACGGCCCTTGAGTAGCGGAACGTGAGGGAGTGAGCGGAAGGTGTAGCTGTGGCATACGGGAGGGCGAGGGCATGCTGTCCCTCACTTCCCCGGCACTGTGACGGCTGGGAGGAGGCCGGTGCAGGCAAGGGGGCTGGCGCAGGGAAGGACAAGTGGATAGATTGGAATAAAAGACGGCTTTATTTCTTGATTGATCTGATTACAAACTACTAGCCCTTTTTTATAGAGGAGATGCCTTATTTCTAGGAACTAACTGAAGATAAGAAATTGTATCTAACAGCAAAATAGGGAAACTAATTCAGTTTAGATCTTAACCAACCCTAGCCGGCTTAGGTTGGGCTGGCGCACCTACCGGCTGGGCCAGCACAGCCCGCCAGCGGTGGTAGGTGCACCCCCACCTGACAAAAACTAACTTTCATTTCTTTTAGATGATATAAGTAAGACATGCATGATTATTTTTGTCCATAGAAAACACATGGGCATCTAGGTAGTTATAGAAATTCACAATCAAAGTAGCTAAACTCTCTCCATGTCCCAGATGATGTGCTATATTTGCAGTCATATTTATTACATGATAGTTTCATTAGTTATTTCTGTGCTTAAGTTGTCCAGAATTTATATCTTTTAAATTTTCTTTGTCTGAATATCCGTTGTCTTGAAGTTTCAAACTTTTGTTGATATTCATTCCTGAAACTCATTATGATTCTTTTCTTGTATTTTTTATTGTGATAGTAATTTCCATTTTTACTTAACTTTCTTGCTAGGCAAAGTAAAAAAGCTTATCTTCTTATCGATTTCTCGGACCATTTGCAGATAAGTGTGTAAGTGCTCCATTCTCTTGTCCTTAACTTGTAGCCCATAGTGACATGTCTCATCTGGATTTTTGTTTCAGTTATGTCCTAGGTGCTGTTTTTCTGCAGCTTTGCCAAGTTTTGCTACTCGCAGAACATCCTATTATCCAAAAGCTCATCGACCCCAGCCTTTTCATTCATCGTTTTACAGAGCGTAAGTTGATATCATATTTGAATGCATTCTTTTTAATTAATACGACATGTCAACATCTGACAACACGTCTGCCAATCCTTGTGTACATCATGCTCAACACTTCTGGTTCTATACATAAATTCATTTCTGTGTACCTTGAGTATGTGCATCTGGGTTGTTCAAAGGGAGGAGGGGGATAGTTCATATTTCCTGCAAATACTAAGAGGCTGGGACATGCTGGTCCAATGATGGTACCAACCTCATTTTCCTGGGAGAAGCTTATGTTGGAGGTGGATCCTGTTTGGACATAGCAATTAAACATGAATTCTGACTCAATCATACCTCTGTTTGATTGATTTGCAGAATTGAGTCTCATTTTCATTTTTACTCAAAACAGAATGAGCCTATTGTTCTTATTTTGTTCTTTGGATTGTAAAGAAACTAACATCTGGAAATGGAATCCTAAACCATATTAAAAAGTATGTTCGATTACCAATAAAATGGATTTGTCCATTAGGATGTCACATTTTCTCCAGTGAGTAGGTCATCCAAAATCATCTGCACCAATTAACCAGTGAGGGTGACATAGTCCACATGTTTGACTAGATCAAATAGAAGGAAGCCTTAACTATAGATCTAGAGGCTGACAACAATGAGCAGAGGTTCGCTGGAGGAGTCAGTGCATGATGGCATTATGGAAGAAAATCTATGGTTTTGATAGACTTGGTTGATTGTGGGGGTTACGAGTGACTCAGTGGTGGCTGGAGAGAGTTGAGGAAGCGGCTAAAGCCATTTGGTCAGCTAAAGCTATATGTGTGTCAGGAGCTCAACTAATTAGATGCCCCCACTAAGGGTGCATCTTTAACATTTCTCTTGCTTGTGTCACTAACCTGTGGATTAAGCAGCTGTAAATCCTAAAATTGCCATCTTATCACGGGTAAATAATTGAATTCCACATTCAAAGGGAATTGTGTCTGAATTGTTGGAAGTTGTTATGTGCATGGCCTGGTGGCCCCATTGACAGAGGCTGAATTGTCAAGCAAAGCAGTGTGTGCATCAAGACAACATCATTTGCATACTTGTTATGGCGTCGCCATATCGTCGCCATAGCGATGCCATATCGTCGTGGCGGAAAATCGCAGTTCGCCACAAGTCGCCATAGCACTGGAGGGTGTGTGGCGGGCGCCACAGGCGCATGGCGTCGCTGTGGCGTCGCGTGGCGCCCG